>JAFIRS010000329.1:720000-820840 GCA_018342105.1 Gonioctena quinquepunctata | reverse complement strand
ATAGATTTTGACGAAACATTCATAATCTTCGAACCTGAAAATCCCCACATACCAATTTTGAATAAAATTTTACCATAATCATAATCATCTTGGGGTCGCCATTTTGGATTTATAAATTTTCACAAAAAATTCAAAATCTCCGACCGCGAAAACCGCCGCATTACAATTTTGAATCGAGTCGGACCATAATCACAAAATTCGTCATTCATCTTTGAGCCGCCATTTCGAATTTATGAATTTCATCAAAAAATTCATAATCTCCGACCCCAAAAACCCCAACATACCAATTTTGAATCAAATCGGATCATAATTACAATCTCGTCCACCATCATGGTATTTTGTTTTTTTCTCTAACAAAAATTCCATAATGCATTGTCACCGGAGTTATGAACACCTGCGAGATTCCAAATCAACCTCGACGATTTGAAAAGTACATATTTCGTCATGTTCCACTCTCTTATAAATAACGGCATATTTCTATGAGTTATTCAGCGACATTGAACGACATTGAGGAACGCTGAGTACAGTACACATTGTAAACCACTTTCTGAAGATATGGTAATTCAACATTTACCTTCTCTTCTGATCTACCACATTGTACATTCTTCCAACATCTGGATGATCACCACTATTATACAAGAGATACTGAGCTGCTCTGCTCATTCAACCTCGTTACAGATTGCCAAAGTCTCAGAAAGACTCCCTAGTTATAATTATTTTCAATCACATACATGGAGTTATAGAATTACTCAACCACAAATCATATGAACTTGAAATAAAATCATTCTTGTTGAGAAACAGTTTTCATAACACTGAGGAATATATTAACTCAGATTTATTATTAATTCCAGTAATTATTGTCACCTTGCCAGGGTTGATACAATAGTAGACATATTGAGTTACCCAAAAATATACTTGTAACTAATTTTATGCAGATGAGTTTTCCACTGTTGATCTGTTTTGTTTGTTAACGAACTTATATAGTTCAAATCATTTTAATTGCATTTTCAATATTGTTAATTTTATCATTATTTTTATAGCACGCATATAAATGTTAAGATGTCCAATAAATCTATCTATTTATCTGTCCATCTTCCTCTCAACCGAATTAACAATGAGGGCATTCTCAATTTTTTTTTTCGACGAATAAAATCACTATTGCTTATATCTTAACTAATATTGCGGGAGGTCGATAGTGGACGATAACTATTACGATTCCTATTTTCTTGAACACACTGTATACTCAGATGCTGATGTGGAGACCAACAGAACTTCCTGATAAAGATTTTTGTAAACTGTTTCAATTATCTGTTTTTAAAATAAATTCGGATTGGACCAGATACCAATGAACGTTTTAAATCGAGTTGCTCCCAACGAATGCTCATCGCGTAATCAAACACTATAATTCTCGAACGGTTAACATTCGAAACGATGGAAAAACAGACAATGGCACAAAAAAGCTTCAAATGTTTTCATTGGAGTATGGGTTAACAGGTTTAATTCAGATCAAACACGGTTTGTTCAACAGAAGCGCAGGAAAAACCGGACAGTCGAAATATTCGACAATTCATTAACAAAGGAAAATAAACGAAAATCTGATATCATTGTGTTTCAATTCTTACTGGAAATCATCTCGATACCAAACAGTTCAAATGATCAAGACTTATATCATAGTGGCTAAGTTAAGATTACAGAATGAGTTGTATCAAATAAGCCAATGAAAAAAATCGATTACATTGCCAGTCGAAAAGATAAGGACGAAACCCGACTCAACCTGACAATAATCGGCAAATTGATCTGCTCTGGAGTTGAGTTGAATAAGTGGAGGACATGAAAGTCCTGATAAGTAAACAATTCGGATTCTAGTTGAGAATGTGATCACTTAAAATTGGAAAATTGGCTCTATCATTATCGTTAGATATGAGCAAGGCCTTTGACACGTTCTGGTACGAAGGCCTGCTGCAGAATGTGATAAATATTCAACTACCTAAGAATTCGATAAAATGTATGAAGGATCTTCACTTCACGTGAGAAACAAAACCCACATAGTAGTATCTCAGGAAGAAAAATACAATGGTTAGCGTGAATCCAATAATTTGGCGTTACTATAGAATATTGACTCACCGTGACTTATCTGTGGAGTTAAGCGAAGGGTAACGAACATCTCTCTGATTGAAAGGAAGAGCAAACTTTATTTGAAAATTAAGAGGTCTTTCAGAAATTGGTAAACAGACCTATTATTTTGTACTGCTCAGCAGCTTGAGGAGAGTCGTGCAGAACCAGCATCCGTATCTTGGCGAAAGGGGAAGTTTTTCAGACGATCATTTAACTCATATCACTAAATTTGTTAGTCGCCTGTACATATTATGCAACAATAACTCCAATCTGCAACTCCTCTGGTGAAGAATTTTTCAGTTGGATCGGAATATGAATGACAATACTTTGGCCCTCGATATATGAGAATGGTTATTTTGGATACATGAATAATAAAAATATAATTCGCATTCCCAACAGAATAGGATCATTATCTCGATTATTGGAAAATAACCAATTGTAATCGTATTAGTGGAGAACGACTAGTATAAGAATTTTTCGACCATATTCACCCTTTTCGCAAACTTCAAGTTTCCAAAGCTATGTACTCTCGTTTCAACCTATCCGCTTCCTGTTAGGAGCTCTCAAACTCATTGATTGATGGAAATGTCAATATATTGCAGGGAGTATGAGAGTGGTGCTTCCGAAGCTATCTTGTTGCAGCCCATCAAAGGTTCTGCGCTCAAAAAAAAATTGTAGGGAGTATTCCTCTTCCCATACCTCTGCATTGTACTTAACTCCCATCATAGTGTGAATTTGCAGCGGCAGGTCAGAATTCCACAGGGCGTCACAGTTTTTTCCAAATCAGCTCCAATATATTGCACGCCCTTCTGTTGCCGAGATCTGATATTATCAACTCCACCTGTCTGAAGCCACCAACCCACCAAATCTGGTATGAGTAGTTCATAGATATCATAAGAATAAGTTCTCACCTTTCCATCCAGGCTACCACCAGAATAGCGTACACATCTGTTCCTTTTTGCCTTGGATTGTATCCTTCAGACAAACAGTTTGCATTAACTATACATTATCGTTGTGTGTATACCACCTAGATACTAATTTTATTTGTATTACACATTCTATAATGTTATTCCATATCTCTCAACTCTCTGTTGATAGTAACACCTAGATACTAGCAGAAAATTGTTGGTTCAATTGTCTAAGTTTTGGAATAAAATTATCTTTTATGGGGATTTCTCCGCAATTGAAAATTTATATGATACAGATCAGCAATTACACCAACAAATTGACGGAGAAATGATTCAAAAACCCCAATTCTGTGAAAGTGGGCCAAAAAACTTCCATGATTGATTTTTAGTCCAGTACTTTTCTGATTCATCGTAGATGAATATATGGGGTATCTCATGGTGGATTCCAATAAATATAAATCGGGAGAACAAAATAACAGAGAAACAGGATGACGATAAAATGGAATAACAGGACAACGGGATGAGGGGATTACGAGAAAATGGAAAAACGGGATTAACGGTATAACGAGAAAACGAAATAAGGTGATGACGAAAAGCAGGCAGAGTCAGAAGCATCACCTAGATGGAACAAAACCAATAAAAACATACAAAAAATTAAATTTCACGCAAACGTGTGTTTTCTGGAAAAAAAATCAGAGAAATTTGGACGGGATATATATATATATATATATATATATATATATATATATATATATATATATATATATATATATATATATATATATATATATATATATAATATATATATATATATAAATATATATATATATATATAAATATATATATATATATATATATATAACGAGAGAAAGAGAAATTTGTTACGAATCCAGAAGAGCCCACCATCCGCCATGGTTTCCCAATCATCATGACGGCTTGTAGTCTCTTTCAAATTTGTATCAAATATCTCATAGTGCTAATACCTACCGGCAAGTACGAAACTGTGAAAAGCATCAGATTACAGATAGTGACACCTATAATCTGTGTTTAGTTAGACTATCTGAGATTTCAATGACAAATTCGTCATTGATAGGTCACACAGATTATGCATGTAGTCGTACTAGTGCGTCTGGTAACGAAAATAACGAGAAAGAGACATTTGTTACGAATTCACAAGAGCCCACCATCCTCCAACAGCTGTTTCATGGTTTACCAATTATAAGGACGGCTTGTGGTATAAACACTATGAGATATTTGATACGAATTTGAAAGAGACCACAAACCGTCCTAATGATCAGGAAACCATGAAACAGCTGTTGGCGGATGGTGGGCTCTTTTGGATTCGTAACAAATTTCTCTTTCTATCGTTATTTGTTTTGCGTTACTCAGAACGCACTAGGAGTTCGACTATTGGTGTCGTGGATTGGCCTATGGTGACACCTGTTGGTGACCTATTAATGTGCATGAAATTTCGTGTCATTAAAATTCCACGATAACAGGTCTGAGCCTCAACACACAGATTATAGGTGTCACTATCTATTATTCGAAACTTTTCACATTTTTGTACTTGCTGGTAGGTATTAGTACCATGAGATATTTGATACGAATTTGAAAGAGACCACAAGCCGTCCCGAGGATTGGGATACCATGAAACAGCTGTTGGCGGATGGTGGGCTCTTTTGGATTTGTAACAATTTTCTCTTCCTCTCGTTATTTGTTGTGCGTTACTCAGAACCCACTAGGAGTACGACTATTTGTGTCGTGGATTGGCCTATGCTGACATCTGTTGGTGACCTAGCAATGTGCACGAAATTTCGTGTCATTGGATTTCCACGATAACAGTTCTGAGCTTCAACACACAGATTACAGGTGTCACTATCTATAATTTGATACTTTTCACATGTTCGTACTTGCCGGTAGGTATGAGCACTATGAGATATTCGATACGAATTTGAAAGAGACCACAAGCCGTCCTGATGATTGGGAAACCATGAAACAGCTGTTGGCGGATGGTGGGCTCTTTTGGATTCGTTACAAATTTCTGTTTTTCTCGTTATTTGTTTTGCGTTACCCAGAACGCACTAGGAGTACGACTATTGGTGTCGTGGATTGGCATATGCTGACATATGTTGGTGACCCATTAATGTGCACATAATTTCGTGTCATTAAAATTCCACGATAACAGGTCTTAGCTTCAACACACAGATTAAAGGTGTCACTATCTATAATTTGATGCTTTCCATATATATATATATATTATATATATATATATATATATATATATATATATATATATATATATATATATATATATTATATATATATATATTGTTATGTTATGAAAAAACCAGTTATATATTTTAAAAAGAAATAAACCACAAAAAAGAATAATTATTGATTAGTTATTAGTTCCAAGAGATTTTTTTTTGAATAATTTCGAAGTTCTATTTATTTATAAGCCTTTGTATAATATGGATAGATACAAAATGTCAAAGTACGATGAAACGATCAATTGTATACACTGTCAAAATTATCATAACCCATAATTGTCCAAAAGATAACTAAAAGTCTAAATTTTACAAAATTTGCAAGAATAAAAGGAAATCAACACATTTATAAACTTGAAACACACTGTACATGAAATTGTAGCTAACTAAAAGTAGCCATTGAGAGAACAGCAAACGTCTTTATGAAAGATAGCCAATCAGAGAATAGATGGTCAGGTGTAAAGTTAGAAATCGTGAGAGAATAGCAACGAGAGGGTATCATAGGCAATTATTATTAGAATTTGTAAATAGTAATAAGTATGGAAAAATAGTTGGATATATAAATTGAGTAAGATAAAAATAAACAGTGAAAAGTGACAATTTAGTGCGCAAATTCAAAAATTCAAATAGGAAAACAACAGGAGAAAGATGTATCTAAGCGACAAAAAAACAAAGCCTCGAGGAAGATGAAAAAATATTTCCAAGAAAATAGCACGCACAAATTTTACTAATAAAAAAATGGAATAATTCCATTATTTGGGAAACAAAACAAATATAACCTTAATGATATAAGATAACCACGAATCCTGATGCTGATTTCCACATCTATATCGTTCCTGATACTGGTATTGCAGTCCTGACAGCGAATGAAGAGAGGAGACATCCTGTTTATGTATAGTTTGAACACCAACAGTTCCACCACGTATAAAAACTTTCATAGTGTATTTCCGGTCCAGAACTATTCCACAAATAACCAATTGCACATTCGAAGAACGCTAGTTCACTTTATTTTGAACAATAACAGAAAATTTTACATTCACGAAAAGTGAGGTTCTGTTTATCTATCCATGATCTGATTTATCATTATTATTCGTGAATATTTTTTTGATTCGCTCTAGTATAAGTTATTTCTCGTAGGCCAGGTAAGTTTAAGGTCTTCCTGAATAAAGGAGATAATTGTTTTTGATATTTGGTTGTTTATTTTCTCACAATGATCAACTAACATAACAAAGATCAATCAATAAACTGAAGTTAGTCACCAGTGGCAGTGTATCTATTGCTTTGGACCGGCCACCTTTTGAGGAAAGAGCGTACCAGCTGTTGTCTAGGCGTGGCAAGGAAAATAATAATTGTTGGTAGCGTGACAAGAGAACATTGATGTTCGCTGGCAATTATTATTACAGGGGCAGAAATATCTATTTATATCATATCAATTTGGCACAAGAATAGCAAAAAACTAATAGCTTCATTCATCATATAAAAAAACTTATAATTATTCAATTCATCAAACCATAACAAAAGGCATCCAAAACGTGGGGCAAAAATATTACAATATTATATATTAAAAAAAAAACATCATTCCATTAAATATATATATATATATATATATATATAAATATTATATATATATATATATATATATATATATATATATATATATATTTATATATATATAAAAGTATGTGTGATGAATCGAAATCTGTGAGCAAAGTGGAGGACGCATTTCTCAACTGAATAGAATGCAATTGAGCACAAACATATTTTTTATCAATGCCTCGGATGAGTTCAAAGATGGGCCAAATCGTTCGGGTAGTTTCGAAATGGAGACTGTTAAAAGATCAAAAATATTGTCCTCCTTCAATTCTCATAGGAATATTGGAAAAATATAGATCTTCTGATAGAGCTTTACGAGCTCTTATATTTTTTTGTCTATAAGATGTACACACATATAAAAGGAATACTGTAAATGACCAATCATGAGAATTAATTATTTTGTTCACGTTGTAAGCTCCTTTCATTCAAAGTTAATTTACTTGATCAATCATATCTATTTGAGATTTTCTTTCGCCGACAATACGACATCATTGTATTTCGACATTTCTGCATTTCCAAGTTGAATATTAGATATAATTTTTCTAAGTGATATTTGAATCGGAACCCAAGTAGGTACTGTCTCCATCATAGTGTACTGGTTATATCCCTTTCTTTCGATTCACAAACTTTCGATTGAGGAGTTTGAGGTTTTATAAAAATAGAGTTTCTGTTCTTCTTTGAACCAGATACATGAAAATATTGGAAACGTTCGGAGAGATTTACTCTTTTCCAATTGTTGATTGTAGAGTATGAGATTTATAGAAAATAGAATGCTGTTTGTGTTTTCCAGTAATAAATATCCTAATTTTCGACATATGAGTTGTAACTTGATCGATGGCTTCTTCAGAATCAATAATTGGATTATAAACTCTACCTTTTCGTCTGGCCGCGCCGTTGTTTTTTTTTCTTGGAAAAGTAAGGGTAAGTGGTTTAACTATTTCTGATCACTCCACCTACCATTTTCTAACAATATTCTGATTGTATATGCAAAAAAGATCAGTGTAACAGGGGAATGTTATCGTAATCGGTACAAGATTTTGCTTCTCTAGCTACCTCGTCTACTGTTCCATTTCTGGGGATATCGCTGTGGCACTTGGCCCAGATGACTATGACATTACAGTAGATGCGCGAAAGCTTGTGGAGTATATAGGTAATTTGTGAGGAGTTTCATACTTCCTAAACTAAATTTTGAGTCTGAGATACATAAGTTTCTGAATCGATTGAGTACCTAGTGTTATAGAAGCGCGTTTTAAACTTGTGAGGTATTTGATATATCGAAAGTTCTCACGGCGTTGATGGTACTGAAAGCAGGGGCAATCTAGCGATGAAGAAAGAAAATTAAAGCTCGATATCAGTCAAAATCGGCTAACAGAAAGGTTAACGTTTGTGATTTTCCTTCAATCAAACTCAGTATTACCAGTTACTTCAATCTTTTCTCATTTTCAAAATTCGGATATTGATAATGGTGTTGCTGATCTGCAAGTAGGCAGCACAAAAAAACACCATCAGTTCAAAAGTTTTCCAGAAAATCTTGCATGCTTATAGCTACACAGACAAAAAACAACAAGAGTCAAGCATTGATTCATCAATTAGTACAGAAATACGTACGTACATTTTTCAAATAACAATGGAAATCACAAGGCTGACTTTCAAACATTATTAGAAAACCCATAGTTGTTTTAATGAGTAAGTACCTACCAAAGTAACAAGCGAACACCATTGGAAAATCTACCAGCATTTTTTAACAAGAATTATATTTACTCGTATACTACAATATACTTGATAACCCAAAACAAAACCAACTTGGTAATTTCGAAAAGATCGGCAGATACCAACCTTCCTAGAAAACAGCAACCATTAATAAAAAAATAGCAACTTTTTTAGAAAGCAGGTTTCAAATGAGCTTACAAATTATACCACCTTCTTTACTGAATAAATCAAACATCTCAAACTGGTCTAGCAACAGCCATGTCAACTAAATCATTTGCCATATCTATAGACGAGTGATGAATTCCTGGCTGATGCCTTCCATATGATATGAACCATATTACAGAGCAGACATGACCACATACTCCTATCACTCGTGCACCTGATTTGCAGAGACGTGTCCAGCAAGTAATTGCGTTATCTGTAATTGGATCGCTATTACATTCGAAAAAGCATTTTCTTCCGTAAGCAGCTTAAGACTGTGAAAGTTTTGAAGCTCTTGTCAGATTCAGTATTATTTTCAGCATCAGGTTGACAATGTAATCTCACCAAATAGTTGCCATTGTTTATATGATATGACGTACAACTGTATTATAGTTGAATCTGATATGTACCAAGTGATAAGTCCAGAATTTCATCTCCTCATCAAATCGAAAAGTATTGAAGGTCAATAAATCCGTCCACCAGCGGCCATTCAATTCCAACTTGAATCAGGCGTACATCTCTAATGTTGTCTAGTGAATGATTGGGAAGACCCAAACGTTCCAAAACTCGTGTCACAGAATGTGTCATCTTCTAGTCCACTCTCATTTATAGGCATAAAAATGCATTGGACAAAGCACATGTTACTTCAAAGATGTTTCCAAATGTTTCCAAACCCGTAACTTCGGCCACAACATGTTCAATAAACCGAAACTCAATCTGGAGTGTTCCAAAAACTGCTTCAACTACTCATCTGAGAATCGTATCAAGTGTTTGAAAAAAATTCGACATGTTCTGTTCCAGATTTTGGCAAAACTGCATCGAGTCTCGATAACCGCGATCGTATACGATGTTGTGACCCCAAATAAAAAGGAAAAATCCGTTCTCGTTAACAGCCATGGTGTTGAATATCGACGAATCATTGTTTCTAGCATCTGAAGCATACGGGCCAGTAACATCAATAATATAACCGTCTGGTGCTGTCACAACCAAGAATGTAACTCAATTCGGGCGTTTGGCAAAAAATATGTCTTTCGCTGAGAAATATGATCACGAGGTATTTCATGATACAAGTATGTGGCATCAACAAAAGGTACAAACAAATCCAGATTGACGCAACACAAGAGATTCGAAGTGGTAGTACTGTGACTAGCAGCGTATTCTTGACGTGTTTTGTGTTGGTATACAAGATGAAGAGGAGCAAAGTGAACTGCAGTGAATTGAGAACATCGTGGAATATTTTGCTAACGAAATATTGTTGCTTCGATTTCATGCCAAACGTCATGCTTTAGATCAATTCTTAGTTTCATGAGAAAAATAGTAACGTAGTTTTTTGAAAGTTTTTTTTTTAGATATCAAATTATTGCAGTAACCTACAACCGTTGCAAACTGCGCCCAACTTGATCTGGTTGGGCATTTGCAATCGTCGTCATTCATATTTTCATTGTCAAAATAAAATATCTGTCATTTTTCTCCTGGAGCTACTACGCGATCAGTGAGCAGATTAATCAAACATGCATTGTCACCACGTGTAAACTGCCTGGGAGCAGCCCGCAATCACATTAGAGCAACAGCTCCTCCATGAAAGTAAACAAACCCTTTGATTATTTGGCAGTTCACCATTTCCTTCATCATTATCAACATCTACCTCATCATTGTTCCTATTTTCAATTGGATTAGGATCTCGTTGGATGTTCGGTCAATTTATTTCATTGCCAAAAGAATAGAATACTTACAAGAATGATGATATTGCTACTGCGAACTATATTTGACTTCACTTTGTCGTCGTAATCTAGCATAGCATTGGGTGCAAATGCAGGAGTTTTCTCCAGGCTCTACCCAGTCGATTCCCCTGCCTTCTCGCATATTCAGTAGAAATTGCCGGTATATTCCATTATCAGTGGATTCTTCAGTACTTCTTCCATTGGTGTACCCATCGCACTCAAAATATTTTTTTGGGTCATGTGAAATCATCAAATATATATAAAGAGTGTGAAAATAAAATGATGTACTGAATAATTGAATCACCAAGGAATTGAAACGATGCCCACTGTTTTTGTTATCGACAACAATAAAAAGAAAATATCAGTTCTGATAATTGGGCATCAAAATGATTAGAAGATAATGTTGCCACTTGCATCTTTTGAGAATAATTGAAAGAACTTATTACATAAGATAACTTATTCTAGATTGAAAAAATAAAATAAAATGTACCACTACAAAATTTGAAAAATTGATACCTAAATGTTTCTATCAAAAGCATACTCTCCGTTACAATTTATTTCAGACATATATATTGAAGAGAATGAGGATGAGAATTGGGCCCTGTGGAAAATCGTTATATACTAACCCTGTACCATATAGCTTTTTATTGTGATTTCTAATATATATTTGGCTCCAATGAATATGTCTGTCATATATTAGCTGTCTTTTTGTCAACACCTTCTTTCAGCAGTTTATTTAAGATACAATCTGAATCTACCGAGTCATATGCCCCTTCAAAATCGACAAATGACTAAAATAGATTCGTTTTTGGAAGAAAACAATTGTATATCAGTAATAATTTCGTCCTTGCTTGGGGAATCCTGATGTGGGATTTCAGGGTAGAAGCTCTCTCCGCTCTGCTTTCCAATTGTTTTTATGCTCCAGCTTGTTGTTTGTCTCTTTCTCCAGTGAAGATCTGTTCATAAAGATGACCGATCTTTCTGGATGGAGGGTCACCTGTTTTATTTTTCACTTCTGCGTTCCTTCGAATTTCCCTCTTTCTCCTACATTTTTTTGCCAGTATCATTTCGATGGCAGCTAGTAGAATATCATTTACCACCATTTTCAGGATTTTGATGTGTGTCACTCTCCTAGACAACTTCTCAGATTCCTCAATCCTTCCATGCAACTCATGAGCCCTGACAAGTTAGGTTATACACATAGAGCTGCAGAAGGAGTTGTTCGCCCAATACAGGCTTTCTCTTGAATCTTGATCAGCGTGTTGGCTTGTTGGTAACGGTTTTCTCAATCATTGGTCATCCAGAACACATCCACCATTGCAACTGGAACCTACTGAATCAGATTTTTATGGAACTTGTCCGACACTTATTCTCATCAACTTGAGCTCTCAAAATATATCTTCTCGAATAGCTCGAAGTATATTGCTACTAATAATCAATCATTGTATTCTGGAACCGACAAAATTGAGTTTTGGCTTCCATCTAAGCCTACCATTTTCAAATAGATGAAACAATGTTCATGAGCTAATCAGAGGATAGAAAATACATGAAGGGAAAATTCTTTTACGATTGAATTAAAATTAGAAAATTCAGGATAGCAATACCTGCAAGCAGCAAAACTGATAGATGGCTCCTCAACTTATTTTCATGAATAGAAACGAATCTGAACTGCCTTTGAAAACCTCCTGGAATTCCTACCACAATTGCCGACTCTAACGTTGAATCGACATATAGTCCAGTGGCTACACGTATAAATTTTTGAGATTCATCACTCACATTTTCTAGTAGAGTACGAGGACAATTCCCATTTCCTGGATAACAATAACTTCCATTCGGTGGAGGGTTCAATGAAACTCTGATAAAAACTCGCAAAATTTACAACACTTCTGGAAAACTCGTACGACTAACTTTACCTTGATATCATTATTATGTTACTAATATATTGTACTTCAAAGCAGATCCTCCGTAATATTGATTGGGGTACCCTATATGATATTTCGCATAATGAAATCCCACTTTTCCCAAATTGTTTCGAAAAGTCGTCAATCTGCGATATTACCCAGTGATCAAACTACACCATAATTCAAATGGTACCATTTGAGGGGTTAAGTCAATATTTTCAAACGGCAACATATCTTTAGTGAATAAATCTGACTTGCAATCCCTTCGACAAGTTCCGAATAATAATGAAACCATATGAAAACCCCATATAAGTGATCAAAGTTGTTTCGAATTGTTCGATATCTTATTGTCGTATATATAAAACTCGAAATGGCTTTCTTTCAAGGATTATGCAAGTAAAGGATGGTATAGCAGATTGAAGATTAATTATGTTTTGGAGAACGTGAACAAGAAATAAAATAAAATTATAGTTTGAAATAACTGAAAAAACACGCATATATGGCAGTGAGTACTGAAATGTTGATAATAATAAGAATAAAGTCATTGATCAAATGATATTCTGTTATGTGAAAAAGCGTGAGGTGCTTGATATCAGTTATCTTAAATATCATCATGATAAGTGAACATGAGGTGAAAAGATTTGGTCAATGACTTCATTCTTATTATTCTGAACTTTTTAGTCCTTATTGCCATATCTGCGTGTTTTTTTAATTTTTTCCAAACTATCTTTAATTTTTACAAACATTCATTTAGTTTCACTTGTCAGTTAGTTCGTTAGTTATGGTCAAATTTTGCAAGGGAATTTTGATCAATTCCTAGTCTTCCGGTGACAATGCATCATGAGATTTTTGTTAGAGAAAAAACAGAATGACGGCTCCAAGATGGCGGACGACATTTGTAATTATGGTCCGATTTGATTCAAAATTGGTAGGTGGGGGTTTTTGGCATCAAAAACAAGTTTTTTTTTTTCAAAATTCATAAATTTAAGATGGCGGCTCAAAGATGGCGGGTGAATTTTGTGATTATGAACCGATTCGATTCTAAATTGGTATGTGGGAGTTTCTAAGGTCGAAGATGTGAAAATTCATAAATTTAGGATGGCGGCTCAAAGATGACGGACGAATGGGAATGGTGTGTGGGGGTTTTCGGTACCGGAGATTATGAAATTTTTGTCAACATTCATAACTTCAAGATGGAAGCTCCAAGATGGAGAACGAGTTTTGTGATTATGGTCCAATTCGATTCCAAATTGGTATGGGGGTTTTTGGGGTGGGAAATTTTGAATTTTTTGTCAAAATTTATAAATTCGAATGGCGGCTCCAAGATGGGAGACAAATTCTGTGATTATGGTCCGAATCGATTCAAAATTGATTTGCGGCAGATTTCGCAGTCGAAATTTAATTTTTTTTTGGCGAAATTCAGCCATACCATGATGGTGGCTCCAGGATGAAGGACGAGTTTCCTGATTATGATCATAATTTATTTAAAATTGGTATGTGAGGGTTTTCAGGTTTCGAAATTATGAATTTTTCTGACAAAATTTATAAAATCAAAATGGCGAATTCAGGATGGCAGACTTGCTTTGTGATTATGGTCTGATTCTATTCAAATTGATGTGTGGGAGTTTTTGGGGTCGAAGATCATGATTTCTTTCAACTCAAAACTTACAGGGAAATGAACCGATTGGGGCGAACTTACTAAAAATGAAAACTAAAGGAGAAAAACAAAATTTTTTTAAGACAATCTTTTATTTAAGCCGTGTACAAAAGGTAGAAAATAAGTAAAAGTCATCGCTGACAATGATTCAATTATTTTTTGTTGAATTATCTGGTATCAAAAAGCTTGTCGCGCGAATTGTAATAATATTGATACTTCGACAAGTTGTAACTCACCAACCAATCATTGTCCAATAAAATTAATTGGTCCTACTTTTATGAATACTTTGTGAAAATTAAATACCAACCAATCAATCACTGCCAATCAATCACTGCCCAATCAAATTGATTGGTACCTACTTTTATGAACACTTCGCGGGACAAGCTTTTTGAAACCAAATAATTCAGTGAAACCAAAAATCATTAAATCATTGACAGCGATTACTTGAACTTACTTTATACGTTTCAGTACACGGCTTGAAAAAAAGACTGTCTTTCGAAAGATGTTTTATTAGTTACTTTTCGATTGATTCATCCACATGGGATGAAAGTCATCAATAACTAAATTTTGGCAAATATGCTGAGAATAAGTGCTGAGAACGACCCCACTGCATTCACATTATTTTACTGGTAGCCAGTGACGAGTTTCACCATTCACCCCCTGGTCTCATCATCAGATCAGCTCCAAAGTATCAATTTATAGAATTGTCATCCAAACTACATTTACACACAAAGTTTCATTCTTATACGACAATTACAAGTAGGTTGGAATTGACTTCCCAAAATTTGATTACATTGTTTGTTAGTTACAAGTGAAGGTAATAAAAGCGTATCAATTATACCCATTCACAACTTCCGATCCTTTACGGAAATTACCGTTCGGAATGCCCAGCAAAGAAAGGAAATGTAACTCTGAGCGAACTTCAAAAGAAGAAGTGGAATTGGAATATATTTCATGATTGAATTTAAATTCTGAATTTACTCACATGGTTGGCGAACTAAATGAAGTCTCATCATGATATTTCTCCTCTTTCTCCAATAAGGTTTTTTTTCTAATATATTCAAGTAATTTTTCTATTTCCCAGACAGCACTGGATATTCCATGAATATTCATAGAATATTATTTTTGGGATATTGGAATATTCTTAAATGTGCCAGGAGTATACATATCTTTTTTTGAATATTCCTAGAATGTGCTGGTGGCGAAAATTTTAGATATTCCTTGAATATTCGATGAGGAATATTCCTGGAATATCCAGATTATTCCATGTTTATATCATGAATATTCCAGAAAGAATATTCCTGGAATATTCTCTGAGAATATTCCCGGAATATCCAGAATATTCCATGAATATTCCAGAAAGAATATTCCTGGAATATCCTCTGAGAATATTCCTTGTATATCCAGAATATACCTACAATATTCCATGAATATTCCACGAACATATTCTATGAATATTCCGAGAATATTCAAAGTAATTCAGGAATATGCTAGAATATTCCCTGAATATCCTGAAGGGTTTTCATAACAAAATAACCATTCCATGAAATTTCAGAAAATAAAGAAAAATATATCTGTTTCCCCACATGAGTAGCCTCCAATATGAATCTTGAATGACACTTTTACATCTATAATTTGAACTTTTACAATTAAGTTAATATGCCTGACAATTCAAGCAATGCTTTTGCTTACATTCGCCAAGATACAAAGCTTCATTTAAAAAATTATGTAGTAGTGCAATCCGTTATTGTTTTTCTCAGAGTATTTGCGGATTGGAATTGCAGGTTCCACTCAGAAAAAAAAAAACATTTGATTTCCGCAGCCCCCCGTCCCTACAATGAAATAAAACAACATGAATTTGAACAGGTCTATTTCTATACTATATTAATAATAATAATAACATATTTTGTTAAGCCGTTTCTTCTGTCTCTACCTGGATATCTCTGAAAAACAAGAATTGCAAGATTGGATATACATGTGTCTCTAAAACTACTTTCAAAATGAATCATGATAACTAGAAAATATGTCAAAGAGTATATTGCTAAGTATCTATTGAAATTACTTGAACTGACCCCTATCAGTATAAGACATAGGATTGAGTTTAAGGCGGGTAGAACTTTGCAACTAGCTTAACATATTTTTTATACAGTATGTGATCTTTCTTTCGAATTTTTCATCTGACTCAATCGACAAAAAATTTAATTTCTTTGATACAAAAATTACTTACTCTTGTCGTTTCAGTCTATCGTTAGACTTGGCCAGATAGGCACTTACCACAATTTCAATTTCTTTTAGGGTGGCTTCTCTATTACAGCGCTGTATTGCTTCTGAAAATGACAGAATGACTTGTAAAAAATATTGTGAATTACATAAATATTATTTCATTATAACCATGAGCATTATCATATATATGCAATTGTAGAGGAACATGATTTACCCAAAATGCAAGAACATATCTTCAGTGACTTAAAAACTTTTTTGTGCTTATGCCCAACGAGACTATACTCTGCCGCAAACGTATCATCCAGAACTTTTTTTAGGAATCTCCGGCAACACTCCTTATAATCCTTTTTCCCCAATTCTGGTGAGTCCATCAATCTTAAAAATAAACGATAAAGTGGTGTTGAGAAGACTGACTTTGAAAAATGTGTTTGAATTATAATAGGTTTACAGAAGGATCATTATAGTCCTATAACCCACAGTTATGGACATTTGTTAAATTTCTATACAAGTGAAATATGAAAGAGGTCGAAAAAGGAAACATTTCCAATATTCAATTGAGAATGTTTCCCTTTTCAACTTGAATACCCCATAAGATGTTATCTTATTGAACGATGGAAGATAGTGACTAAAGTTTATCTTTCAGTCGCAGATGATTCCACATCTGATTTTATGAACATCCTGTTCACATTTTCAAACAAATCAATGAAAGAGGTCATTTCAATAGGGATGTTGACACTGACAAAATTTCCGACCGGTAACCATTGGATGAAAACTTTATGTAATCCTCCAACGATCAACAAGAAAAAATATAAAATAAATAGTCCCAAAATCACTTCAATTCCTAATAGATAATTCACAGTGTGCAGTTATACTGCACTGTATACTCACTAATCTGTTGAAAGCTGCTTCATTCTCCAATATTTTTTCAACATGATCCAACATTTGAACATTTTTTATTGGGAAGTCCAAAAAGAAATCCAATAACATTATATTAGTATTTTCGACAGCTGTTAAAGATTGTCGTTTCATCAATCCTGTGAGGGTATCAACTTTTTCAGAAAGTTCCTGGATGTTTCGGGTGCATTCGTTCAGCAATTTGGAATTTTTCACCAATATTTCGATGCAAGTTTTTCTGAATTTCAAGTCTGAAAAGTATGAGATATATGACAATAGTGCTACAATATAACTTGAAAAAGTAAAAGTACCTGACGAAGGAATATTCTGTACCTCGAAGTTTTCCATTTCTGTACCTGTAACAAAATTCACTATTTGAATAAAGCTACTCTTTGCTTATGGACATATAAATAAGATAAATAGGGGAAAACCATTATGATAATCGTTTTGACACACTTGTGTGATCAAACTGAAGAATAAGAGTGGAGCATTAACAAAATCATAAAGTTATGCTGAATTGGTGACCCTCCTAAGAGAATAATTACTTACCAGGATCACTTGAACTGGCTTGATTTGATTTGTGAGACATGTTTGTAGAGTCCATTTGTGGTGCTAAAAAAATAAATCATTGAATATCCTCTATGAATTTGTTGTAATAGCTGATATCTACCCAAACAAAAACAAAATATTAACACTAATGGATTACAAATTGACACTGGAATAAGAAATTTTGTTCATTTTGTCTCAAATATCTATGATTGCAAATAAGAATCAAGTCTCACCAGAGTCTTCTTGGCTGTCTCCAATATTCTTTTTTATCTGATTCATTCCTAAAGCAAAATATTTTTATGTTGATAAAAAATCCATTATATTGACAGTACATTGAAACTATTCAATAGTTACAAATAACCATACTTGCCTTTCCTAGCTTTTGGTACTGGGATATCCAGATCTGAGCTACTGTCTTCTTCTGAAGAATTCAACTCCTTTTTCGGCCTTCTTTTATCAGATACATATTCAGGCTCTGATATCTCTGATGTCACGCAACACTAAGAAGCCTTTGAGCAAGCTGTTCGGAAATTGTCATATAAGGTTTCTCCCATGAGAGTGACACTATATTCCCGCCAATCATCACCTGGGTCAAGCTCATTTTTAATGGCCTTCTCCATTCTATTTCTGGGAAAGGGATGGTAAGAAATCGTTTTTCTGGTACTATCATACCAACAGAAGGGGACAGCTTCAATCTCCTCTGAATCAGAGAACTTTACGATAACTCCAAGGCATCCTAGAAATATAAAAAAATACTGATCATGATTGATCGGTGATATTATGATTGGATTTTGGAAGTAAAAAATATATTCATTAATAAAAACAATGTTACCTTCACACCTTAATTGAAGAGAACTGCATGAAAGAAAAGATCTTGAACAAATAACATTTGTGTAATGATTCAATTTAGTAACTAACTACATGTTTGGTTGACTAAAAAAATAATTGTCACTTTTTACTAAAAACAAGAAATGATTGTGTTTGTCGAGTGTAAATTAAGGAAATTATTTATTTACAGAAACAATTTTTGACAGCCTTCTGACCCATACTGAAAATCAAACAATTATCAATAATGAATACATGAATATTGTATCATATGTTATTGAGTAGTTGAGTCCGAATGTCCAGAGGTAAGTAACAAACATTGTGTCTACTTTTGGAAAAATCTACTTTATAACTGTGGGATTAACAACAAAGAAGTGTATGAAAAAGTTGTTTCTTTTCATGAGTTCTAACTATAACTGGTTAAGATTAATTTACTCATTTCTGTAACATGCAATGAATGAAATAACTGAACAACAACAAAGAAACATAAAGAATACATTTTCTAAAGACATAATGAAAAAAAACGTGGAACAGGTTTCCAAAATACTAAACCATATAATTATTATTCAGTGATATAATATTTATAGATTCAACTTCATTCAATGCGATCCATAAATATGCTTGGTACTTTTTACAAAACAAATAAGTTAATTTTCAGCATAATCAAGATGTATAGTACAAAATTTTTCACTCAAAAGAATTCTGATTGAAATTGAGAGAATCAAAAATTGTTGATACTTCTTCTTTGGAAGAATATTCATTAATACAACTGGTCCTGTATAGAGTAAAAATTGGCGGAATTCTGTGGCTTTCCACCTCTTCACCTCTTTGAGAGACCTAGGCATTCTAGCAAAATCAGAAGGCATAAAAGGAATCATGTTCATTAAAAGTTCTGAAATTCTAGTGAACTGGATACTGGGAAATTTGTGAGGTGGTGGTCCATAACACCAGAGCCCACATAATAATTTCTCAACCACTCCTAATAAGACCAGATGCATATAGTCCAAAAAAACATCTGCTATGATATCAATATTTGGAATATCTAATAGGATGGAATGCCCAGAATGATGACAAGCATCTGTCTGCTGAACAAAACCTTCATGTGTTCTTTAACGAATTGTGACTATTAAAAGTAGGAACTTCTTTAAGCGAATCATTGGGTATTGAAGGCTGTTGACAAACGAAGAAGTGATCTGATGAATTTTCATCCAAAATTTCTGGGTTAGCGATACCACACCTCGAACTACTGCTATCTGAATCAGAAAAACTTGAATCCATTGAATATTTTCAACTTGATTATTACTTAACTGCTGGGACGTAGTTTGTGTGTGAATTGTATTGATATATTGTCAGTTTCCTGGTGTACTTCCCTATACCAAGCACCGCTCCTTTTCCTTTTAGGCATGTAGAAGAAAACGCCTTGAAAATGGAATGATCAGTGATATACAAATGAAATTTCATTGGAATGAAATAAATGGTAACATAAAAATTTACTTACTTTTACGTATGAAAAATCACAAGGTGATAACACTGTGGTGATTATTCAGAATGTTTGTTGAACAATTTCAAGCAGTAGTTTCACATACAAAGATGCAAAACCATAAGGCGCCATAAACCAGTAAAAAACACAAAATATATCAAATGTCAATTCAAAATGAATTAATTTTTACAGCTCTGCTCTGCCATCGGGTTAAGCTACGACTACCGGATGAACGACAGACGCTGACGCGCGTGGAATGGTTTTGATTGGTTGTGAAAGTGCACCTCGATATTTTTCGACCAATTATAATTTGGTCATTACAGTAGTGTATTTTTGTCAGCTTGTCTGAACAAAAACTCTGTTTTCAAATCAAATACATCTCTTCGCACTTTTTCTCATACTTTTCCCATATTTTGAACACGAAAATGGTTATTGGTGTTCATTTCATAGAAATAAGGGAGAATATTCCATGAATATTCCATGAATATACAAGACAGAATATTCAATTTTGATTATTCTATGAATATTCATACATGATTATTCCATGAATATTCATTTTTAATTGGAAGGGGAATTGGTTGAGAATATTCTAGGAATATTCCGTGCTGTCTGGGCTAGAAATAGGAGAAATGATTCTGGTACCCAATCAAAATCACTGAAAAAGTTGTTATTATCATATTCAATCATTATTGATAATAAATTCAATAAAGATAACTTTACATATATTCGTTCCCGAACACAATTCAGTTGGAATGTTGAAATGAGGGATATTTTCCATAATGAATATATTCAAATTTCCATGATATATTTTTGAAAAAATACAAATCAAATTGATGGTACCTGGCTTGATGAGAGAATTGATCTTACTCGTTAGGAGAGGGTCATGTTGTGGAAGGTTGATATATTTCAAAACTATGAGAAAATATGGCGTGGAGTGTTCATTAAAGATTTTGATTTCTCGGGGAAACTAGAATTTCTCGTTTCTCAACAATTATTGAATTTGGAAAACCATTTCATTAGGTGATAGAAATATATTACGCAACGGATATGAGCTGTACTGGATATCAGAATATTCATCACCCAAAATATATGTAATTTTTTTTTTGATCTCAGAATTCAAAATCCCTCTAGTGATTACGAGAGATACAGGGCTGCTCCTCTGAAATATGAATAAAATTATAGTTTGAAAAATCTAAAAACACGCATATATGGCAATAAGGACTAAACAGTTGAAAATAATGAGAATAAATTCATTGACCAAAAAATTTTCCGATCTTCACCCACTTTTCATAATTATATTAAGGTAACTGTTATCAAGCACTTCAATTTTTTGAACATGGGAGAACATTTTTTGGTCATTGACTTAATTCTTATTATTTTCATCTTTCTAGTCCTTATTGCCATATATGCGTTTTTTTTCAGTTTTTTCGAACTAAAATTTTGTTTTCAACTTTTTAGTACATATTGCTACAGAAGACTACGGGAGAAAAACTCTTCGATTTATTCATCCACATGGGACGGAAGTTATTAATAACTTAATTTTGGCAAATATGTTGAGAACCAATGCACAGCTGAAACCATAATCATGGGAGACTTCAATGTACATAACGCTGCCTGGCTCAAATTCTCTAATAAAGCAGATGATGCGGGTCGTCAAGCCGAGGCCTTCGCCATCACTCATGGTCTAGAACAACTGGTCGAGCTACCAACCCGCATCCCTGATGTCAACAACCAGTCTGCCAATACACTAGATCTTTTCCTCACCACCAATCCTGACCCGTATAGAATAGAAATTTGTGCCCCACTTGGAAACTCTGATCACACCCTCATCTCCACAACATGCTCTTTCCATTTACCATCGAGCTGCACAATACCACCCCGTCTCATGTGGCATTACAATTCGGCCGACTGGGAAGGTCTTCGTATGTTTTTCTCAGCGTTTCCATGGAAAAGAGTTTGTTTCTCTTCAGTAGATCCAACACGATGTGCTGAGACAATTTCTGAAATCATCATGTTGGGGATGCAAACTAACATACCGAATACCGAAAGAAGAACATCATCCGATAAGACCTGGTTCAACAGAAACTGCTCTAGAGCTGTGGCTTCCAAACAGGCAGCATACCATCGATGGCTAAAAAATCTGGGCCCTGAGACCAGAGCAGCATATGTCGAGGCTAGAGGCATATGCAAAGAGACAATAGAATGCTCAAAAGATGCCCACAATGCCAAAATAAGATCAAAACTTGTTGAATGTCCTAACGGATCCCGTTCATTTTGGTCTTTTGCCAAAGCTGTGGGAAGGAACTTCACTTCCAGCTCATTTCCACCTCTAACCAAAGAAGATGGAACACTAGCAACGACTGCCCAGGAAAAAGCCAATATCTTTGCGCACCTATTTGCTGGAAATTCCACTCTGGATTCATCGGGAAAACAACCCCCGAACATTACACCTATTGACTGTCACATGCCCGAGATCACCTTTCGCCAACGAACTATCAGAAATATTTTGCTGGGTCTCAACACCAACAAAGCCTGTGGATCTGACGGAATCCCGCCGATTGTTCTCAAGAAATGTGCCCCCGAACTAACACCTGTTCTTTGCAAGTTGTTCAACCACTCTTACAATTTGGGGGTATTTCCGTCCAATTGGAAAATTGCAAGAGTACAGCCAGTCCCTAAAAAAAGGCAAAAAGGCCCTACCTAGCAATTACAGACCTATTGCACTGCTATCTATCATTCCAAAGGTCATGGAAAAAGCGATGAACATCGAGCTCATGAAATATCTGGAAGACTCAGGAATTGTCAATGATAGGCAATATGGCTTCCGCCATCAGAGATCAACTGGTGACCTGCTCGCTTACGTCTCACATATATGGCAGCTATCCATTGAAGAGTATGGAGAAACTTTAGCTGTGGCATTAGATATCTCCAAGGCGTTCGATCGAGTTTGGCACCAGGGACTCCTCGCCAAGCTTCCGTCTTATGGCTTGCCCCCTCAGCTGTGTTCTCTGCTTGCTAGTTCTCTCTTAAACAGGTCTCTCCATGTAGTGGTCGATGGAGTTTCATCTGACACTCTACTCATAAATGCTGGTGTTCCGCAAGGATCTATTCTCGCACCAACAATATTTCTACTTCACATCAACGACCTGTTGAAAGCAACTTCATGTCCAGTACACAGCTTTGCCGATGATTGTACCCTCCATACCACTTTCTTTTCCAGGGCCCCTATATCAGCCCGTGAAACCAGAAATGAACGAGGAAGAAATGTTAATAATATAAATATGGACTGAGCAACAATTCTCGAGTGGGGATCTAATAACTTGGTAGAATTCAATGCAAACAAAACACAAGCATGTCTTTTCTCCAGAAAAGCCGATCTCACTGTGCCTAACATAACTTTGTCAGGAGTAACCATACCACTGAAGTCATCCATATCGATGCTTGGTATTACTATCAGCAATAACTTTTCCTGGGAAAATCACGTGAGGTCCATTGCCAAAAGTGCATCCCCAAAATTTGGTTTTTTGTTTCGTGCCAAGAGCTATTTAACCCCCACTCAGCTGCTTATGATCTAAAAGGCACAGATCCGACCTGTCCTGGAATACTGTTTCCACATTTGGAGCGCGGGACCTAAACATATCCTGAGGCTATTGGATTCTGTCCAAAAAAGGGCAATTCGTCTCGTCGATGATGCCTCGCTTACAAACTCGCTCACTTGTCTGGAACACCGTAGAAAAGTTGGCGATTTGTCTCTTTTTTATAGATATTTTCATGGGCGATGCTTTTCTGAAATATCAACAATCGTTCCTGCTTTGGCAGTCTCTTCGAGATTAACCCGTCAAGTTCAGTCATCACACCCCTTCGTGGTTTCCTTGGCCTGCAGAACATATTCAACTCGCATCCAACAATTTGAACCATTGCCTAGGAGGTGTTCGGGCATACAACCTCCAGAAATTTAAGAAGAACACCAACTCCTACCTTCTTTCCCTTGGTTCCCACGATGTTCTCTGAACATCACAGGATATCCCTTTTCGTGGGAACCAGAATATAAAAAAAAAAAAAAACTCACCATATCTTTGAATTGTAAATTATGCTGAGAACAGCCTCAGTAAATTCACCATATTCTACTTGTAGGCATTGAAGAGTTTCACTATTCACCTCCTGGTTCCATCATCAGATCAGCTCCAAAATACCATATTATATTATTGTCATACATACCAAGTTTCATTTTGATATGACAATTAGAAGTGGGTTGAAATTGACTTCCAAGATTTGATTGATTACATTGTTCGTTAGTTACAAGGAAAGCTGATAATATAAGTTCTTCAACGGCTGTTTTCAGGAAAATGTATATCGTGTAATTTTTTTGATATATCGGTTGGTTTTTCGATCGCTTCTGGCGTGCAATGAATATCGCTTGAGATCACTTCCCCCTAGTCCCATAGTGCATTTTTGGTACACCTAACGATCCTATGAATTTCATAATTCTACTATGTTATAAACGGAAGATGCAGATGTGCTTCGATGAGAGGTGAGACACCTTATGATGATCAAATGCCCCAGCCAAAGGGCAAAGTGAAGGTCACTTCGTGTGTATCAAGAATGCTGATATTATTTTGAACTCCTCAATCCTATTCATATACTGAATGGTTTCTTATACAATTGTAGCCTATATGAAACTTCAACAAGATATTAAACTAATGAAGGTAAACCAAACCGAAATATCATTATTATCATCATTTTATTTCAAAATAATATGGAACACTCACTCTGCATTTTTCGACCAATTATGAAACTCACTCACAGCGCTATTCAATTTGTTAAGAGCTCACTGCAGATCAAGAGGTGTTTCTGTTGGGATAATGAATATACAAAAACCCTGCGATTTTCCAGACATCTCTGTTTTCTTTCTCATTTTTCCTTAATGATCACATTATTGTATTCTATCTCTGGATCACATTTAATTCTGCTCGTGAACAACAGCTTTTTCACGATTTGAAATTGTAGAAGAAAAATGTTTCATAATTAATTACAATGCTTTATAATAATTCTAATTATTTTGGGAACACTGAGTTGAGTTATTTATCGAGCATTAGAGTTGCACCCTTGATAATATTTTTCTTTTATTATTTTCAAAGCACAAGAGGAGTTCTCCCCTAAGAAAAATGGATTTGAAAACCTTTTAGTTTCACTGGAAGTTTTGTGATCTGATTATAATCAATTGTGAATTTTGTTAGGGTGAGGTCCCGTAACTGAGACCACTATGGTTTTCGACGTTTCGACTCTCATGAAGTTATATTCAGGTACTATGATGTGAAATGGGAACACGAAATATATTAAAATGGAATATTGTCAGATGAAAATAATGATGACAGAATAAGATAAATATACAGTAACGAAAGGGGTAAAACTAAAATACATAGATTGTAAAATAAAATGAATATATATTACATAGATATATACGTTATAACCCTGACTCTTTGATTAAGAACATAATAGGGAAAATAACAGGGTTTTTTGTCGAAAAATTTTGAGAAAATGAACAATACAATGGTTTTTACCCATTAACTTATAAGATATTTCATACACAACCCTCTATTCGAAACCCAAGTTCCCGAAACCCCGTGCGAAGCGTATCAGTTTCCTGGGAGCTGAGGTCCTGATGTCTAATGGCGTTAATGAAAGTCCTCCGAAGAACTTAAGCCTTTTGCAAAACAGCACTTGACTGTCGCAAAGCAGGTGTTCTGCAGTTTCAGAGAAGATCTCGCAGTAACGGCACAGTTCATTGTCTGATTGATTTTTTTGAGGTGATATCACAGATGACAATCTCTGGTGAATAGTCCCATTACCAGTTTCGAGTCTTCTTTGTCCAACTCGAGAATCTTTTGAGCTCTCTTTGGCGATGGGCTAAGAAGCCTTTTTGCTTGTCCTTGCTCTGAAACATGATTCCATTGGGTTTCAATTTGGTCAGCTTCCCAGCGCCAAAACTAGTTCCCAATGTGGGCTTTGGAAAGACCATAGAAGGTTCTGGGCCAGAGAATTGAGTGTTTGCTCCTTCCTTGGCAAAGCTGTCTACTTCCTTATCGTTTTTGATTCCCTTGTGATCTGACACTTACATCAGAGTAACCTGATTGTTCGAAGCTAGTTGTCTTAGAGAGAGTTTGCATTCCCAAGTCAGTCTTGACTCCACCAGTGTGTGACTTCAGAGCTTTTAGAGCTGCTCTGCTGTCTGATGAGAAATAGATATTTGCGCCCCTATGGCCTCTTTCAAGGCATTCTTGGGTGCACATTCCTATTGCTTGAAAATATGTTGGAGCTCTGCCCAGGGGTTCTGAAAGCCTAAAACTAGGACCTGTTATTTCCACTCCAGACCTTTCGTCCAACACTAAATTATCAGAACCATGACGATGTATTTTTTTTCAGTTGGGGCCCGTCCGTTTTGAATATATTTGGTTGTCAATAACCACATAATAATTCACTTCGAAGACGTATATGGCTGGTATGATATCTGATGGCTTGTACCTGGATTCCAAAGAAATATTTTTCAGAAAGTTCAGATGGCCAATCTTTCAAGTTTGCCTGATGCCTGATGCAGTCTGGAGGCATTTTTCTTCACTATCTCTATTGCATAAAAGTGCAGAGGCGATAGTTTCAGCATAACCCTTGATGCTGCAGTGGAGCACGTGAATATTCCCCCTGTGATTCCCAGACCGGCTTATTTCTGCAATTTCTGCAGCTTGATTTTTGCCGAGTACTGTTGGATTCTTGGCCTCTATACTAATTAGCCTTAGGAGACCATGATATAACCAGTATATCATTTTTGGCTTCAAAACCCATGTCTCCCCAAAAATTCTGGGGCACGTCGAGGTTGCCGTAGTAGTCTTGATAATATTGTTATAAATATGACTGCTTCAACATAGTCTTTGGTCGATTATAACGCTCGTGGGCCTTGACACCTAGGGAAAAAGTTGGCTGAGTTCAATTCAGGGTTGTGGCTTCCATTTCGTTCTTTTGCCACTTTGTGAATGGAACCAGCACTGTTTTGCTAGTATTCACATTGAATTCTCATCTACGCACCAGCTTCTGATCATATCTGGGGCCGTCTGCATCTGATTTTATATTATTTTGTCATGATTGCCCCTGGTAGTGACGAACAAGTCATCGGCGTAACCTCGTGTCGTTACTCCCGAATCATGTAACTTCACTATGGATTATCCACGGTCAGTGACCACAGAAAAAGCGATAGAACCTTGCCTTGCGAACAACCTATTTCCGCCATCATTCTGACCGTGTCCTCTCTGAGAGCAGCTTCAACGATTCTGCTTTCCAGCATTGCATGTATCCATCTGATCAGTAAGGTTTTTATATTTTATTCCTCAAGTGATCTGATGCTGGAGTCATGTTAGGTGTTATCGAATTGGACCCCACACCAACAAATAACATTCTTTTGAATTCATTTTCAATATGAGAAACTAGTGAGAAAAATTGGTTATAGTTAGAGATGTATCGTATACTTGTTGATGGATCAATAGGAGATTTATCAGGAACTAATAGAGTGATGCTTACAACACTCTCAATGCTTTGAAATCTTGAATATTTTTTGTAAAAAAGTATTCTTTAGGTTTGGAATCAATTGAAACTGATTCAATAACATATTCCTCGAATGAATTCTCACCCATTTGAGAATTTGAAACAAATTTGTGGTATACGATACGAAAAAAAAACTATCATTTTATTTTCCATTTATGAGCTCTTCCAGTACGTTATGAAATAGCTCTCCATAACTATAACGGTTTTATCGGAGCTCAATACTATTGTGTATAAAATATGTTTTGATATAACTTCATGATTAAACTCGCTTTTATACATTATTACAAGCACTCTACCAGTTACGGCCTCGTTCGCCTTTGCCTTGTTATCTTTCGATAGATATATATGTCAATATATCGCCTTCCTTACATCGTTCAGTTTAAAATTTTACCCCATCCAACTAACAAATTCCATTGGTTTCCATAATATTCATAAAAACAGACAAAGTAGATATCTCGATAAAATCCCCAATATTCAAAATAGTTGTATTTCTTCATTCCCTTCTAGAGAATGCCAACATCACTATAAAAATACTTCCTAAGAAATCCAATTTTGATGGATTCGATTCTTTTTCGGACAGTAAACTCATTTCACATCAGCTCCGAATATTTTATCAAATAAATCTAAACAGGGTGATGAATTTAAGTGGCAAAATATCACCAATTACCTCTACTATTCGATGAAACATGAATACAAATACCGGAAGACTTGGAGGTTAACATCCATGCTCTTATCAGTGTACTGCCTCCCACTGTGCAGGGCCGCACTCAGCAGTTCTTAAAACCAAACCGGGATGATCCAAACTGAAGGGGAGTCCGTCGGGCTCACAAACAACCAAACAACAACAACAGCAAACCAACCTTCCATTATCTATCCTTCAATCGCCAGTAGCCATCAAGCCCCAAATTTCCCAAGCAAACTACAAGCGATCCTAATAGACTCACTAATGGAATAAAATTAGAAGATAATTTTCTGCCAATCGATACCAAAATCGGACCCAAAATATTTCATTCGCATCACGTTTTTCCAACAATCGGGTTTGTGTTCATCTTGGGTGAAGAGCTCGTAGATGAATTCATGAATAACAACAATGGCCTTATTGAAATCAAAAACGAAATTCTGCAATCACGGACACCCATCACATCTGATGTAAGACTAATGTTATCTAACGTATGCGAAGTCGATACCTCACTCAGTCCTAGAAAATGAACTCCTGAAATTAAATATAACAACCGAGTCACCCATATCCTTCCTGAGAATCAACCTTACCAACCCGGAATAAAAACATATCTTGAGCTGCTGTCGTCAAATATACATTGAACCCCCAAAAAATCCTATACCAGATTCAATCTTAATATCATACGAAAATACATCATATTGCATATTTCCATCACAAGATAGTCTAGTATGCCACATATGCAAGAAACAAGGACACATCGCTGTGAAATGTAACTTGAATCCAGCACACCTGCCCACACCGCGACGTAATCCGCATACTATAATAATAATAATAAAACCGTTTATTTCAGTAACATGTGAATGGAGTAGTACAAGTGAGTGAAGAAAAGGTAGGAAGTAAACGTAATACGTCATTAAAGCATCGCTTTATACTAATCTACATAAAGGAAACACAAACCCCCAAGAATAAAATTCCGAAAACCACATCATCCCACCCATAAATCTCCCTGAAACTGATGAAACAAACCAGCTTCACAGCATTCATATATATATATATATATATATATATATATATATAATCCTCCCACTACATCCAAGCGCACCATTTTTGATGGGCTGACCCCTCCACCGATGACGACAGATATTGGAGAACAATTTGCAAAACCAAATCGAAAGGCACCAAAATAGATCAGACATAGTCATCCAACTGAGCTCGAATTCAATCAACTTATGCCCCTACAAAAGAACTTTTCAAAGATGGAAAATTGACAATTACATTTGAGGAAATTTCGGATTTTTTCGAAAACACCACCGGTACGAATGATCTTCTGAGTTTGGCCAAAACCTACATCTCTGACATTCCCGCATTATGAGAAGTACTGAAACAAATGTACTTATACATTAGAGATACAAGTATAAAAACAAAATGCACTGAAATACAACGTGAAATTAGAAAACAAATAGAAGTGGGATCTATAGAGCTCGACTATGAAGTCGAATCAGACGTATCCCAAGACTCCACCCAAGACATCTTCTAGCATCACCTCCACTTCTTCACTACAGTGGAATATTAACGAGTTCCACACCCGTCATGAAATGCTCCATATCCTATCATCCCCCGAAATCATCCGCCTGCAAAAAACTCATTTTGGAGATGACTATTCTCATAAACTCAAACATTCTACGAACTATTATGAAACCAGAACAAACCCCAACGAAGCAAGTGGTGGAGTAGGTATGTATGTAAATAACAAATACACATCCCAACAACTCCATATCAATACGAACTCAGAAGTGGTGGCAGTAACCATACAGACAGAGAAAAAAATAAATATATGTAACATTTATATACCCCCTGGAACCAACTCATGTTAAAACCCGGGGAAAATTAAAATAATAAAATTATGTCAAAACTATATATAAATATAATGAATGATGGTCGAAGTACTAGATTCGATATAAATTATGGTAACACATCAGCAATAGACCTACCAATTTGTGACCCATATTTGTCTCCATTCTTATCATGGAATGTCCTTCCGAATCTATACAACAGTGACCAATATCCAATCCGAATAATCTTCAATAACAAAAGTGATAATTCTGATCCCAATACTTACAGAAAATAAAACTTTCAAAGAGCTGACTGGACAAGCTATACGCAACAAATTGAACTGGACTTCGAAGAAGCTTCTGATCCTAATACCAACAATGACGTAGACGAAATACTCAACATCTTCACAGCTTCAATTTTGCAATCTGCAGAAAAATTTGTTGATAAAGTCAAACCACCCTTCTAAACATAAACCAGTACCTTTGGTGGAACGAACATTGCGATAAAGCCATTAAAGAGGATAACATGCATACAACATTTACAGGAGACACAAGACAGACTAAAACCTACTAGAATTCGAGAAAAGAGAGCCAGAGGAAATACACAATGAACAAAGCAGAAGAACATTGTGGAGAAATTTTGTATCGAGCAATAACAGCACAACCTCGATGGGCCGAATTTGGCGTGGAGTTAAAAAACTGTCGGAAGTCTACGACAACAGTCATATACAATTACTAATAGCCGACAATATCACTTGAACAGGGAATCAGGAAATAACCGAAAAATTTGCCGACCACTATGAAAAGAGTTCCAGTACCTCATCGTACACAAATACGTTCCAGGAGTTCAAGGCAGATAACGGAAGAGCACAGATAGATTATAACGATGAATCCGATAGTAACATTAACTTACCAATTACACTAGAAGACAACAACAACTCCCTTTCTACAAGCAAAAACACCAGCTCAGGGCCCGACAACATACCACTGATATTCCTGCACAAGCTCTCAACTAGTGCTAGGACATATCTACTCAAAATATACAACAAATAAATGACTTGAAAGGTCTTCCCCAGAGCGTGGCAATAAGCTATAATAATACCTATTCTTATGCTCAAAAAAACAAAGACAGATCTAGATTGTACAACCGATTTTTCTCACCTGTGTAATATGCAAAAATCTAGAAAAAATTATCAACAATAGATCAACATGGTACCTAAAGCAACACCAACTTTTCCTGAACAGAGTGGTTTTCGTAAGAACCGATCCACAGCAGACAATTGGTCAGAGAAAACTGGATTTCGATTTCCACTCAGGAAACCAAAATGCATGCTCTTCACAGAAAAATACCGCTCTACATAATCACTACGCAGACTTTATAACCACCCCCTGAAATATTGTGAAACCATAAGATTTCTCGGGGAGGCCTTTGATAAAAAATCAACTTGGAAACACCACATCCAAAACCTAGAAGCACTATGCCAGAATGGACTCAATCTGATGAGAACTCTTGCCAATATGGACTGGAGAGCAGAATAGTCATACCAAATATATATATATATATATATATATATATATATATATATATATATGTGAATTGCATCAGATTATTGATGGTGACATCTATAATCTGTCGTGGAATTTTAAAATCACGAGATTTCGTGCACTTTAACAGGTCACTAACAAATTGTTAGAAAGGCCTACCCACGATATCAATAGTCGTACTTCTCATGCGTTTAACGCAAACATCGATATCGAGAATGAGAGGAATCTGTTACGAATCCAAAAAAACACACCATCCGTCTACAGCCTGTTTCATGGTTTCCCAATCATCAGGACGGCTTGTGGTCTCTTTCAAATTCGCATCAGATTTCCCGTTGGTTCATAGCCTTAGGCCAATACAAACATGTGAATTGTTTTGAAGGACATCTATAATTGTGCGGGAAGCTTAAACCTAAATTAATTTTAAAAACGAGATTTCTGCCTTTAACAGGTCACTAAAAATGATATATTATATATATATATATATATATATATATATATATATATTTATATATATATATATATATATATATATATGTATTTGGTATGAGTATTCTGCTCTCCAGTCCATGTTGGCAAGAGTTCTCATCAGATTGAGTCCATTCTGGCATAGTGCTTCTAGGTTTTGGATGTGGTGTTTCCAAGTTGATTTTTTATCAAAGGTCTCCCCGAGAAATCTTATGGTTTCACAATATTTTAGGGGGTGGTAATGAAGTCTGAGTAGTGATTATGTAGAGCGGTATTTTTTTGTGAAGAGCATGCATTTTGTTTTCCTGAGTGGAAATCGAAATCCAGTTTTCTCTGACCAATTGTCTGCTGTGGATCGGTTCTTACGAAAACCACTCTGTTCAGGAATCAGAAATTTGTGTTGCTTTAGGTACCATGTTGATCTATTGTTGATAATTCTTTCTAGATTTTTGCATATTACACAGGTGAGAAAAATCGGTAGTACGAATTAGATCTGTCTTTGTTTTTTTGAGCATAAGATAGGTATTATTATAGCTTATTGCCACGCTCTGGAAGACCTTTCCAGTATTTATTGGTTGTATATTTCGAGTAGATATGTCCCAGCACTAGTTGAGAGCTTGTGCAGGAATATCAGTGGTATGTTATCGGGCCCTGGGCTGGTGTTTTTGCTTGTAGAAAGGGAGTTGTTGTTGTCTTCTAGTGTAATTGGTAAGTTAATGTTACTATCGGATTCATCGTTATAATCTATCTGTGCTCTTTCGTTGTCTGCCTTGAACTCCTGGAACGTATTTGTGTACGATGAGGTACTGGAACTCTTTTCATAGTGGTCGACAAATTTTTTGGTTATTTCCTGATTCCCTGTTTGAGTGATATTGTCGGCTATTAGTAATTGTATATGACTGTTGTCGTAGACTTCCGACAGTTTTTCAACTCCACGCCAAACTCGGCCCATCGAGGTTGTGTTGTTATTGCTTGATACAAAATTTCTCCACAATGTTCTTCTGCTTTGTTTCATTGTGTATCTTTCTCTGGCTCTCTTCTTCTCGAATTCTAGTAGGTTTTAGTCTGTCTTGTGTCTCCTGTAGATGTTGTATGCATGCTTATTCTCTTTAATGGCTTTATCGCAATGTTCGTTCCACCAAGGTACTGGTTTATGTTTAGAAGGGTGGTTTGACTTTATCAACAAATTTCTCTGCAGATTGCAAAATTGAAGCTGTGAAGATGTTGAGTATTTCGTCTACGTCATCGTTGGTATTAGGATCAGAAGCTTCTTCGAAGTCCAGTTCAATTTGTTGCGTATAGCTTGTCCAGTCAGCTCTTTGAAAGTTTTATTTTCTGTAAGTATTGGGATCAGAATTATCACTTTTGTTATTGAAGATTATTCGGATTGGATATTGGTCACTGTTGTATAGATTCGGAAGGACATTCCATGATGAGAATGGAGACAAATATGGGTCACAAATTGGTAGGTCTATTGCTGATGTGTTACCATGATTTATATCGAATCTAGTACTTCGACCATCATTCATTATATTTATATATAGTTTTGACATAATGTCTCATATTATTTTTCCTTTTCTGTTTTGAATTTTCGATCTCCATATGGACTATTGCCATTGAAATCACTAAATATTATTTTTGGACTTGGAATCTGTTGTATCAAGTTCATGAGTTGGTTCCAGGGGGTATATAAATGTTACATATATTTTTTTTTCTCTGTCTGTATGGTTACTGCCACCACTTCTGAGTTCGTATTGATATGGAGTTGTTGGGATGTGTATTTGTTATTTACATACATAGCTACTCCACCACTTGCTTCGTTGGGGTTTGTTCTGGTTTCATAATAGTTCGTAGAATGTTTGAGTTTATGAGAATAGTCATCTTCAAAATGAGTTTTTTGCAGGCGGATGATTTCGGGGGATGATAGGATATGGAGCACTTCATGACGGGTGTGGAACCCGTTAATATTCCACTGTAGTGGAGAAGTGAAGGTGATGCTAGAAAATGTCTTGGGTGGAGTTTTGGGATACGTCTGATTCGACTTCATAGTCGAGCTCTATAGATCCCACTTCTATTTGTTTTCTAATTTCAATGTGTATTTCAGTGCATTTTGTTTTTATACTTGTATCTCTAATGTATGAGTACATTTGTTTCAGTACTTCTCATAATGCGGGAATGTCAGAGATGTAGGTTTTGGCCAAACTCAGAAGATCATTCGTACCGGTGTTGTTTTCGAAAAAATCCGAAATTTCCTCAAATGTAATTGTCAATTTTCCTTCTTGAAAAGTTCTTTTAGGGCATGAGTTGATTGAATTTGAGCTCAGTTGGATGACTATGTCTGATCTATTTTGGTGCCTTCCGATTTGGTTTTGCAAATTGTTCCCCAATATCTGTCGTCATCGGTGGAGGGGTCAGCCCATCGAAAATGGTGCGCTTGGATGTAGTGGGAGGATTATATATATATATATATATATATACATATATATATATATATATATATTATATATATATATATATATATATATATATATATATATATATATATATATATATATATAAACTGATGGATCCAAAACTCCTGAAGAAACACCTGCAGCATTCTCGACAAACCAGTACAAGGCCACTTACAGACTTCCTCCGACATTTAATGTTTTCAACGCGGAGCTTTGTGGAAAGCCTTGGAATATGCAAAAAATTGGCAAACACCCTCATTCTTACTGATCCTCTCAGCTCCATGATGAGCCTCTCCCAAATCTACCCTCACAATGCAATCCTCCAAATCATAAAAACAGAACTTCAACACCCTCAAATGAGTGAACAGAATATCATGTTCCTATGGATCCCATCCCATATCGGCATCAAGGGAAACGAAAAAAACGACCTACTCGCGAAAAATGCAGCAAATATCGAAGTTATCCCATGCTTGAACATAAGTATCCAATCCGATCTCGAAACAGCCGTGAGGAACATCCTGATCAATGGTTGGCAATGGAACAACAGCGGGTCCAAGCTGAGCGAAATAAAGATGTCAGTAAAACAATGGGAATACACCCAATGACCAGGAGACACCAGCTCTCATCCATGGCCACATCATAGCCAAAACAGAAGAACCATACTATGATATATGCCAGACAAAATTCACTATGAAACACATCCTCCAAGAATGCCCATTATACTACCATCAAAGAGAGGACAATAACATCCCAGAGTGTATCACCCAGACCTCAGGAGAATGCAGCGTAGTCGAAAATGTGATAAAATCTCCAAAACATAGCAGACTCATAGACAACATTTAGTATCGTTACAAAATATCAATATATCAATGTCAACTGACTGTCCCAAATAACTTTCGTTAAGATATATGTATAACTATCATCAACTGAAAACAGTTACAAATAACAACTAACAATAATTGGAGTTCAGTATCATATCAGTGCTCGGAACAGACTCTCATTCACAATGCCATCATGGAAATTAATGTTATTGGATAAATTATTAAAGAACTAGGAGTCCCTTATGATATACGATTTTAATAAAGGAAATCCACTTATAATTATATGTGGTGGCAATATTGAGAAATTGTTGCCCCTCAGAAGTGAGCAGGAGAGATGGCTTTTGCTAACTTCCTCGTGAATATTTCTCTGAATTCATACTTCAATTAAACGTCCTGTTCATCTTGAAATTTTGGTATATCAAATATATGAATATACCTCACCAAATTTCAGCAGAAGTATCCTAGTGTACATTGAAATGACTTCCAATTCTTGAATTCCTTTGAAAAATCAAGTGATGGGGTTTCAGACAATTGTATGCCGAAAAGCCACATAAAAACTCAATTCAATAATAAAATAAAAATATTTTTTTTTTGAGGGAAATCTCAAATGTTAATGATGCCTCTGGATTGAGAAGCAATGTATACAATAGACTGACCACAGACAGAAACCAAGTTTCTATTTCAATAAGATATTTAATAGAGTTGAACCACATTTCAGCCATCCAGAAACGGAAAATTCAGAACTCAGTCATTAAATTGTCAAGCTTTCGAAAAGCTGTATTTTAATGTTAGTAAAAACGTACAGCACATGAATATTGTGAAAAAAGACCTACTGAGTTGGGGTTAATCGACTGAAAGTAGCTGATGCTCTCCATTGTAGAAATTATGTTTCACTATCAGTATCATAATAAAATGATCAATATGCTCCTTAAAGTTCAACCTCTCCTTCACGTGGTATGGGCTGAACGGTTAGTGGACATTCGTGTTCTTCTGTGTGCGGCCGCGACTTGACTATCGAGACTCTGGCACCGAAAAGGACCACTCTTGGCCCCTCTCGGTTTCTTTTTCAGGACACTGAAGAGGTTATGATTCCGAGCGTCCTCCGAAATCGGAAGAGGAACCTCCACCGCAAGGTAGCCAAGGCAGTACATGCAGTCGCTAGAATGGAATCAAAGCGGTACTTGATCGGCAACCATGGATACGACATGGTAAAAAAATCGTACCAGCTAAGATACAATGGGCCGAAAGACTCGAGGGTGCAGGTTTTAGTGGGTAAACCTATGTCAGGGATTTCCTCCACCAGGGCAGGGTACATGGTTCAGTCGGATCTGAAGGGCATGGAATGAGAAAAAATCAAATAAACAGGGTAATTTCAAACAGGAGGCATCTTTGAAATTATATTTGTATCTACTTTGAGTAAATAATTATAAATAATACACAAGTTTGACATACATGACATCAAAATGATTTCTGGTGAAAAAATCAAGTATTTGTAAAATTATTAGTGATGAATTGAACATTATGGGATCATCATCTATTCAATTGATAGAATTTCTCATCAAGGTTTTATATGCTTGAAAGTATTATTTCATTCATAACTATCTGTAAATGTTCTCTTATCTTACACTGAATTTTTTTTTTCAGGGTGAAGCCACAAAAAGCAGAAGGAAGAGGTGAGGTTACTTGAATATTTTTTTTCAATAACGTATATTTTGCACTCATAAGTTTGTGTGTTCCATTTCTATCCTCTCTTTATACTCATGAAAATATAATTACCGAACCGCATCGAATGACGTTCAACTATATATAGCTCGAGAGGCAGAGGTTATCCTTCGTCATCGAATACAACAAAAAAATCCATTGAGGACATTTGCACGAATTAATTTTCATAGGTTGTTCAGTACAGGACGACCGATATGAATATGTTATAGCCTAAGAGCTGGCTACGTAAATTGAAAATGATGAGGAACAAGAAAAAATATTTACAATCTTAACCTTCCTCACCTTTTGAGAAGTGTGTGACGAGTCAGTCCCAGGGCTGGAAGTGGGATAGGCCGGTCAAAGATTCTTCCTGATCGCCGACCGGCTCTCAGATAACTGCAAACACTCTATTAATTTAACTATGCCTGGTAGCTCATTTGGATGAACGCTGGCTTTCAAAGTACCCGGGTTCGATCCTGAGCTGAGTCATGCAGAAATTTCTTTCTATTTTAATTTTCTAGTACACTCAAATCGACCACAAAACTTCCACAAGTCACGGAAATATATTACCAGAGAACTTCCACCTTCACAACCCGTCAAGACACAAAACAGCATTTTCACAGAGCATGACTTGCTCCGCAGCGGCCGAATGCTGCTGAAAATGTCTTTTAACCTGTTTTTTGACGTACTTCTCCCAGGAATAGCTCAAAGGACCTCGCACCGCATTAATGGGAAATTGGCTTTCGGTGAATTTACTCGATTTTTTTCAATATTGCAGAACCGCTCCAAATTCAACAGTTTAGATTATATAGGGTGCTAAAGATAACTTTTCCATAATTCCAAATGGCCATTGTGAAGAGACTTTTTCGAATATATAAACCAAATCGAGTATGCATCGATTATCCGTACGGTCCATTTGAATACACTATAGGGAACATTGATTCCTGCATGTACATACGATATACAGGGTGATTCCAAAGATAGCCAGTCTTTCAGTTGATAACAAAAAAATTGAGCAGTGGAATTTCATTCATTCTTAGATATTTTGTACGATACCAATATCAATTTCGAATGATGATATCAGCATCTCCTGAAATAAACTGATATATCCATTAGTATTTCCCATAGAACTGCACCAGTCCTGCTTATTGATATATCCAAATGCCTGAAATTCCGGGAAAGTCGGTTACATACTCGATCGTTCACGGTGAAAGTTCACTCTGCAGATACATGAAAAAAGGGTGGATCAAAAAGAAGGACACTAGCCTTCACTGATAATTTCCTCGAAGTAGGTATGTTTGATATTGATTTTATTGAAACATATCCACAAATATGTGTTAGGCACACATCTGTCAGAAAATTTTGAACAATTTTCTCTGGAATATTTTGAATGATATGTGAAATCTATATATATACTACGAGTAGAAGAACGACTCGAATAAAGGTGAAAGAGTCTTGATAAATATCCAAAAATGAAAAAATCATTGAATAACAATATTATAGGTGAACTGAATATGCTCATATTTCATCACAAAAAATGTTTCGTACCTATACAGAGTGTATCAGATGCGCGTAACAACAATCAATTTCAATATCCCTTGGATACTTTCTAGATTCTAGGTATATGTTGCATATGGAATTTTAGAATAAACCACAATCGACTCCCCACCAATAGCAAGCAATACTACCAATTCGCAAAACATACTCGTTACTCGAATTCAATTCTCAATTGGTGAAATGTCGATTGAATGGTAACTGGAACTTCCTGTATCAGGAAATGATTACATGTTCAGTAACCTGCTGTGTACCATTTGTGGCCAATATAATATCAAATAAATGCTTTCGTTATTACGAATAAATAAGGACACACACTTTCCATTTGTGAGCCTATGCCATAAAGTGTCCACTCTAAGTCATGTATACTATTCCGACACTGAGTTCATCCGAAAAGTACCCACACTTGGAGAGGAGATGGACTAGATGCAACTTTAGTTTCGTTAGGATGGCTCTGGTTTGGAATGACATATAGCAATCATTGCATATGTTTAGTTCGCATTGAAATCATATCAATTATTGCAAAAATGGCTAATCGATACCGATTAAATTGTTCAACTTGTGACGTTATATTGAATACACGAAAAATGGCGCAACTCCATGCAGAAGCGAATGAATTGAAACGGGGAATTGAAACGAGGAATTGCCATTGAATGACGCGTCCATGTCGCAGAAAGTGATCAATTATTCAAGAGATTCATCACCTCCAAGAAGATACAGGATGTTTGAGATTGAATAATTGAACACAATCCGCAAGGCACACGTGTTCCATTTGCAATGGTTCAACTGATCTTCAAAGTCTCACAATAGTCAACGTGTTTATGAATCACAACATCCATATACCAGAAAACACCCGTTCCGGTAGAATTCATCTTGATGATCGTGGGTTTTCATTTACCATCCTGCAGATAGGCTTGAGATATATCAATAGACCTTACACTCCTGAAAGGTCAGGAACTTCAATCATTTTTAAACGAACTCAGAACTACCGCTAAGCGTGAATTGGATTACGTAGACTAGAATAGTTTTTCCGATGGAGAATTCTACCATTGCTCCGCCCACGAAAGAACAGTTTGGGGACTTGTATTATCATTGTGTATCTGTACCAAGACAAGATAGAGGTAAGAGACATATTTCTAGAAAAGATTCATTGGCATAATTATGCAAACTCCGTTGAGGTATTTCTGAAGAATTTTCAACTATCATATTTGATTATTTAAGCCGCCAGGCAACAAATGCAGTGATAACTAAACTGCGAGAATCTTTGATGACTGGTTTCGTACCCGATAATACAGGATTTACCGCGATAGCAAGAGAACAATTTATAGGGCGACATGTTAGTGTCTAAATCAGAATGGTAAAATTCTTGGCAATAAAGTCTACCGAAGATGCAATCTACTCATTATCTTCGAATCTGTATAAGGCACTCGATTCAAAAACCCCTGCATTATGTATATTCATTGACCTCTCTAAAGCTTTCGACACTGTATGTCACAACATTTTATTGAAGAAACTGAAACTTTATGGCATTAGAGGAAATATATACGACCTATTGAAGAGTTACCCTTCAGATGGGCAACAACAAGTTGTTATTGACGGTAAATGTAGCGAGATGAGGGATATCACATATGGTGTTCCCCAAGGCACCGTCTTGGGACCTTTATTCTTCATACTTTATATCAACCGTTTGTTATCCATGAACACCAAGGGAACAGTGCTGAGTTTTGCAGATGACACTGCAATAATTTATCAAGAAGAAAACTGAAATATTCTAAAAAAAAGCAGAACAGGACTTTAAATTAATTAAATCATGGTTTTAATATAACAAATTGACATTGAATATAGAAAAAACGAAGTATTTACCTTTTACAACATATACCTATAATTGACCAAATCTGGGATCACTAAATATTGATAAAGATACAAAAATTCCTGAATCAACATCAATTGAGTATTCAGGGATAATAATCGATCGACACTCACGTTGAATTTTATTGCAAGAAAACTTAGAGGACTTTTGTCTTGTTTCAAATTTCCGAAAGAATATCTAGATATTTCTAATCTGCGAACTTTGTGCTTTTTCTCAATACAATCTCAGTTATCATACAGAAATATTGGATGGGCGGAGTCCTTGATTGTCATCTAGAAAAAGTCAATGTATCACAGAAATGGCTAATTAGGATAATATACAATAAGGACAGATGTTATTCAAGCAATGATCTGTTCAACGGAAGTGGATTCCTTGATTTGAGACAGTTGTTCTGTCAAAAAATGATAACAAACATTTATAGAAACAAAGTAAAACACTCCTATGAAACAAGAAAAATATCCAATATTATTGTACCGAAATGCGATAAGAATGCCCGACAGCGTAGCTCCGATTTTCTAGGTCCCAAAATCTTCAATATCATACCGAATAATATATAAATAGCAACCAATTACTTAACATTCAAAAAAGTGATTACAAAATGATGACAAAATACACCAAGATCCATAATTCATGACATAGTGAATAACAGGATGAATTGGTTTGAAGGAATGGAATGTCCGAACAAATTATTTCGCATGTCCCATGAATTAGACTAAGTATATTTATAATTATGTACCGTCATATGTATATTAATTCCATTATGTAACACTACCCGATTCAGACGATGATCGCCATTATGACCTAACTCCCTGAAATCCAGATAATTTCCAGAATTTGACATAATTCACCTCATCATGAGTATCTAACAAATTTTAATCCAATTTCAAGCCACATACAAGCTGTATTTGCATTACAGCTTCTGTGGTTCTTCCATGTTTATTCTAAACCATACTAAATTTCTGTAACTGAATTAACTGAATAAACATTATTTATCATATTTTTATTATATTATGAAGTGTTTGGAGTTATCTGAGCGCTGGAAAGCGCTCTGGATAATATTTGACTGCCCCGGGACTGACTTCTGCCTGCAGAGCTACACACAGCTATGTAAAAACTCTCCGTGTACCTTTTCATTTCTAATTTACGTAACCAGTTTTCCGTCTAGTACTTTTGTGAATAAGCCTCTGATATGCTCCACTTCATTAGAATATGTCATATGGATTAAGTGTATAACGTCCATTTTATCATTTTCGGCTTCAATACAACTATCAAGGACCTAGTCAACATTTTTTGCGATAATATTCAAAGTATTTTGTATTGAATGCGCAAGAAAGGAGTTCACAATTCCAGTTGAACCAAAAGTATGGAATTTCAGGATATATTGCTGAAAAAAACTCTTTTCATTCAATGAGGCGTTGGGAACCAATTCCATATATGATTTTAGCAAATCGGAAAGCATATTAGGGTGGTAACGGACATTGACGCTTTTATACAGGGTGATTCAAAAGTATTTTGACAAACTTCAGGAGGTGATTCCTCACAATATTCTAATATGAATGGTCCAAATAAATATATGCCCGGAAACGCTTCGTTTCCAAGATACAAGGTGTTGAAATTTAATTTTTTTTTCTGTTTTTTTTAATAACTTTTGAAATGCTGACCTTAATCAAACAAAAATTGGTATTGAAAGGTTTTTTGAGGTGTCGAATTCAAACCTGATGTTATTCATGCTCTTACTCGTGGGGGGCGCCACCTACATGTCTTTTTCTTTATTGAGTATTCATAATTTTTTTGAGCGTACTTCTAGCACATTTTTCAGTAAAAAATCAATTCCTCTATCATATCTACGTGAAAAAGCTATCTCTGTTACGAGTCGCTATAAGCAACCGTTTGGACTTGCAAATTTCAAGTCAATTATTTGATAATCGATGCGTGTTGGACTGATTACCATTATTCTGCATTTTTCACAAGAATGCTTAGGAAATGAAATTGACGTTTAAGTAAGTAGTTTTGGTAATTACATAGTATGTGACAGTTAACGTTTTGTTGTTTGTTCAAGTTTCTGTAAGTTTTAGAACACTTATTTGAAAAAATGGATATTTAAACATAATGCTCATGTAGACGATCGTTTATGGCCATGCAGATGGAAATGCACGCGAAGCAAGGGGTATTTACCAGGAGCAATTTCCTAAACGAGTACTGCCTACAGCTCCAACATTTACCAGTATCCACCGTCGTTTGGCAGAAACAGGTAGCTTCAAGAGGGCAGCTGATATTATTGGAAGACCACGAGCAGTCCGAACCCCAGAATTGGAAGAAGCTGTTTGGAACGCTCTCGAGGAGAATCCAGAAACGAGTACAAGAATAATTGCTGAAGCTCTCAATTCTACTCAGTTTGGAGAATTATCCACGATCAACTATTTAATCCATACCATATTCGAAGGATACAAGCTCTTTTGCCACGAGACTTTCCCCAACGCATTACTATGTATGTACTATGTATGTACTATGTACGAGGCAAACTTCTCCCGAAATGCTATCACAAACTTTCATAACAACCATGTTTGGGCTCTGGAAAATCCGCACGCAGTTAGTGAAAGACATTATCAGTATCAATTTTCTGTAAATGTATGGGTGGCAATAATTGATAATTACTTGATAGGTCCTTTCTTCCTCCGTACCGACTGAATGGCGTAACTTACGAGACTTTTTAGAAAATGAATTGCCGGTACTACTTCAGAATGTACCATTATGAATTCGTATCCGCATGTGGTTTACGCATGATGAGGCTCCGGCCCATTTCAACGTTGTAGCCAGGGAATTCCTCAACACTGTCTATCCAAATCGATGAATCGGTAGGGGTGTAGAAGAACGTAACCAGGCGTGGGCACCAAGGTCCCCAGATATAAACCGCTGGATTTTTATTTTTGGGGACATTTGAAGTCATTAGTTCATAAAACTCCAATAGCGAACGAGGAAGATCTGAGAAACCGAATAGTAGACGCCTGTGAAACAATAAGAAACACACCAATAATTTTTTAGCGAGTACGAGATTCAATGACTAGAAGACTGAATGCCTGTATCTTTGCTGAAGATAGACACTTTGAACAATTTATTTGAATACAATTCAGTTTCCTTTATTTTATTCCATTCTACATATTCAAAAATTTTTTGAAATAAAATGTTGATATTTCTTGCAAATTTCATTGAAACAAATACAGATTTTGCTCCCTTGATATGAACATAACGATTTCAAAGGATTAAAAATAAATAGAATAGGTGGCGCCCCCTACAAAACAATAACACAACTTTCTCAAACGTCAAATTCATTTCCTAAGCATTCTTGTGAAAAATGCAAAATAATGGTAATAACTTCAACAAATTCATTCATCGATTATCAAATAATCGACTTGAAATTTTCAAGTCCAAATATCTAGAAAACGGTTGCTTATAGCGACTTCTAACAGGGGTAGCTTTTTCACGTATATATCATAGTGGAATTTATTTTTCCCACTGAAAAATGAGCTAGAAGTACGCTCAAGATAGTTATGAATTTTCAAAAAAGAAAAAGACGTGTAGGTGACGCCCCCTACGAGTAAGAGCAGGATCGAATTCGACACCTCAAAAAACCTTTCGATACCAATTTTCGTTCCATTGAGTTCAGTATTCCGAAAGTTAGTGGAAAAAAACGAAAATAAAACTTCAACACCCTGTATCTTGGAAACGAAGAGTTTCCGGACATATATATTTATTTGGACAATTCATATTAGAATATTGTGAGGAATCACCACCTGAAGTTTGTCAAAGCACTTTTGGACCACCCTGTATAAAGTACTCCTTCGTTTTGTTCATTTTTATCTTTGGCTATAATAATTCTCTAGAAAAATTATGTATTGTATCACAAGTTTCTTCCAGAAAACCCGAAATCACCTATAAATGACCTATATCGACAATCCTGAACTAGGCAACCCAGTGTCAATTTGTTCGTTTATATTCATGGTGAATAATCCAATGAAATTGTTTGATGTTGCCGATATTTTGTGGTCGCCGCTCGAAGGTGTCATGAATATGACCGTGAATGATTAAATGAACCAGTGGCATTTGAGGATTGATTTTAGATTTTATACTATTCACTCAAGGCGTTTATTTACTTTGATCATCAAAAACTGAGCCTATAATCTTTCAATAGAGAATAAATTAAATGTTCTCTAACAAATTTCTTTGATATTTTGGTTTCGAGTTTTTAATTTTTCTGTTCGATATTACAGGGTGCTCCTTTATAGAGTATATTGACCATAGTGTGGAAGGTTTGCAAGACTCCAATGCCTCAGAGAAATAAGTCAAAATGACGTTGTTCTAGTATTTTGTTACTTTATTCTTCCTACATCATTATATGAATATATTGTTCTTCTGCTCCCAAGCATGGGCAAATTTCTGTGGTGAAGAATTTTCAGTTGCCTTATGAGCACTGTTTAGGATGTTCGGAGGAGTATTGTTAAATTAACCAGATGAATTTGAATCCATATCGGTTATGAGATACAAACAGATAAACTGCAATAAAATTCGAATTTAAAATCACTATGGCACGGTACTTTCACCTCCGGTTATACTAGCAATAAATTAACCAACTGTTAGAATATGTTTTTTTTCATGTTAATTGATTACAAAAGCACATTCTAACCATTGGTTGATTTATTCCTAGTATAACCGAAGGGCAAAATACCGGGATTTACTATACAAATATTAATAACAAAAACTTTTTAACTTGTTCAATCAAATTTGGTTATATAATACAGAGTGGGCCATTGAAAACGAAACAGCGGCTCTGTAGGTCGGCAGAACCGAATTATATGAAAACGCTCGGTCACGTCAAGCACATCAACTTCAAAATTTTAAATAGCATGGGGGGTCATGTGGCATATCGTTGAAAATATAATTCAATTCTCTTTCCAAACATCTGATTTTTTTTTCAATTTCGTTGATATGTGATTTTGCGGCCTCTTATTCCCCCCTTATAACTTTCGAACGGTTCGACGTGGAACACTACTACTTTGTGATATCCCGATAGATGGCTCGGGGGGTACATCAGCTTCTAAATTTTGAATAGCATGGGGTGGCATGTGGCATATAGTTGGAAAGATAGTTCAATTCCCTTCCTAACCATCTAATTGTTTTCAGCATTTCGTTAATATGTTTTTCCACAATGCGAATTTGGAATGTCAAGCATAAGTGCGGATCTGAATGGTACCCTTATCTCGAAAACTTTTGAACGGTTTCATATGAAATAATTAAACAACGAATTTTCTGAATGATATTACCGATCCTACTTTTTGAGAGAAGAAATATAACAATAACTCGACAGAGGGTGCTGGGGGCATGACAACTTGAAAATATTGAAAGGCACAGAGGCCGAGTTGCATACCGTTGAAAAGGTAATTCAATTAAATTTTCAGCCATGGTTGTTCTACGGAATCACAATTGCGATGAGAAACATAGAGAAAGATTAATTACTTAAATGATTTATCATTTTCGAATTAGTTTCATAGCCTTATTGGGTATTAATTTTGAATCCATACGGTAATACAATTTTTTTAATTGATGCGTCCGATATTTGAGGAAAATATATATTGAAGTTAACAAAAGACACTCAATTGACTGGATGTTTTTCACTAAACTGGGTTCACAAAACCACGACACGTGTTTCGTGGGGTGGGGGGGGGCCTACCATGTAGCAGAGATAATTTTTTATGAAAAATTCCCTGATCACCTGATAACTCGAAAATTTTTGAGGGTACTGGTTGAAAAATTTAACAGAACTGGCACTGTTCATAGGGCCAGTGAAGCTGGCCGAAAATCAATTTTGGAGGAGACGGAAGTTTCGGTAATTGACAAATGCATATTGTGAAAAAACGTATGGACGAAATGGAAAAAAAGATGTTTGGAAAGGAAATTGAATTGTCTTTCCAACGATGAGCCATATAACCACCCATGATATTTGAAATTTTTGAGTTGTAGCTTCCCCCGCGCCATCTAATGGCAATCACGATGTCTTTCATTTCAAAAAGTAGCATAGTAGGTTCTACGTCGAACCATTCAAAGGTTAACAGGGGGCCCCTACGACTATAAAAAGCCGCACATATGCTTGACATATCGAATGCACATTATGAAAAAAACAAATCAACGAAATGATAAAAACAATCAAAATGTTGGAAAGTGAAATTGAACCTTTTAAACAATGTGCCACATGACCCCCCAAGGTTCTAAAAATTTTGAAGTTGATGTGCCCCGCGTCATCTATCAGGCAATCACAATGTCTTCCATTTCAAAAAGTACTATCAGTAATATCATAAAATCCTTTTTTTTTCATTGTTCTACGTCAAACCATTCAAAAGTTAACAGGGGTGGAGGGGACTATAAAAAGCCGCACTGTATATTAACTCAACTCTTTGAAATCTCAACTTCATTCAAAACTATCTACTAGTTTATTTGATAATTTGTTACACTATATGGAGAACTTTTTTCAATGTTTCGTAATGACCTATTGTTATGAATGTTCGACAATAGAAAATTTGAACATACAATTTTTCTTGATTATGAATTGAAGAAGAATCATCCATATAAACTCCGAGTACTGCTGATACATGTTGGTATTGATCTCTACAAGATTCTAATCTTTTCATTTCGAGATTTCTCAAAATCTGTTTATAAATATTCCCGAATACAAAATAATATATATTCTGCCCCTGACTTGGAATATTTATCCAGTTCGTTCAACACATGTTTGTCGGCCAGAAAAAACACACCACTCCTTCATATAGTTACGATGGATTTTTTGACACTACACGAGTTTCACTACACTAATTATCGCTTGTTTTTGAGAAATCATATTTCTGCTCATAATTGAAATTGCTCTACTGATTACTGTTGGATAGAGACATGTACAACAGCATGAAAAAAACATGGAGATTTATGTCATTTGTGTTGCTGAATCATATATATATATATATATAATATATATATATATATATATATATATATAAATGATGCAGATCTCAGCACACTACCCTTTAGAACCTTCATGACTCTTATCCCAGTTTTTCGATCACAGAAAAAATAAAAATTCATCCATCGATCTAACTCATTCTAGAACGGAAACAATTGATTGCGATCAATTCCGGAAACTAGAACACGTTAAGTCTATTAATTATTGCAGCAATTTCTCATTTGGCCTATCACAATTACCCTTACATTCCCACCTTCGTGCTCGGTGTCTCGCCAAGATAACAAAACACGTTTGGCACAGCCGCTGGATTTTGTGTTGACGTTGGATTTATCTTATTAGGGGGAAGTGGAATGAGATGACAGAAACAGATTTCATCAGAATGAGAAAATTTCCACCGCATAATCTATTGAAAGATTTTACTCAATTACCATCCCCCTACGACAGCAAAGCTTGAAAAAAGTTTCTGATAGGGATGTTAGTATATTATCTCCTAGCGACTATACAACCGACACGGATTGAAGGAATGTGGCACGGCCAGCTGATGCCACGGCGAGCTCTCCGAGAGTACTGACAAAAGGCTCTAAAATTTTCCGACAATATGGAGGTGGCCACCAAGGATTTTCTTAGTGCTCATGTCTTCGATGAACAGCAGTGTGAATTGCTAACAGCCAGTTATTTCAAAGTCAAGTTCACTGAGAAAAACGAATTCAATCAGAAGCACGTGCAGTGCGAGATATATTATTAGTTAATTATCATTTATTTATTCGATTGATGGAAATCATTACTGTTTGTGTTGTAGAGTGTGAGAGTAATTGAACTATTATTTCAACAGCCAAGAACTTCAGAACCTCAGAAGAAGGATATTAGTGACTGAGAAAAATTCATAATAAGTACGAAGAACACATACTACGAAGATACTACTACTACGGGTCAAACTGGAAATAATCAAGCACCAGTTTGCCAATCAAGAGAAACAACTCCTGATGAAAAAGTACTGATGGGAACGGTGGCAGAAATAAAATCAAGGGGGAAAGGATTTTTGGTATAAGGAAGAGGAGGAGCGGTCATAGAATTTTCGAAAAATTCAGGAAGAACAAAAAACAGAAAAAAATAGTGGTAGGATTGTCCAGAGAACCCAAGTGCAAATCGCAGACTTAAAAAGAAAGATGTCGATGTATTCACAGCCGAAATCAGCTAAAGGAGAATGAAACGGTATGGGTGAGAAAACAAATAGAGTCGGCCCTTAAAGGCTCTGGAAATATGTTCGTAGTTGATAATGGGTGTCTTTTCACCTCGCATACTGTTCAAGAATCTCTGCTTATAATTTTTTTGGACTTGTCAGAAATATTTATATTTATATATATATATATATATATATATATATATATATATATATATATATATATATATATATATATATATATATTTATATATATATATAAATATATATATATACAGTGAGCATCATAAGTGTTAGCCCCCTATGTAACTCGTTACTGGACTCTGGAAAATCGCCGAGACACATCGACTTTTGATTTCTACAATGTACATTTTTGTATTAATAGTTCAACCCCTAATTTCATCCCTCACTGGTGGGGAGCAACCCTTTCGAAAACCTTGAATATCATGGGGTGGTGAGTGATAGCTCGTCTGGAAGGATGTGTTATCCTCCATTCAAATGTGCAACAAATTTGAAATTTGCTTCGTTACGTGTTGATTTATTAATGTTTAAAAATAACAAAACACTACACATAGGAAGGCAACTGAACTAACACTAACCTTACCTGGTATTACAATGAATGTTCAGAATGTTTCCCGTTGATCACCTGGCAATAATAAAGTCTATTTTTAGTTTCAGCCCTGACGCTTTGCAAAGTTTCTCGAGTAATTGTTGCACACACTTTCTGAATCCGCGCTCGCAACTCCCGAATAGAGTGATACTGAGTCTCGTATACTTCAGATTTCAGTTAAACCCATGGAAAAAATCTAAAGGGGTTAGATCTGGTGATTTTGGAGGCTATTCCACAGATCCTCGGCGCCCGATCCATCGTCCTGCATAAACAGTATTCAAATAATTCCTCACAGCAACTGCAAAATTAGGAGGAGCTCCATCTTGTTGCAAAATAATTCCCATGTCAAATTCTTCTTCATTATTTTCGACAGTTGCCACTATCAGTTGATCTATCACTGTTTCCAGCATTTCTAAATAGAGGGCACCAGAATTTCCTCAATGAATAACTGACCTATAATTTGGTCACCCAGTATTCCTTCCCACACATTAATTTTTTGTGGAAACTGAGTATGAGTTCCGCGAAAAAGTCGAGGATTTTCATCGGACGGACCAGTACCTCACATTTTATCTATGCACTTGACCGTTTAAAAAAAAAGCTTCATCACTGAAACAAATGTTTTTCAAATAGCTGGGATTTTTTAAAATATTATTAGATACAATTTCACAATATTCTAGACGGCGGTCTGGATCATCGTGCGTCAGTTCATAAACCATCTCTATTTTATAGGGATGATATTTTTTTTGAAGTGAAAACTTCTTATGGCGCGGTAGGCATATTTTCGATCGACGAAACCAAAAAGGAGGAGGTTCTCTATTCGACCCGTATATTTTTTTTCCATCATATTTTTTTATGTATGATCACGCATAACTTTTTACTGAGGCGTCCGATTCCGATAATTCTTTTTTCTGTGGATAGGGTGTACTTTGAGTTTGGTTCAATTTGGATTTAAAATATGAAATCCACCCCTGAGGGTAGCGAAATGAAGGATATTGATCACTCACCCTCTGAATTCTGGTCCGTTAACCGATTCTATCAGGCATAACTTTGTAATGGGTTTTTCGATTTGGATGATTCTTTTTTCAATAGATAGAGTATACCTTATATTTGGATTTCGGAAGGAATTAGCTACCCTTACGGGTGGAAAAATAGGGGATATTTGATTTTTCACTAGTGAACATTGGCATACACATACGTAGTTGACAATGACAGATCGCTACTGACATTATTCTTGTTTCACATCCGTCAAAATCAGTATATATTATCAGAGGATGGAATGATATACAGAGTAATGGAATAAACCAACGAGAACAACTCAAATAATTTATATTACAACAAATAGTAAAAGTCGATAATCATATTATTTAACTGGTAATAGTTGAAGTAAGGTGGGTAAATAAGTATTTTGGAAGTAATCAAAAAACAAGTAGGTAGTGATTGGTAGATTTTAGCCACAAAAAATTGAAAAATAAAAACTTTTTAACAAAAAATTAAACCGACGAAATACGAAACTAAAAAGTAGAAAATAAAAACTTTTCAACAAAAAATTAAACCGACGAAAAATTCAACTGAGAAGCAAGAAATAAAATAAACCTTCTTAGTCTAAATGATAATTGAGCTCCTAAACTAATGTAAGTAACTGATTTTGAGTCGGCGCCAAACAAACTAGCAATTGAATTAGGTGAAGCGTAAAATGATGGCAGCGAGATGCACGGCTGCGTTTTGATGACTTCTTTCATAGATAATGATCTTCGACTCAAAATCAGTTACTTACATCAGTTTAGGAGCTCAATTATCATTTAGACTAAGGAGGTTTATTTTATTTTTTGCTTTTCAGTTGATTTTTTTGTCGGTTTAATTTTTTGTTAAAAAGTTTTTATAGGTGAGAGAAAATCGCTGGACTCGCGACACTGTAAGGGGACGCGACACCGTAATGAGTGAAACGCAGCTATAGTGTGTGCATAGAAGCTTGAAGTAAAGACTGCTTGTAGCGCGGTACGCATATTATTAGCTATAGTGTGTGCATATATGCATGTACTATAGCAGACCGCGAACGCCTCTAAATGAATAAATTGAATGTTAGAATAGAGAATTTGATTTTACTATGTCCAATCAACGCAATATCAGCACAACGAGATATAAAAGTACAATTGATGCGGTATTCACGGGATATTCAAACAACTTCGAATCAAAATTGTTTATTTCCTTTTTTAGTTACCATGAACCTAGAGTTTCTATTCTAGATTGTCATAATGTTAATGATAATGATGATGATACAAGAGTTGTCGAAATTGTTAACGATGATTCATTGGAGAATATTAAATGTATTTCAACGTTTCTAATAATTAATACAATACAATTCATAAATAAAATGCAATTCATAACCCAATAACCCTAGTACCCATCTGAAAAATGTCTAACGCGCCAAAATACGTTTTCACTTCTGTCGGCACTCCCGGAGTGCAACCCGGATTTTTTTTTCAGAACTTTCAATTCAGTCATCTGCGAAACCTCATAATTCCAGGCAACAGTTCTACTCGATGAAGACATATTATTCACAAACTCGCCCATAATGTCCACTTGTTCATCTTCCCCAGTGGTTGATCGCCCAGGAAGTTTTTTATTTTGCACACTGCCGTTCTCATAATTTTTTCCACCAAATCTTTGAAATAATGTCTATCAATAGGGCATTCTGGAAAACGTTCATTGAACATTCGTACAGCCTCATGATATTTGCGATGAGCCTCACCAAAAATAACAATCGCTTCGCATTTCTCATTTAGTTCACGTGGTGCCACCATTGTTTGGAGATGAATAGCAATCAAAACTCACAACTAGAATACACTGACTCGCACTCTCCTTGATATCAGTTTATGGTTTCGACCATTTATCATAAAAACATTGCAACATTAACAAAAAGGTGCAGGTAATATCCAAGCATATGGCAGATAAGTCTCATTTGACGTCAAAACCGATATCATGCAGGGCCGAATTTCAATTCTAGGGATGAGTGCGCTAAGTTGATTTTTGTTATTCTCAAACAATAATGACTCGATAAATAATTGAGCAAATGTCAATACCTTTGCACCGTCGAATAGAGAATGAAACCCCCTCTCAAATGAGCTATCACTCACCACCACATGCTATTTGAATTTTTCGAAAGGGTTGCTCTTTTCCAGTAAGGGATGAAATTGGGGGTTAACTATTCATACAAAACTCTACATTGTAGAAATCAAAAGTCGTCGTGGCTCGGCGATTTTCCTAACAAGAGTCCAGTAACGAGTTAGATAGGGGGGGGGTAACACTTATGATGCTCACTGTATATATATATATATATATGTATATATATATATATATATATATATATATATATATATATATGCCGATGACACACAGGTCCTATATTCATTCCACCCATCAGATATGCTGAACAGCTGTCGAATAATCAATAGGGAATTGAACATCATTCACAATATCTCCTGTGATCATTACCTGGCTCTGAATCCTAACAAATCAACAGCTTTGCTCTTCGGTAATAACAAGGCAAGAGCGACATTGATTGCGAATATGCACATTTCCATCAATAATGTCCCAATAAACTTCGCCGACGTGGCAAAAAACTTGGGATTGTGGACCGATTCCACCTTGAGATTCCAAAAGCATGTTTCAGAATGCATAAAGAAATCAATCTGGAAACTTAAACTCCTATATAACTCACGTTCCTTGTTGAATATCCATCTTAGAAAAATGCTTTGTAAATCTTTAGTACTGTCTACCTTCAATCATTGTGACACTGTTTACGACCCCTGTCTAACAGCATTCGATGCAAAGAGGATACAAAAAATTCAAAATCATTGTTTGCGATTCATCTATAGCGTGAGGAAGAGAACACCTATTAGACATAAGCTCATGGAAGATGGTTGGCTAGATATGAAATCTCTCCGTAAACTTCACTGTGCCACTTTATACCACAAAATTATTCTCTCAAAACAGCCTTCTTATTTATACCGCAAAATTGTTTTCCGTTCGGATGTCCACAACATAAACATACGAACGAAGGGTATTATAACCCCACCTATACATAAAACTAGCATGTTTGAAAGAAGTTTCTCATATAATATATCTGCTGTTTACAACTCCATACCGAACTTTATCAAAGACAAATCTGTTTCTATTTTTCATGAAGCCTATAGAAAATTGCTATTGTCACTGCAATAGGATTTTATTTTCTGTGTCCACTTTCTTTTTGGTTTTTAGTCTTGATAATCATTTCCTACCAAATGCATATATGTTTATGAATATGTTTTTGTATAGTGGATGGAGGATTTTTGTATGGAGTGGGTAGTCTTCTTGGGTTTGCGAGGCGCTTTCGACCTTCGTCGTCTTCGGTGCTCCGTATCGGGTGCGGGGGGTGCAGCAGTGGATGAGTGCATTGTTGATCGAATGATTGTGGATTGGCTTGGAGTCTGGCGTGTCGCATGTTGGAGTTCGGAGGCCGGGTGGATGTGTCAAGGTCTCTACCTGGCCTTTGGGTTCCGACATGTGATGCGTTGGATTCTGGGCCGGTTTGTAGTCGTTTGGTTAGCAATGAGCTCATCTGTTGTTTTGCTTCATGCGCCTGGCGTGGGGCGCTGGGGATGGCGGGGGCGCCTTGCGGGCTTGGGAGGGTTGTGCACTTTGTGCAGATGTCCTACGATTATTCTAGACAAGTGTATTAAGTTTCCCACATTTAATGTTGTTATATGTTTTTATGTGTTTTGTATATGTTTTTATATGTGTGCATTCATGTTTACATTTCTACTTCACCTTTATAACTCTCATTTTATTTTGTTATTTTTGTATTTTTGTCTTTTAAATATGCTAAGATTAGGTTAAGTTTGCTTGAGTGGAAGACCATCACCTTGCGCCCAGCAAGAGATGAACTTCGCCATTTCAGTATACCATTTTAACTGTACTGAATAAAGATTATTATTATTATTATTACTATTATTATTATTATTATATATATAAATATATATATATATATATATATATATATATATATATATATATATATATACATATATATATATATATATATTTATATACAGGATCTTGATTGAGGACGTTGACAAACTTCGGGATGTGATTCTTTGGAAGATTTCAGGATGAACAAGTCATATAAACATATGTCCCAAAAGTCTTGGTTTTCGAAGTAAAGGGTGATCAAAATACAGTTTTGTCAAGAGTTTCTGGAGTTTACTTCGACATTTTCGAGAATAATCATTTTAAATTGGGCAAGTACTATCCATTTCACAGTGCTCACAATACAAAATACTTCATTTCTCAAGGGTCTCCCTTTTTTTGGGGTAAAGCCTTGTTGAACACTTCAGATTTTTTTTCCCGTTGCCATTGATAATTTTGTTTTATTTAACATATTTTTGTACTCTTGAAGTATCGCATAACATATTGGAATTTTTCTGCTCGTGTAGAAAAAATGTAATGTAATAGAGCACCCATACATATTTCATCAGAACTCAGGGTGAATATGTATTGCACAACGTTGATCATTGGGGCAAAATAATTTTGGAAATTTTTATTAGTGAATATCTTCATTATCAAAATGGTAGAGCGGAATAACATGAATTTCCTAGGAATAAAGAGTTTAGAAAAGGATCATTATTGAAATTGATAAGTCAGGGCCACTGCTGGAAATGGCCACCTCCGACTTCAATGCATGTGTTTATATGCCTTACCATAGACTGGGAAACCCCCTGAAAAATACCACGAGTGTTTCTTATAATTGTGAACGACTTCTGTATGCGATTCCTCGGGTCTTTTTCACTTTGAAATTGAGTTCGGTACACTTACGATATAAGGTGCCCCAAAGGAAAAACTTGAGTGTATTCATATCGGTTGACCTTGGTGGCCAAGGATGTGGCCCATCACGCCCAGTCCAGCGATCGGAATGATTTTCGTCCAAATATAAGCGTGCAATCAATCTGAAGTTTAAATGCATAAACCAAATTCAAATTTCTTTCTTTCTAGGAGTCCAGGTGAAATAAACTCAAGGAAATCTCAGTAATTTTCACCATTGAGTCTATGGGGCAGAAAATGTAGCTCAATGAGGAAATTCCTTACAATTCCAACACAAACATTCACAGAAAACCTCTTTCAAAAATGGTTTTCAATCACGGCGTGTGGGTTCCCATCAGCCCACATATGATTGTTGTCGAAATTGATAATGGCTTTATGGGAAAAACATGCCTCATCGGTGAATAACACTTCAGATATAAACCATGGATTTCTCACCAATTTATTTCGAATCCAAGTGCAAAAAGCTAGTATGTTTGGGAAATCCCTTAGCAGAAGAGCTTGAACACGCTGTATGTGATAGGGATGAATTTGTTTCTATTTTAAAATCTGCCATATGGGTTACGTTCAATTTTGTCGCAATGTGTCTTGTATTGGTGTCTGGATTTTGCTCGATTTCGTTAAGGACAGCTTCCTCTATCTGAACTGTTCTGACTCTCCTGGGTCTTCCTATGAGAACAGCAGACCTTTCGAAAGTACCAGTTTCATGAAAACGAAACATTTGTGTACTGCGAATAGGACGTTGTGGAAATCTTTCTAGATACGTTCGTCTGGCGGCCACATTCCATACCCTGCCATTTCTGAAACCGTATATTCAACCATTTTATCCAAAGTGATATTGACTGAATCTGCTGTACCACATGAACTGATGGAAAACTCAAATGAGACACCTTCTCAACTTTCGATTACTGTCAAGTTGTTGATATTTAAATAAATTAATTAATATCAAAGCCAAATTTGCTATTTTTATAAATTGGAATTTGCTTATAAAATTTCTGCGTTACTGCAGAAGAAAAAACAAACTTCTCTTCTCGATGAATGGTAGATTCGGAATTTGTTTTTTTTTCAAATTTTAATCATTGAATTTCTAGCGTGCCGCAGTGTAGTAGTTTTCTACTGGATATCACAAAAATTTACTTTATTTTTCATCATAGATTCTTCTAATTTTCAATTAGGAATGTTTTATTTTCAAATTTCATTATGTTATGCGATACTGGAAAATGTTGGCATTCATTCTTTCATTATAGCTTCTGAACCGTACAAGTAAATGAATATTTCTTTCCCATAATCTGTCAGTGGTGCGGAACAAGAATCTGAATAGAAAAAATCGACTTATCATTATCGAATTATTATTATTAATCTTTCAAGAATCTGAATGGTTGAACGAGGCTTGAATCTGAAAAGAGGAGGACCCTGTGAATTATTTCTTCAAAGAAAGAGTCATGGAAATGAGTATTGGGGCTTTTTCTTTTCAAATAAAGAAACACGTATTTCAGGGTTTTTGAAAATTCGATCCTAAAGGGATTGAAATGAGGGTTGGAAGTTTGTATTGAAGTACTGTTGGTACTCACATTAGTTTAGTGTACAAAGTTCACATGAAACACAAATTTGTAAGTGAATATTGACCAACTTCTAGTTGTCCGATTAACGTGAAATTTGGCAGGTGTTCATATTTCTGGTGACAATGCATTACAAAAATGGTGAACGATATTCGTGTTCACGGTCAGATTCGATTCAGAATTGGAATGTGAAGAATTTTCGGGGTCGAAGATTATGAATTTTTTGTCAAAATTCATAAAATCAAAATGGCGGCTCCAATATGGTTAAGATGGGGACAAATTTGGTTATTATGGTCCGATTCCATTGAAAATTGGTATGTGGGGATTTTCGGGATCGGGCGTTATTATATTATTGTCAGAACTCATGAATCCAAGATGGCGGCTCCAAGATGGTGCAGGAGTTTTGTGATTATGGACCGTTTCTATTCAAAATTGGCATGTCGCAGTTTTTGGGATTGGAGATTATGAATATAGTCGAATAGTATATGATTTATTATAAAATTTCATAAATTGAAGATGGTAGCTTCAGTATGGCGGACGAGTTGATCTTCGAATGGTCTTTCCATTGAAGAACTACATTGCTCGATACTTATAGGAAAAAGACCTCATAATAACAGAAATGCGTAGATTGAGGAGTACCAACTGAAAAGCACAAAACGAAATAATCAATAAAAACCATTCTTCTATTCAAATGCCCTAAAAAGTAAAGAATAATTGCTTTGGTTATGTGACGTAGGTTACATAGTGGGTTACTGATTCAAAATTTTGCCGCGCAAAAATACCTTTTTTATATTTTCGGCAAGCTTTTGAATCTGCTACCCACAAAATAGCCTAGGTTTGAAGACATTATTAGAAGCTTTATATCAACTTCACATTTGTATGTTCAGTTCACAAATAACACAAAACACAAATTTTTCAATATATATATATAGTGATTTTTGTTTATATTTATTATTATTAAATGTTTCATGTTTGTTTTGGATTCTGAGTTCATAGTCTGATTATTACAAAAGTTATCCTGAGCCCAATATATATATATATATATATATATATATATATATATATATATATATATATTTTTTTAAAATTTGGTTATTATGAAAAAATAATGTGTATGAGTACTTGAATTCATTTCCAACGTTTCGACTGGGTTTATTCTGGCTGAAACAGTTGAGTACAAATATATTGAGCTAGACCATCATTTTCAGTTTGTGATTTTTTTCTTTTTTCGTTATGATGAAGCACAAAGTATTCATATGTGTGTGTATATAAATATATTCGATGGTGCGATGATTTGATTATGTGGTGGCTCACGTACAGTTATAATCGATGTTGTTCACATTGATTAGAATATACGTTCGACTAGAACTGTTCGTGAGCCATCAAATAATCAACTCATCGCACCACCTAATATATTCATATACACACAAATATAAATACTTCGTACTTCATCATGAAGAAGAGCAAATAAAATCACAAACTCAAAATGATGGTTGAGCTCAATATGTTTGTACTCAACTGTTTTAGCTGAAATAAATCCTGAAGGAGTCTGCAAACCCAGTCAAAACGTTGGAAATTAATTGAAGTACCTATTCAAATTATTCTAACTTCCAATACATGAACAAAATCCCCAAGAATCAACAAAATCCATAAATACTTTCGGTTCAAGTAAATCTACATAAATATATAAATATATATATATATATATATATATATATATATATATATAATGAGAATTGTAAAAATACTATTGTAGTATTTTTGCGTTTCACTTTGGAATACTAATTGTAGATATGTGATAGATAATTTATTTTCTACCCTGTATACTATATTTTGCAATGTAATAATAATTGCTAGCTAACGTCACAGTTCTCTCGTCACATTGCTGCCAATTGTTATAATTTTTCTTACCACGACTAAACCCAGTTGGTACGCCTCTTGTCTCAGATAGCCGGTTCAGGCAATAGAGCCACTTTTCTGGTTTTGATGTCAATTTCTGTGTTTATAAATACGATAATTGTGAAAAAACGACAAAGTATCAAAAAGCAATTATTTCCTTTATTCAGGAAAACTTATATCAACCTGGCCTACGATAAATAACTAATTCTATGGTCAATCTACAAATTTTCATGGATAATCATGAGAAACAGGTTATGGATTATTAGACACAACCTCACTTTTACCTTGAAAGTGAAAATTTCTTTAATAGTTCAAAATCACATGAAATGAAGTTTTTCTGATGGAATATGAGTTATTAGTGAAGTTGTTCAGTTCGTAATGTGCACTAGGAAAATTTATACCTGACGCTGAAACTGTCGCTGTTCAATATACACCCAGAATTTGGATTCTCTCTCAATCCAATGCTCTCAGGAACTCCAATACCAAAAGAAGGAACCATACAAATTCAGCAATCAGCTTTGGAATATTTGTATATAGTGTACAAATAAGGTAATGTTGATTTTCTGCTTATAATGTTGAAATTATTGAATTTTTCCTTCTCCCAAATAAAACGTGGCATTCGTTTTCGAATTATTTTCGATCTCCTTAGTGGCCATGTTTTCCGTTACTTGGATACCATTTTTCCTCATTCCTTTTGATTTGAATTTCTGAATTCGCGCACTATGTTCTCACATTCTTACTGTTTGGGGTTATTTGTCAAAACTTATGAATGAATCTATTTTTCCTTTCTTACAGAAAAAATATCACTGGTTTTTCATAACATAACAATATATACATATATATATATATATATATATATATATATATATATATATATATATATATATATATATAAAAATATAATATGTGATATTCAACGTCACTCAGATATTTGATTTTAATCCAAACTAGATAAAAAATTCAGAACTAGATGAGGTGCGATATTTTTCAAATGAACGAAAACCAAATTCGTCTGGAGGAAATAGTTTCCACTTTCAGAATCATGGATTTCTTTAAAGGTATCTCTAAATTGAAATATTCACCTGAGGAGATAACCATATTTACCTGAGTTTGGAGTGGGTGAAGCAAATAACGATAATCGTTATTTAGTGAACAGTAATAATGGTGAAACGGAATGATCCTATGAAGGTTATGTCTGTATTCCGAAAAGTTGTGCTATATATCACCCACGCCAACAGAATTGTTTTTCGAACAATACAAATGTTAGAACGCCATATTATATTATGTCATGATGTGTATTTCGTTAAGTCATTATGGATTTCAGTCAAGGGTAGCGATGATGAAAAGGGTATTGTTTCAGTAATAAAATTATTGTTGATGTTATATAGCATAGATTCTCCGTGTTTTTGTTTTGTACCAAGACAATAAACTTCTCCACTGTTTTTGCAATTCGTTTATGAATGAATCAGTCGTAACTCTCAAACATGACGCTTTCCTCTATGTATATTGTCAACTAAGTTGCAATTCACACAATTGTAGGAGTCTTTTTCTCTACAATAAAATTCTAGCGCCCCATTATGGCTTGACGGTTGTCACGGGGGTGTGACAACTGATATGTTACTGCTTTTCAATTCGCCAATTAGAAAAAAACATAGTTCTTGAAATTTCAAATGTATTTCTCATCGCCGAGCGGTTGCGAAACCGAAATCCCTTTGAAAGAGTTGTGCTGGCGTGGATTCGAAAAGTTAATATAAGATTTTATTAGGAAGCACCAAAATAATTTCCTTACCGAAAATAGTAACTTTGAAGACTATAGACCATCGCTAGACTGGAAGAACTCTGGATACTTGGGCCGTACTATTGATTTTATACTTTGATTTTTTTGAAAACTGTATCTTCCATACTAAATATGTTCCAGACTAATTTTTTTTATCATTCATCTCCCTCATTCATTCAAATAAAAAAATTAATGAGCATTTGAAACGGTTTAAATTCAATGAGCTCAGTTGGGTGACTTATTTTGTGGCTCTTAGGTCCCTGACACAACTTCTAAAATTACGAAAGGAAGGATACTCATGGAAACTCTAATTTTCGAAATTGTTGTGAGACTTATCGACTTGAATCTATTCTAGAATATTCTTTCACTTAATGTACAAATGAATATTTAATCAAATACAAAACTCAGGTTGGCAAGGCCTATGTAGCTGACAAAAAATTCTTCGGAAGAAAGATATGTCTCGTTGGAAATCTCGAATCGAACTGCCCTTCTCCTGTGAATATCCTTACTGTATTATCTAACTTCTGCAAAAAAACTGTGAAAATATCCAGTCAAGTACCCATATAGTATGGCCAAAATCAGGAGGACTGGTTTTTCAGACGTTGGTTTAGAAAACTCAATAAATCTTCGAAACCAATACACGAAAATGTCTGTTTGCATCCATCCAGAAGGGTGATATTGAGCGAAGCTTCCCGGTGGTGCATCGTCAAGCAGCGCGGGATTCCCCTCTTTCGAGGAAAAACAAACATTGTTGGCATAAAATTCCCCGCCGCATTCATGCAAGTTTCAGCAGTAATCAAAACGCCTCGTTCTGCTGATACCAATGCTCCAACCTGTTTTTTTCCTCGTGAAGCTAGGCTTTTGGATGGTTTGTTGGGAACTGTGGCTATTCCCGTCTCATCGACGTTATAAATATCACTGGGAGAAAAATTGTGTTGTTCATACAAACCCTCCAACAGATCGAAAAATTTATCAACAGCTTGCTTATTGAATCCCATGGCCCTTGCTATTGAAGTGTTTTCTGGAAATCGAAGAGAAATATTGTTCTTATGCTTTCTTGAAAAACCATATAACCAGTCTTTTCCGGCCATCTCGGTTTCTTCATTAAATTTGTGTTTCAAATTATTTTTAGTTGCAAGATCAAACGCTAATCTTCTGACATCACTCAAAGTTGAACCCACTGATCTACTCTCTAACAGCAATATGTGGTCTAGAAATTCCTTTTCTTGCTCTTCGAACTCTCTATAAAATATAGTCGTACGAGGTCCCAAGACACCTTTTCTTCTAAAGTAGACTGCGGAACATTGAAGGCTTTTAGGTATCCCATGCGTCCAGACAATACTTCCTCTATAGCGCCTTCCATACTTTCCTGGCTCCAGGATTGCCGATTAGTTTTCCTCTCGTAAGTTCTAGGCATATTGACTCTGTAAAAATAGAATGATGGTAAGATTGGAAATAATAGGGTAAGATCGGGTAGTACCCGGTTCCGCCCCACTCGGACTACCCGGTCTTACCCAAAGTATAGAATTTAAGAAAATGCTCTAAAACCACTCTGATATTTAAATTATTCCTTCGTTTTCATGCATATATTGAACATTATTTATCATATAATAGATGACACTGAAGCAAGTTTTCATAACTATAAATGCCAGTTAGTAATGATCGTTCAAATTGGAAGCAACATTAGAGAAGCGACATGAAAAAACAAACGTGCGTTCTCTAGCATCGACTCGATACTACTGCCGCCAAGTCTTCTCAGCTTACGGAATGTATTTCACCTTCTGTGCACCAGCTGGCATTAGTAGTAGCAGCACAGTCAAGGTACCCGATCTCACCCCACTACCCGGTCCCACCCTTCTTTCCCCTACTTTGAACACATATCCAGTAGTAGACTTCCTATCTATCGAATCACTTGCCCAATCCGAGTCCAAATAACTTACCAATATCGGTTGAGACTTATCTTTTTTGAAAACCAACTTCAAGTCCAGAGTTCCTTTAGTATATTTCAGAACTCTTTTGAGTAAATTCTGTTAACACAAAAATAATAGATTTATCTGGGTTTTCTATTGAACAACATATTGAACTATGTGCAATAAAATGCAGAATTCGTGACACAAGCATAATCATTGTAAACTGTTACCGCTCACCTAGTGGCGACATAAACATTTTTATAGACAATATTGCAGCAGTTTGTGAAAATCTTATGAAGTTCAAGACCAAAATTATTCTATGTGGGGATTTTAATACAGATTCATATCATTCATCTAAAAACTATTTAGAATTATCTACTAGTCTAGAAGGCTATGATCTAAAGCCTATAGTATATTGGCCAACGAGGGTAACAGGTACAAGTGTTTCTATAATAGACCATATATTTGTAAATTTCGATACAAGCGAATTACCGGTAGTAATCGATAATGAAATCTCTGATCATCGAACTATTTTAACAAATTTAAATTTGAATTCCACCAGTATTTCCACAAAAAAATACACTCTGAAAAGAATTTTCAGCAAGAATGCTATAGAGGAATTTAGACAAACTCTGGCGACTCTCTGCTGGGATTTTCTTTATCAGATGGAATCTACAAACGAAGCTTTCATTCTTTTCAACAACACGTTCTCTCACTATTTCACTAGTATCTTTCCTCACAAAAAATGTTCTTCAGGGACATACAATAGGAAGCTATGGCTAAATGATGAAATTCGTGAATCCAGTCGGAATCTTAAAGAATTTTTTAGGCTAGCAAAATCTTTTCCTGAACTACAAGAACATTACCGTGATAAAAAGAAAATACATAACAACTTGATTAAAGCAAATAAGAAAACATTCTACCAAAATGAAATATCCGAATCAAATAATCCTATTGAAATGGCCTGGAGGGTTATTTCCGAACTATCAAATAAAACCAAGTCACAGAATGATATCACTATCACTAAGGATGACTGTGAAATTGACGATCCACAAGTTATTGTCTCATTGTTTAATGACTTTTTTATAGAAGCTCCTCTTGACATTGTGAATAAAATTCAGGACAAAAATTATAAGATTCCTAAGGAAAAACTACTGAGAGATTCAATGTTTTTGACCCCTTTCACTAGTATTGAAATGTATGAGTTGTTACAGGCAAAACTCAAAAATAAAAAATCTTTTGGATCTGATTATATCCCTGGCTTTTTAATAAAAGCAGTACTTGATGTGATAGTTGAACCGCTAACATACATTGTCAACCTTTCTTTTAAAGGAGGTGTTTTTCCCGAAATCTTAAAATTGGTTAAAATTATCCCAGTTTATGAAAAAAGTGACCGAAATCTCTTATGTAATTATAGGCCTATTACTATACCTATCCCTTTCTCTAAGGTATTTGAATACAGTTCTTTAGATCGCCTTCTGAAATACGTTGAATCCCTCCCCATTTTTTCCGAAAATCAACATGGTTTTAGAGCCACCAAGTCCACAAGCAGTGCAAGTCATCAATTTTATGAACAGTTATTGAAATATCTAGAAGCAGGCGAGTGTCCGATTGGGATCTCTTGCGATCTCAGTCGGGCATTCGATTGTGTCAATCACAATATCCTTGTAAGAAAATTGTCTGAATATGGAATTAGAGGTGACCCTCTGCATTGGATAGAAAGCTTTCTCAGTAATAGGAAACAGTATGTAACCCTAAAATTCATTGACAAAGGCATGATAAAAGAAGCTACATCAGAATGTTCTGATATAATTATGGGTGTTCCACAGGGCTCAGTATTGGGCCCTGTGCTCTTCATTTTATATGATAATATAGAAATAGATAAGGTTTTCAAAAGAGGACATTTTGTTAACTATGCTGATGATACATCATTAATAATATCAAAGGAATGTGAAGATGACCTGCGAAATGGATGTAATTTAGCTTTGAGTAATTTATTTGATTGGTATAGTTCAAATTCACTATATTTCAATACTGAGAAAACCAATATTGTGAGGTTCAAAACTCATCAAAGTAAATGCGAAGATCTCAACAACATCAAAATCGACAATGAATCAGTAAATAGCACGGTGTCAGTTAAATTTCTAGGTATCACGCTAGATCAACATCTGACTTGGAAGGGACACTGTGAAAACATCGTATCTAAGATGTCCTCTCTTTCATTCTTATTTCTTGATCTTAGATCAATTTTAAGTCTAGAACAACTGACTGCCCTATATTACTGTCAGGTAGAGTCACGACTGCGTTACGGAGTCTGCCTCTGGGGAAGTTCGACAACATCAGATGATGTATTTCTCTCACAAAAACGAATTATTCGTAGAATGACTGGAAAATCAAATAACTACTCCTGTAGAGAATTATTCAAAGATCTTTTCATATTAACAGTACCCAGCCTTTACATATTTGAGTTGGCTCTATACATTTACAAAAATCAAAACAAATTCCTTACCAATATGAACTTTCATGGCATAACTACACGTCAAAAAGATGATTTCCATGTCCCGTATGCAAGGCTGAAGCTCACAAGTAATTCACCATACTACATGGGTCTGGAAATTTTCAATGCACTCCCCATTTCCATGAAAAGTTGTGACAATGAAAAATTGTTCAAATTTACAATAAAAAAATTTCTACTTGAAGGTGCATTCTACTCAATACATGAGTTTTTTAGTAGCATATCTTGATGATGATGTCATTTGTTTAAGGTTAGGTTTTAATGTGTTCTCTTGTGGAAGTCATTAGTTTTAGTTTTAGTTTAGATCTAAATGTTTCTGACCATTCCTATATAGATGTACTCTCTATCAAAAAGGGAAAAAATAAAAGTATTAAGTCCCCTCCAAACTTTTTCATTTGGACAATTTCGGAATTTACTGTAGAAATTCACTGAAGTACAAAGATCTGGTCGTGATCCCAACATTAAGCATCCAATCAACTGTTCGTATGGTTTTTCTGATAGAATACGATTATCATCCTTTGAAATTTGCATAAGTACCCATAAAACTCATCAATATCACTGCGGACCTCCAAGCCCAGTCATTTTACGTGTTTTCTATCTGTGCTAATATATTTGACAATTTGTTCCCCTCAAACCACAGAATAATTTGTCGAATAAAAATACAATTATTTAACTGACAGATAAGGCGACGAAATAACATTTAGGCCCGGTATTTTCACCTCCGGTTATACTAGGAATGAATCAACCAATGGTTAGAATATGCTTTTGAAAACGTTTATTGCTAAGCAAAAGCACATTCTAACCATAGGTTAATTTATTCCTAGTGTAACCAGAGGTGAAAATACCGGGCCTTTTAGAGGGCAAAAAATTCGACTTCTAGCCTATCTGATAACTCATTTCTAACGATACTTTCTTTTCTATAACCATTCTCCCAAGATAATCCTGCATAACTCATCATTCTCATATATGAAATGGCATTTCATGACGATGAATCAACTCATTTTCTCATATCTACCAGTGAACCGAATAAACTCTTCGTGAATTTTCGGTGAGCGCCTTTTTCCGACTGCTATGCCACCGGAAGAAATCTCTTTGAAACCGTTTGGACAAAACAATATTTCGGAACTTCTATCTCTTATTGACCCTGTAACCCAAACAAAAATGAGTTGTGAGTATCGTCGACGCCTTGAAGAAGACATATTTCCGATCCAAGCGATTCGTTACAGGCACCACCTTCTGTACAATGTGGAAAGGCCACTTGATCCAGGCAGCCTCAGTTGAGAAACAAACACTATAGTACTTACGAATTCAAGCAAACTAGGGGTGCATATTCAACTTGCCTTCAGCTGGGCTCAGAACCTGGATGTCAGCTACGTAATAGATGATTCTATCCAAAGCAATAAACTAAACGAATGAATTCAATTTACCCTATTTTCATGTAAAAACTTGTACAGATGGACCTCGGTATTGACTAACAAAATGGATATCAATGGACAATCAAAAGCGGAGATGGTGTATTAAGCTTGAGGATAACCGCAACCACCAAGAGCTTATTATACTAATGTGTGCTTCCAAGCAGAATAACTGAAGCTCGAAATAAGTTACAAATGGCAACCTCCAAACAGTTCACGATATTGTACGGTGCTTGCGGTGCTAACACAATTCGCTTTGCTCGTGTGCTAATAATTTTCGTAGACCAGACACTACTCGGCCAATTTTCCTCTCTCTTGACTTTTCCGCACTGGCGTAGACCGGTTCTTTACGGACTTGCAATTTCAATGTGTAATATTTCAATTACCGAGAATATGTAATGGCTGGTCGTCTGGTAGCTCTTGACGTCAGGCTACGGTTGACGGTGGTTGGCATAGTTGGTTGTTGCTTGTCTCATGTATAACTTTCTTTCTGATTTTTGTCTCCCAGAGATATTGAATACTTGCCCCTTCTCCTATTATGCTAGTCAGACGGGGTACTTTTTCTACTTGGAATCTTTCTTACTGAGATAATTGTCGGGTAGTTACATAGTTAGGCTCGTGGGGTCAGGCTTTCATTGGTGGTGGGCAACGTGGTGAACGGTTGCTGGTCTGAAACACAACTGATTTTCTCAATTTTATCTCGTGAGTATTTGAAATTATTATAGCCTTCGATTAGCATCTGTTGTAGCGCATTCCTGTTTTCTTCGAATATTCCTCACCTGCTCGATTCTTCGAAACGTAGCTGGTGACGAGTTTTCTGGAATGTTCAATGGTGTGGAATTCTTGCTAGCAGGCGTGAGACTTATTTCTCTCCGGTGGTTCCCAAACGGCTCGCTGTCGTATGAATGCAGTGTGGTGCTCGTGTACTTTGATTCTATGCTCACGGCGCGAAGTAAGAACGGCGTTGTGTAAAATTTTATTGCGAAATGAATCATTGGTCTAGGTGAGCTTGATTCGATGATTCCAACCTAAAGTGAGTGATGTTCCTTTGACTTTCAATAACAGAGATGTTATTCCGAATATACTCAGGACTTGGTTGTTTTATTCGAACGGAAAAAAAGTAACTGTCACGTAATTATACAAAACTGTTCATATCTTATTTTTTGCATCATTCATTAACCGTTACCTAGAGGTTCAGTGGAGCAAACACATTGAAATTTGATGAGCAAAACTTCTCAGATGGATACAAGTGAAAAAAAAATATAAAAATACATTTTGTAATTTATATGATCAGTTTTGTCATTTCAACATTTCCAGGATTTCCGAGATTTGAAAATTTAGATAATCTTGCGTGGAATGAAAGCAGTGTGTGAAAAAAATGTCTGATTTTTCGAAGAGTTGTGGAGATGATCTTTCAAGTATTCAGGTAAATTATCGTAGAGATTGAGGTTTAGCGAGTTATTGTGTGATTTTTCCAGTCTAAATTTGGGGTTATCAGTTCTAGTTGGGTAGCGATGAAAATATGTGTTTTCTAGGGCATGTTTCCTTCAATGGATTTCCAAAAGAGTGTTTTGGATGAAAGAACATGGAACTGACAATGACATAATTTCAAATTTTATAAAAGAAAGGCTACAGGAATCATATCTATTGTCACCTGTTAGAATTCTTATAGCCTTTTTTTGAAGTATGAGAATTATCTTGGCATGGGATGATGCTCCCCAGAGAATTATTGAATTAGAAATATGTGCATGAAATAGAGAGAAATATGCTATTCTGAGAGCCTCGACGCTAACGACTGGTTTCATTCTGGTAAGCATGAACATTACACTTGATTGTTTCTTGCTGAAGTGCTGTATGTGGTTGACCCATCTAAGATTGTCGTCAATATGCACACCTAATAATTTTACATGACTACCGTGAGTTATTTGAGAGTGTGAGGAAATGGTTGAATATCGTGAAGTTAAACCAATTCAGAATCAAACATAATTATCAATAAATTTTTTTCAAAAAAATACACTCTGTGACTCTCACTTTCTATTCAATATTCATTTTTTTTTTCTTTTCAACATGATCATATTTTACTTGATTTGTTTGAAAATATAAACAGGATGTTCATAAAATCAGATTTGGAATCATCTGCGACTGAAAGATTAACTTTAGTCACTATTTTCCATCGTTCAAGGTAACCTTTTGTGGGGTATTCAACATAATATTTCACCTTAGATGCACTGATGATGACACTGATTTCTTCACCTGACACCGTCTAAAATCACCCATGATAGAGAAACCTCCTTTTTTGAAAATATAATTCATTTAACTAGTATCAAGGTAAGTTGATAATACCCCTGAGTATAGGTATCGATGTATAATGAATGCTAAAGGTTTGGCAATACTTTTCATTACTTTGACAGGGATACAGTATATTCCAGCTGAATTTGTATTATTATTGAACTCTCTGCATCTAGCATGACAACTTAGAACTTACTATGAATTACCCACCCCCTATCATCGTTATTATTGCCTATAGAAAACAAAGTTAAATGATAAAGTTGTGTAATTATGACTGAATTTTGATATAATACTACCGAAAATACAGTAGTGTGCAGATTTCAGGGGATATTTTTTTTGATAGGATACCCTGCATATCATTGAATTTTTGGAATGATCTTTTTTTCAGAAAATTAGCATATGTTACACCTATCTCATATGGTTCTTGAGTTATTAAACATTGGATAACTTAGACTAGTTGTTAGTATGGAAGTTAACATTTTTAAAGTAGGCTATGAAAATGACAACTATAATATGTCTGTTTAGTGACATTTTTTTGAAAGAATAATCAAAATGGAAGAAACATTATATATATATTAATACAAAAATAGATACCTAACAAAGATTCATTTAGGAGATTTGAATAACATGATAACTCATGAAAGATGTTCAATGTGTCTACCATTATTGTCAAGAATAATTGATAACGTGATTTGTTGAAAATATAAACAGGATGTTCATATAATCAGATGTGGAATCATCTGCGACTGAAAGATAAACTTGAGTCACTATTCTTCAATTCACAAAAAAATCTTTCTATCAATATTCAATCGAGAATGTTTTCCTTTTCAAATTGATAACGTCCTCTCACATTTGAAAGTGCATTGGAAATTGCTTCATTATTGACATTCAGATTCTCTATTTCAAGTTGAATCGAGTTGAATATTATAATCAAACAATGTCTTTTGAAAATCCCCAGAAAAATGAATCCATAGGGGTCAAGTCCGGACTATTTGGTGACCATTTGATGCTTCCATTATTTCCTATCCATATTGGGAATATATATTTCGAATGATTTTGAAGGGGTAGGACACTATGCGGGGTTGCCCCATCTGGCATCCAAATCATACTGGCAATCTCGGCTTCCAAAAAATTATGTAAATGGAAATTGTCTACTTCTGGGTTGAATATTCTTGATGGGTTACTTCTCTTAATATATATTCATAAAATATAGGGCCAACAATTTTACTTCAACAAATTCCGCACCACACACTAACAGTTTTTCTTCCTATTTTATTTATATGTTTTTCCAATCTTTTGCTGTTGCCTTCCTTCCATCGACCTTCGATGTTTCCTATTGAAAACTCCCGCCATAGAAAATGATGACTCATCAGTCCATAATATTTTAGTAATATAATCGGGTTCTTCATTAAAATTTTGGCAAAATTCCAGCTTTTTTCTCTTATGAGTCACTGTTAAAATTTCATATGGTTCGTGGTTGTTTTTTTTTCCAAAAACTTTTACCTAATTGATCGGCTTCATTTTTCAAACTACATTTGGAATTTTCTAAGGAATAATACAATGTATGGAAAAAGTCTATTCGCGAATTAATATGGATAGGCTTACCTTCGAAATGGAGCAGTAAATTTAGTTGTTCTATCTGGTTCTCTTGTTGAACTATACGTTTTTTTTTTCTGGAACTGAAGGTTTGATTCATCTCTTAGTGAATATTTTTGAATGTATTTTCTGGTGGTGTTGGACAGTTTTGATATATAATCATAACAACATGGCCGACCCCCTCGGCCGAAATTAAGCGAACCTACCCCCTCATTGGACGTAACTCCGAACTCTCAATAGACAACAAAATAATACTTCATGAACAAATAATTAGACCTGCTGACATTCACTTGTCCAGTGTTCTGTAGCATTTCCAAGTTTCAGATTCTGAGATTGGAGAGGCTACAGAACAAGGTATTTTGTCTCATCACAAACAGTAACACATACATTCGTCTGGATGCTCTGCACGAGCTAGCAAACATAGAGTCTATTACAGAATTTATAAACAAAATTTCCGAAAAATTTCTCAGATTTCACACAGCATATCAACTGAAAACATCACGAATATAAGGGCGAACGACTTATTCAGAAAACATGGTATAATATATCGAAATCTGGATATCTTTCAAGAAACAATGTTATCACATTTCACTAAATAATATATATCACAGAGGAAACAACCAGGCGGTTGAAGTATCGGAGTGGTAAACTTGGGATCCCTGGTACTCGATACCACATGAATTCAAAATAGAGATTATTGTTTGTTTTTGATTTCAACATATACAGTGAAACATAAAAGGAAGCCACCCTAAAAAAACAGAATTTTCTTCAAACTGTTTTTTTTTAAATTATGTTTTAAAAAATTCAGTCATTTAGTCATAAAGTCAAGTTTTGTCAACAAACGAATTATTTCAAATCGGTATACAAATCACTCACCTAAGCGTGCAGGAGCTAGGTTTATAAAATTTCCATTTTCTGAAAATCCACATGTAAGTATGTACCTCCCTGCACAACCTGTCGCCATTTATGAGAACCAATATCCATAAATCTAGAAATCGACTCGTAAATTCGATATATCCTCGAAATCTCAACTATAGTCTCAATAATTTATTCTATACGAGTCATTCATCAATAAAGATTGTCAAGGATTCCTCATACTCACTATCATTCCCGAGATTTTTTTATATATCCTACCACTGCCTTCGACGGAATGACAATTGCGATTTTCCAGAAAAGACACTCCATTGAGACCGAATAACAAACTACATACATAATGTATGAATGTTGGGAGAGCCGTCTTGAGTTATTGCCGAAGATTCTCTTGATCTTTCCATTACACTAACAAAAAATGTGTCACATAAACGATCGTCGAGTTCAGTCCTCTGTGGTGTCGTTCCACACCGTTCGAGATAACAGTGATAAAATGAAAAACTGCCGCAGATTTTTCAAGATCCAGGCGCATCAGAACACGATATTGGGAGTTTCCAGAGGTGCAAAAAATGTCGAACATTAAATCATGTTCGGGAGTTCGGAGACTCTCATTTCTGGAGTAATTTCGTTCGTGATAATCGAGTAACAACAGAGTATTGATTATGAAAGTTTCCCATTCTTGATATTTGTAGGCAGAAGTGAGAGTGATTTAGAAGCCGAAAATATCTACACTCCTTCATTTCTGCCAATGCATCAACTGAAGTCAACAATGCATTAAGGTGAATGTCCCAATTATCGACACAATAGCGTGTTCATGAGAATGACAATGCTATTCGAACTCAAAGGAAATTTATATGTGGTTGTAATATTCAGTTCCAGAATCTTTGTAGCTTCAATTTCAATGAACAGACGAAAAAACTGATCATAAAATAGTAAAACGATTCAAATTAAGTAACTGAAAACACAAAGCAGATGTCTCAATTTTCGACACCTGAAAAATTTGAAAAGCCTATCGCCGACATGTATAAGGACCAATTTTCGACACTGTGAGAAATCGAAAACGGGCAACACTGCTATGTTTATATTTATATTCATTGTAAATACAACATTATGAAAAAATGTCATTCTTGTCTATAATGAATAGAACAGTATACAAATATTCACAAAAAGATAAAGAAACCAACTGACAAAAATTCTTGAATAAAGTTAAAAAATATAAATAAAAAAAATCTTTGGTACAAAATCAATTTCGTGGAACTATTTTCTCCATTTCAGGTACTGAAACAGCCTTCTGAAAAAATATTTAATGTGGAGAATGAAAATTGTATAAAACCAATTACCGTCATATTGATGTCTCGACAATCGATATCGTGAAAGAATGGGAAATCAAATTATCAAACTGAATTATAATCGAAAGTCGATTGATGTTGAGGAACATTTTTAATATCTTTTGAGCTGATTATCATAACTGAACTGAAATAATGATAAATAGTTTTCCATAAAATTGGTAATTGAACCTTATGTATTGAGTCTTGGGCACTGACAAAAGGTTACACCATTTATAGAGAGTTGCACGTAGTATCGACAATAAGATTTTTGTACTCCTATTTGATAATTTTCAAAAAAACAGTATGTCGATAATTGGTACACATAAAATTGCGGGTCTATTGAATATAACGACAAAACAATTATTTGGAGAAACATTAAATTTGAGTTTCGAATAGCAAGTCAAAAATCATTCCTTTCATCGATACTTATGTATATATCTAGAACACAACCTGTTTCAGATGTACCAGATATACCAGATGACGACTGACATTCGACTCATTCAAAGTTGTTGTTGTGGTGGGGATGTTAAGGAGGAAATGGTGGTGAATTTAGATATGTTTAGAAAACTATAAACTAGAAACTTGTCGAATAATTTTTTTTATGAGAGTCCTCTTCATCATGTTTAATAGGAAATAATTTGAAATTGTCGATAATTGGAACACTGTCGATAATTGGAACATTTACCTCAAACAAATGAAGGTTAGAAGTAGAAGATAGAATCTAAGTGCGTATTACTCCATATGCATGAGTGTTCTGTAGCTGATGAGGCCGTTCACAAAAGAACTCACAAATAAACCTCACAGTAAAGGAAGGTGAATATAACTATTTACTTCTGTCGTTATTCATCTTGCCATGCAAACTTTATTCCGATAATATGGAGATATATTAGTGCTCAATAGGTGGGCACACCAAAACTAGTCGTATGTAGACGAAATTTGTTATTGTGTTTTTGAATCAATGTTAACATATGTAACGTTCGTCTAATTCTCAGTTGTTTCTTGAATGGCATAAATGGGCCAAGCTTACGAATATGGAGTTTCACGATGACTCAGAAGTGGATGCTTACCGCCCTTTCCATTTATCAACCAGATTCGAGGTTATAAAACTTATTCTTCTGGCAAGTCATGGTTTCCAAAGTTCCGAGTTTATGAGATGGCAGGGGTGATGTATTCAAGAATTGTTTTTTTTTTCAATATTTCGTACTCTTCCATCACAAGCGACCTTAATTCGAGAATTTCAAATATAACACCCTATATAGAACACACTATATAATATATATATATATATATATATATATATATATATATATATATATATATATATATATATATATATATATATATTTTTGAATTCTACGTATGGTTCTGAGTACGATCACATAGTTTTGAGACTCAAATTGGTACTTTTGATTTTCCTGAAGCATTTTTATTTTTGCATTTAGAGTGCGTTAGAATTAGAAATAAAGTGCACAAAGTCATCTTCACAAAAGATTCAATATAAATTGAAACAAAATTGATAGACAACAGGCGAAAACAACTTCTTCCCTAGCAAATACCAAGCAGAACGTTGAATGATATTCACCTAAAAATCCATGCAAACTTCCATTAGAATGGAAATTGATTGCAAATGTTTCTTTCCGATGAGCTCGATTATGTTTAATTTATGTCGGGTCCGAATAACAATCCGCATACCGGTTTCAGGCTCTTTGGCCCTCATCAGTACGGAGTAGTCACCAGCCAGAAATCCGAAGAGCTCTGGCCGAAGCGAGACACAACATAAACAAAATCACCATGAAGCATATAACATCCTTAGGTACGCCGGAAAAGATATATTTCAACCACCGGTACCTAGTGACAGAATGAAACACTCCAGACATTTCTCCTACCTCGATAGGATTCTAAATGAAAGATTCCCTCTCAGTAAGAGCGGCTGAGTTGCCCGACTAGCACATATGTTGAAGAAAAAAGCCAAGTGAAGTGGAATAAAATTATAATCAAAGTGCACAAAGTCATCTTCACAAAAAATTCAATATAAATTGAAACAAAATCGGTAGACCACAGGCGAAAAACAACTACTTCCCAAACAAATACCACGCAGAACGTTGAATGATATTCACCTGAAAATCCATGCAAACTTCCATATAAATGGAAATTGATTGCAAATGTTTCTTCCTGATGGACATGAATGATGAGTAAAAAATAGTATATGATAGTTTTTTCCCTTAGTTGAGTACCTATAGCGGTTTTAAACTTCAAGTACCACCTATTATGGAAAACGTAAATTTTTTCAAATGACAACAGTTCAACATCTTTCAGACACAAATTACCTAATTTCTAATTTTCACGACGAATCCATCGATGATTTCTAATCGAAAATCGGACTAAAACAATCTCAATACACTAACTATTTTTGGAAATTTTTTTAGGATATATGGATGCTATCGCTCATAAACTATGGATATGCTGTGGATATAAAGTTGATCAAAATCAGATTCATAACTTCAATTTCACAATCAAAAAAGGATAATTTCCTGGAATAATTGAATCTTAAAATAATCAAACATTCGAGGCACCTCCACTCGGAACTGAATCAAATTTGAAATCTTGAGTATAATTATTAACATTTTTTGATCCCGCAAATATCTCCAAGTGGTTTTACCCAGTTTTGGAAACGAATAGTGCTCACTCAATTTCTCAGTGTCATTCCCCTTCTCATCACAGATTTCTCATTCTTCCAGAAAATGAAAATGTAATTCTAAACGTTAAATGAGCCTAAGGATCCCTTTTCTTTGATACGTTTCTTGAACTGGTCAGTCACAAGGTCTCGTATAGATCTTCTTAAGCAGTCCTATTAACAAGTATTAATAGATTCCAATCCAATGATAGTTAAGGTAGTTCTAAGACCTCCTTGGCTCTGGAGATCCTCTGATTTCCTTTTTTCATAATGATTCTTGATTCACCCAGTCTATCCTCTTCATCAATGCTTTCAGATTTCACTTTCACTAATCAAATTCTAGAGAATCTCGTAGAATATTGCTAAACGAGTTTGAGTTTACAGTCTCATGTCATACTTTGGAAACGACTTAAGAAATTGTAAAACAAAAATTTCTCCCAACATAAAATACTTCAAACAAAAATGCCCAACAGAACTCTTAGCAAAGCTGTTTTTCTTTGTATTGAGATGGTTTAGGAAAATTATTTATCACCACTCACGAATTTATTCGGTGAAGCTAGGAATAGCAATGGACGGATTCCAAATTCCTTCCTCCCCAAAAAATGTTCATTCTTTCAATTTTTTTTTATAACTTCTTGTTAATATTGAACGCTGTATTTCAGAATCTGAACAGATATTGGCGAAGGACTCATAGAAGCATATAACATAGTTACACAACAAAACAGAGATTGTAGATTGTAGGTGATCGATATGGCTCTTCAGCCTCCCCGAACCTCAACCTGTAAGGTCTTCTGTACATTACCCTCCATCTATTCCGAGCCTTCTTGCGAAGCGTATCAGTTTCCTGGGAGTTGAGTTTCTGATGTCTGAGGGCGTTAGTGAAGCAGGAGTTCTGAAGTTTCATTTCAGCGAAGTTCTTGCAGTAACGGCACAGTTCACTGTCTGATCTATCCATTTTTTTAAGTGATGACCTCAGAGGATAATGCCCGGTGAGCAGTCCCATAACCAGTTTTGGGTCTTTCTTGTGTTAACTCGAGAAGCTCTTCATCTTTCTTTGGCGATAGTCTCAGAAGCCTTTTCGCTTGTCTCTGCCCTGGAACCTCACTCCAATGGGTTTTGATTTGGTCAGCTTTATTCTCATAGCTTTGACAAGTCAGAAATTGGTTTTCATCAATAACCTGATGAGTTCGTATACCTAGTGTGTTTTAAGTCATGAAATTTTTCAACAAACATGTTTACAACAGGAAAGAAAGTGGATATACTATTGATTTATGGCAAATGCAAGAAGAATTCGAGAAACGCAGCAAGTTTTTATGCAGACATCATCCATGTTTTCAATATTTCTCCGTTGCGAAGAAACAACCCAGACAGGAAACATTTAGAGAAGTGAATCTACCGCTTCTACAGCAAAAATACAATGAATACAAATAGTCCTGCGTTCCAACAGACATCATCCATTGTTTCAATATTTCCCCGTGGTGAAGAAACAACCCAGACAAAAAACATTTGTAGAAGTTAATACTACCGCTTCTACTAGCAGAATTAGCCATGAGATACAGATTAGTCATGAGTCAGTAGGGAAGTCTTTGAAGAAGCATAGGTACAGGTCGATTAGGAATCAAGTGCACCAGCATCCGTATGAGAATAATGAAAATCGAAAATTAGTTTATTATGTTGGTTACTCCAGAACATACTCGACGAGTCAAATTCGAACAATGGAAGTTTGAAGACAAAACTGCAGATGTTGGTTGCAACAAAGTCGGGCTATGAAGGAATACATTTCAGGAAAGATTGTAATGAAGGTATGAGTTTGTGTAATCAAAATAAAATAGTTGAACCATCTTTACTTCAAGGACAGTTGACAGATGTGAGTAATTGTTGATACATTTACAACCTGCTGTTTCTGAAGTGATGTATTTTAAATAAGATTGAGTTTCGTTCCATAGTACCAACCAACTATTTGATGAACCGGTTTAATAAGCGAGTAATTTAAACGAATGGTCCTATAAGTTGGCCTGCCCGATCAACTGATCTCAATATTTCAGACTTTTTTGTGTGTGGTTATGCGAAAAAACAAGTGTTCTGTACCCTGCCTCAAATACTTGAAATTTTACAAAATCGCATTCGTGAAGTGTTTGCTACCATAAATCCCGCTATGTTGCGAAACACAATAATTGATAGAGCCAGAAAATGTCAGGAAGTTGGCGAAATGTACTTCTTATATTCAATTCCCTTCAATAAATATTGGTAATATGGGTAGTTCATGTTGGAATGGATTATAAACATTTTTTAAATAAAAATTGATGTTTTTTAAAAATCATTATTGTATTAAGATCGTTATCTATCCCATTTTTTATTCGAAACCATCAATGGATCCGTCGTGAAAATTAAAATCGAGGAAATGTGTGTTTAAAAGATGTTTTGTGAAAAAAAAAATACATTTTCCACATAAAGTGATTTTCAACCGACGAAACCGAAAAAGAGGAGGTTCTCTAGTCGACGTGTATTTTTTTTTATGTATGACCACGCTTAACTTTTTACTGAGACGTCTGATTTCGATAGTTCCAGGATGTACTTCGAAGTTGGTCCCATTTGAATTTAAAAGATGAACTCCACCCCTAAGGGTAGGAAAATGAAGGATATTAATCACTCACCTACTGAATTCTGATCCGTTAACCGATTCTATCACGCACAACTTTGTACTGGGTCCTTCGATTTGGATGGTTATTTTTTCAATAGATAGGGCATACCTCATAGTTGATCATATTTGGATGTCGAATGGGAGTATCCACCGTTACGGGTATAAAAATAGGGGAAAATTAATTTTTCACTTGTGAACATTGGCACACATATGTAGTTGACAATGACAGATCGCTATTGTCATTATTTTTCTTCTCCTACATCCGTCACGATTATTATATCCTATGAGAGGATGGAATGGAATACAAAGTAATGAAGTAAACTAACCAGAAGAACGAAAATAATTTATATTACAACAAATAGTAAAAGTAGATAATCATATTATTCAACTGGTTATAGTTGAAGTAAGGTGGGTGAGTAAGTATTTTGGAAGTATGGAAAAATAAATACTTTTTAACAAAAAATTAAACTTACCAAATACGGAACTGAAAAATAAAAAATAAAATAAACCTTCCTAGTCTCAATAACTGAGCTCATAAACTGAAGTAAGTAACTAATTTTGAGTCGGCGCCAAACAAACAATCAACGTAGATCATTTCACGCCTTACCTAATTCATTTGCTTGTTTGTTTGGCGCCGACTCAAAATTAGTTACTTACATTAGTTTAGAAGCTTAGTTATTGAGACTAAGAAGGTTTATTTTATTTTTTACTTTTCAGTTCCGTATTTCGTCGGTTTAATTTTTCGTCAAAAAGTTTCTTGGAATTATCAGACCGCTATAGGTACTCAACTAAGAAGAAGGAACTGTCATATTCTCAACCCAATGCATTCTATATGCAAAAATAAAAATTCTTCTGGATTTTTTTTCATTCGGAATTCCAAAGGGGTATCGCTACCACTAGCGAGATCAACATCTATCCTTTTGAAAATAACTCGAAATTGATACAAATACAAACAAAATATAAATGTATGATAGTCAATCACGCGGCGTGCCAACACACCCTTTCTATAGTAACTACAAAGAAAGATGACCAGATGATGAGAAATTGTATGGAAAGTATCGATCAAATGTTCATTTTTGTAGAGGAAATTCACTTTTGACATAAAATAAATTTGTTTAGGAAGTATTTATTATGACATATTTGAGACGATATTTATATCCATTTACAGTTGTTCAAAAAATGTTGTTTGTAATTTGTTTATAAACCTCCCGTTTCCATTGCACATTGGTGAGAATTAAAACTCTCATTAGCCATTGGAAAAAACTGAAATTGTTCATCCACTTAATACAAAAATTACTTTTTGTTATGAAGTACCCTAACCAATTGATCGAGGGGATGTTACTGATAAACACAGATGAATTTTCGATTTTTCACTGTGCTTGTATTTCATTTTCTTTAAACACACATTTGCCAGGAAAATGAATACCTATGTGCCATCATTGTTGTCGAGCTTCGAATTGTTACGTTTACTTTGTTAGTAGGGTTCTGGAAGACATTATCCACAGTGCTAAAACAGTGAAATATTTCCGACAACTTTGTTCTTATCCTCAAATAATGAAACTCAGAAAGTCCCAGTTCAGTCGGGTCCATCACTTCAAAATCTGAACGATAATGCCCCATGGTGCGCTAAGACAATATAAACTATGTACGGCTACCTTCGGAAACAGCTTCAAAATCTCAAATATCCAATGGTTACCCGATTATTATCCTAAATTATTCGATTTATGAAATTTGAAAGAACAGTTTTTTCATTTATTATTTGCGGATTTTATCATAGGAGATTCATGATAGAAAACAACATCTAGGCCCCCTTGACAAAAAGCTGAAGCTTTTTGAGTAGTATTTCTGAAATTTGGTTTCTGAACTAATTAGTTTGTTCAATCAAACATTCAAATTATGTAACGCCCCCAGGTGTTGTGTTCTATAATCCAGCAAATGAATTGAAAACTGCTTTCTGTTCTCAAAGTGTATTTAAGCTTTCAGTAATTTGAAATTTCAGTCAGCAATACGACATAAGATACAGTATATAACCAGACGTTGCAGCTTAAATATCACTGGAAATGAATTTCTTGAATCTATGAGGAAATTATTAGATCCTTATGATTTCAACAAATGTGGAATTTTCCCCAGAAGTTGAATATAAAATTGTAGGTTGAGTTGAAATCTTTTTTTATTTCGATATTTCTTTGAAATAAAACACATTGAAGACGATCGAACCAATTTACATGAATGGAATTCTACTCAGATGAGAGATACGTTGGAAAACGTTATATAAAAGACATTCTCGAACGCCGACATCTCATATTGTTTACTGCTACAAGTGGGCGTGATATCGGGTATAATTCCTGAAAGCAAATGCACTCCTGCGATATCATTCAATAAATTCCACAAGAACAATTTGTCGAATAAATATAGCAATTTGGCTTTGTATTGAATCGACGAAATTCCGTAATAATTTCGTATTAGGTAGGTTGGTCCATCTACAATGCCACTAATATAATTGCCTGTTTCGAGAAATAAATCTCAATCCCAGTTGTAATGAGAACGCAGCTGGAAATATTGAGGTGTTTTCCTTCATATTCTTCATAATGAGTGTGGGGTGAAATTACAATATGTTCTTATATCCTACATATATGCTACGTTTCATCCCGGATCGCGAACTTCTTCAGGCATTATTTACGTTTAGAATTACATTTTTATTTCTAAAGAAAAATATACTTTTTGTTTTTTTGGAAAATTGGAAATGTTTGTTTTTATGTGTTATTGATTTCTTTATCATTTCAATTTTAACCATCAGGTACTACCTTAGCTGTGTTCAGAAAACATATGAAAGGTTTTGTTTCCATTTGTTTTTTTTTCATTATTGGAATTTGATTATTTTTGTTTGGGCTCGTGGTAGTAAATATATTATATATATTTCTGGGAATAACTCCTAAAAGATATATTTTCCATTACTTTTCTGTAGATGAAATATCTCACAAATTATTGCAGATCATCTGGATTTATCTGGAAAATTATATCAAAATTGAATAAAATATACCAAGAACTACTCTATGGAAGAGTACAGGGATGAAGCCGTTTATATGACACATGTTTTGGAAATGAAATATGGATGCAGTATTGCATAAAACTTTTATTTTTATTTTTGTGAATATGATCTATCATTTTTCACTTATGGTTTCATCATACGATTTAGAAAAAAAAATTCAGGGTATTTCAACTTTCACTCACGAAAATGAGTTCCTACTGTCACTTGAAACGTATGGTAGGTCAGATTTTCAAAAGATAGACACCTAATATTGATATGAACTTCAATTCTCAAAAACTTTGTGCATGTCAATGGCGTGCCATATCGTCAACTCTTCCATATATATTGTTTGTTTGTGATTTTATTAATATCTTTGGATTTTTCATGAAAATGTCATTGATTTTTTTGTTCTGCACGGAAAAGACAGAAAATAGTGTCGGCACCCCTCTTTCAGTTCTATCAACCTTCTCAAATTTCACCGAGAGATTGCTAAACCCAGTCGAAAAGGTTTCACCTACTTTGATGGAATAGGTCTGTATACGTTCAGCAACCCTGAGCGGCTAGGACCTCCAACAGTGATTTAGACTAGGTGAGATTAGAACGGGGGCACGTGAGGTTTCCCCTGTTACTGAGCATGCACCTCACTATATCGAGAGGTCAAATACTATACATTCAAACACAAGACCATGAATAAATATTAATTATACGAATATATGAAATATAACGATTTTCCTTCAAAGTATCAGAAACTTTTGACTGACCCAGCATAACTACAAATACCAAAAGTCAGCCACAATATTATCCGTTCATGAGCAAGTATGTTAGGTACCTGGCTGTACTTAATCACTAGACATATTCATTTCAAATTTTCAATCAATAAAATCATAAGAGGCACACGATAACTCAAAATCGAAAACCTTTTATCTATACAGAAATATGGAAAAACCTTCCGAGTCCTACCCTCATAATTCGTCAATTGTGAACGTGCAAGTAAATATACAATTTATTTATACCTAATGGATTGAGAACCAACATTTACAAATTTTTGTCAACGGCATTATGAATGACCTACTTTCACAGAAGCTTATCTCAGTTTCGGTCGTCTAGATAGGTAAATGTGGTGAAAATAATCGAACATGATATTCACAATTGCGCCAATAGTGTGTGATTGTGAATCGTATAGTTACGTATCAGGTAATTGCTAGGTTCGTCTGTCTGTGTCGTCTGGATTCAGGAGCACTTGTTTACTCATATTCGCAAGACTTTTCACCACTTCGAGATACCGATAACCAAGGCTCAATGAAAGGTTTTTTCGGAGCACTACTTGAGAACATCATACTTGTTACGAAGTGAACTGACTAACTCTTGAAGCTGAATTATGGACTGGAGTGAAGACTGAAGTCTAACTGAAATGTAAACAGCGAAGTGAAACGGAATATTTTGATACACGCCGCGAAGTATAGGCCATTGATTGCGATATTTGTGTGTTTGCTTTTGGAAAATTATTCATAATCTCTTTCTGATTCATGGTGTTTTGTTGATGGTGTGTTTGAGATGAAAGGCCCGCCAATCGCGCAATTATATATTTTTTTATTTCTTTGTCGGTGTCGGTGAGCACACTTCTCCCAATCGGAAATTTTGTTAAATCCTCTGTTGTTTCAGAGGTGGGTTCTTTGACGAGCTCAACACCTATGAACACCATCTTAACGTCTCCTCCGATGGACGGCATATCTATGGTCTTATCTCGCGCCCATTGATAAGACGCCCGCAGCTGCGAATATACTACCACTCCACAGTTTTAGGGGAGATTAACGCGCGCAAATACTTCAATCAGTGGATTCTTTCGTAGTTCTTAGTGGGTTCAAATAGGTCAAAATTACTCATCAGGACGTTGCACGGTTGATGCGCCATATTTTCGCGTGTGTGGAACTCATAGGTAGATATTACAAGACTATAGGTATGTCAATAGGAGAAATAACAATAGAGAACTATGCTCTGAACGATATTGGTCTCGTTTTTCATCGGACGTTATCAGCTACATGAATGGAAAGCCTAGGTGGTTCAGTGTTGGAATGCTCGCTTGCATTCAAATCTGATGACTGATGTAATAATTGGTTATTTTGGAGTGAGTTATTCAAAGTATATTCAGTTATTCATGTTTATTAATTTTGTTTTAACAATTCAAATGATCATAAATAATATTCTTGAATTCTGAAAAGACATAAAGTCAGAAAATCCATGTCATGCTAGATTGTTATTGATTCATAAACGATTTTGCAGAGTACAATGAGTATACTCTAGAAGTGATTTTGAATAAAGTACATCGAAGTTGATTAACTTGTCAATACATCCTCTTCAAGTATCAAGCAAAATCTCATGGTGTGTCATAATATCCAAGTACAAATAGAGATGAAATTGATTCATTTGTGAATGGGGTTGGTGTATTTTGAACCCATGTATTCTCAGAAGATTACATTTTTATTATGATGAGCTAAAAAATACCATAGAAAGATCAAATATATCTCAAATTAATTCTCAATGAAATATCACAGAATACAATCATAACTGGAAATAATACTCATCATTACACCCTGTGAATCAACCACGTCTGCGATATCCAGCACCAACTGCGACCAAGTCCAATTAAGACCTTTATAATTCCAGCAGGAATTCAAATAATGTGAGAATCGTCCAGGTTTACGGAGTTAGTGGTGGTAAGACAACCGTGGAAGAAATATTAGGGATGCGGTTGGCGTCCTGTTCCCTTCAGAGTTTCCGATGATAAATTCCCGATCTGAGTGAAATATATCTTCTTATTAACAGGTGAAAAAGTTTTTGTCATCCAAGCAGGGAAATAGATGAGGAAGTATTCTCTGATGATTTGTAGAAATACAGAACACCGAGTTATCTATAGATATGAAAATTACCATAATTATTATTTTGTTTGAAATAATACAAGTGATATTGAATTTATTGGAATGATTCCTAGGCTCACATACCCACAGACTGAATTCGAGAAATGGATTGAGCAAGTGAATATCAAATATATTGTTTGCCAAATCCGGCCAGTCTCGGAACTCTGCCAGACCTGTTCAGTAACAACAATGCATTGTGTTTTCCAGCACGTTTTTTCATAGTATGCGTGAACGTCAATTTCAAATTCCAAAGTTTCTTGCTCGAGCGATGAACTTGAATCGATGGAATTTTCTTTGGGTAGAATTTCCTTCAGAAGTGTATTCCAAAGTTTGCAAATATTATTTTCACGCATAGATTTTTCAGGAGCTATATGTAATGAAATTTTGTGCTTGGTGATAACTCAATCAGAGTGAAGTGGTGCAAAAAATTTTCAAAGTATTTTTTATCGCGTGACATAAGTTTGAGTTACAAAAATATAATTTCAGAATTTTTACAAATACTTGAGTATTTGGATAGTGTGCAGTTAGACCCATATATACTCTTTTACTCTTCTTGCCATGATCAACCATGTTGAGATCAAACTTCTTTGCGTTGTGGAGATATTAGAATAAACTTTATTCAGAATTCCATTATTGATAATTAATCTTTTTTTAAAATTAAAATTTTTTAAATTTAAAGAAAAATTGTTCAAATTTATTATTTAAAAAAAACATCAATTGTCGTTCTATATCTCGTTGTTGAAGGGAGTGGATAACTATTCATTGTTAGAATTTAAATTTTCCTGCCAAACAGTTAATTATTGTGTAGGAATTAAACTCTAAATTATCTCCACTCGTATGATGAGTATGGAAAGAGATATGGAACTATATATAATACATCACGAACCATGTTATTCCACATTCTAGAGAATATCAAGGTGAAAACATTCTATCATGAGAAAATTGGATTAAAACAAAAGTATTATTTGATACATCTTGTGTAGCTGAGCAAATCACAAGATGTATCGATATCATATCATTGATTCCAATCCAACTTTCTCCATAATGGAATAGAATTTTCCACCCCAACATTCTCCAGGATTTCAATTCATGGAATGAATATTATGAAGTTCAAATCTCTTCACCATGTAGTATTCATACACCATTTTGTACAAACTTGATGTGACCCATGCATGAGCTGGAGTTTAATAATTTTTTCCGTATTGTAGAATCACACCATTGAATGAAGTTCGGTTCCTTCGAATTTGGAAACATGATTCGTCGTATACAACCTTTGCAACGTGTGGAGATGCCTCAGAGTTACATTTATACATGAATATATACTCCAATGTGTGATATGGACTTCTTCAGTGTAATCAATGAATGGTTGAGTTCTCAGATGTTTATTAAAAATTAAAAACTAGTTACTATACCGAGTGTCAACAAATCTATTAGACAAGTGATAACTTCTAGAATAAGGTGTATCAAAATGAGATTTGGTATAGGTAAATGGTATGTGAAGGGGAGAGTTTTCACATATTTTTCGCTTTCCGGTCACTTCCGGTTTCACCACATATATTGAACATTTTTGGGTTTCTGTGACAATTTTGGATCAGAATGTGACATTTTAGAAAGTCTTCACGTCTACTTAATTTTTTTAGAGTCACTTTTAATATTGCACCTAGGTGCCATGATCGGAGGTGAACTAATCTCAGGTTCTCAGATGTTGTCCCAAATTACAATCGCAAAGTTTCAGTGACTAGTATGATTTATGGGAATAAGACAAATTAGCAAAATTGAATTTTCGTGTATAACTATCATTTTCCAGATGGCGACCATTTTTTGACAAGCATTTTCCGAAAAAAAGATTTTTTGACGAATCTAACGCTACTAATTTTTTTGCAATTGGATTGGAAATGAGAACATAAATTGAATATAACTTAGGAAAATACTGGATAATTTTTTTTTGTCAAGTGTGCCATGGATAGCCATGATGCATAATATTTTGCAGTTATTTTTAACAAGTCTTCTTTGGAAAATAAGACACTCACTTAGATGATGATAGTGACATTAGCTTCATGAGCAGACAGTTGAAGTTTCCTAATTTTCGTTTCAGTTTAATTTTTCTTAAACATAATGTATACTCGAATTGAAAAAGTGGGCATGTTATTAGTATTTTTAAAATGATGAAAATTCTAGGAATGCTGCGGAGTTGTATGCTCAGAGATATCCCAATCGGCGACATCCAACCCAACAGTATTTTTCGTATATTGAGAATCGTTTTAGGCAAGAAGGATATCGAGAGGGGCCATAGAGGTTCATCATGGATAAAGAGACTGAGATTGATATTATTGCCAGGGTTGAGGTTGATGAAACAGTTTTTCTTTAAGAGAAATTAGTCTATAAATGCAGAAAAGTCACGAATCATCAAGAAAAATACTGAAAAAGCATGGATATCGAGCATTTGAAAATCAGTTACATCAACTTTGTATGCTGAAGATGGTGATTTGGGATTGGCTGATTCAAAATCATAGAGTTAAACCAAATTTCATCAGCTTTGTCCTATTTTCCGACGAATCACGATTTACAAATCATGGCATGTTCAATAAGCAAAATACTCAGTACTAGGCCCACCAAAATCAACATGCAATGAGAGAAGGCAATTTTGAAGAAAAGTTTTACGTCAATGTCTGGGCTGGTATTGTTTCAATTCAGTTAACAAGGATTAGGAACTTAGGTTTCCTTCAAAATGAAATCGAGGATCATCTTAATAATCTACCTTCGGCAGTTCTACTGCGAATTTACTTCTAACAAGATCGAACATCCCCTCATAATACCAGAGAAGTTCTCAATTACTCAATAGAGCATTTTAATAATCATGTTGTTGCAACCAATGGTCCAGTACGGTTGCCTGGCTCCTTATCGGATCTCTCTGTGCTATGTTGAAGAAAAAGATTACTATGCAACAGCCCCAGCTACTCTTGAAATCTTGAAAGAAATAATTCTACGAGCATTTAGAAGTATAACACCTCAAATGTTACGAAACGTGTTGAGAGAAACAATTGAACGAGCTGAAATGTGTCTTTGAAAATTTACTACAGTGAAAGTAAATGAATCATTATCCATAGCACACTTGACAAAAGTGAATAAATTAATATCCAGTATTTTTCTTAGTTATATTCAATTTATGATCTCATTTTGAATCCAATCGCAAATGAATTTGTATCTTTGAATTCGTCGTAAAATACTTCTTTCGGAAAGTGCTTCTTAATAATAAAAAAATTGAAAAAAAAGTTAGACACGGAAATGTTATGTTGCCATTTTGTCTTATTGGCATCCATCATACTAGTCACTAAAATTTTGCGATTGTAATTTTCTGGCAGCACCAGAAGTCTTCAGAAAAGTTAACGTCCGATCATGGCCAACTAGATGCAATATCAAAAGTGAATCGCAAGAAATGAAGTGGGCCTGAAAACTTTTCAAAATGTCACATTCTCCGAGATCCAAATATTTTACAATTCACAGGGTGTTCCATTTAAAAATTCAAAACCAGAGCCATTTCCGGTGGAACCGGAAGTGAACGGAGAGTGAAAAATATGTGAAAACTCTCCTCCTCACATACCATTCACCTATACCGAATCTCATTTTGATACACCTGATATTCTAGAAGTAATGCCTCGTCTAATACATTCGTTGACACCCGGTTTATTGTTTGGGGCTTATTTTTTGTGGAGGAATACTTATTCTTGGCACTTCCTTCAGAATCATAACCTTCCATCATATAAATAAATAAAATTGAATGGATCAGGGAATATATACAAGTGTATGGATTCCCTGATTAATTTAATTTTGTTTTCAGATTGTGGAAGGTTATAATCCCCAAAAAAGTGTCAAGAATAGTTTTTATATCTAATTTTATTTCATTAATCAGAATAAATTACTTGAGAAGATGTGAGATTCCAGATATTTTCACTTAATTTATGGAAAGAATTTGAATGTTGATCAAATAAATGAGAACTCACGTTTCTTGGGCGACAAGACATCATTTGATGTTGTTTTTTTTCGTTTATCATCATTTATAGATGACAGTGTAAAATACTCCAGTGATTCTGCTATTCAATCTACCACTATCCCAGCGAGCAGAAAAACATCACAGAAATGTTGAAAGTACGAGATTTTGAGACATTGAACATCCACAGCAATGTTCTGTTTATACATGAATAGAACTTTTATAAAACAACCAATGTCCGCCGCAGGTGGCGATTCTCAGAATGTCCCTGGATGCCACAAAAAGAACTTGATAGCCTTTTCCATACACACAACAGAACATTCCCAGAACGTTTTGCGCACATCAAATCGCTGCAACTAAAACATTTTCAGAGATCACATTCTGAAGCCTTTTGTTATTTATTTGGACATTTGAATGTGTCACATTCTCTTTGAAATAATTTTTTTTCTTCAATTTTTTACGACCAGGCATGTATCCCTTTTAGAATGTTTATCATGTAATCTAAACTGGAGAATCTTCTAGAACAAACGACACATTCTGAGTAAACTCAGCTCCAATTGTTGTCACAGATAACTAGAAAAACAGGACTTAGTGCATAAGTATACCGAATACGACTGATCGCTTCTTGCAATTATTCAGAAAAATAGAGAAAATAAAGTGAAAGTGTGTGGTATCAAATTATTCGCGAGAAAATGATCTTCTACAAAAAAACTGACGAGCCACCCCTTTCCATTTGAAAAAATCGAATTAACTGGAAAAATTTATATTTGCGATTTTCAAATTTTTCTTGAAACGACTGTCAAGTCATAGCCTCAAAGTCGTTTTTTTTCATGTTACTCCAAGAATGAAGCGATTTACACGATCCATGGCATTCTAGATCGAAAAATAAACATTGCAATGAAAAGGACTTTATTTGTCAAATATTGACGAGTGATATGTTGTTGGATTAAGATTGTCATTATCGATCGAAATGAGTAAAAATATATAGGATGTCTCATTTGAAAATCGAAATTAAGGATGATTTCCGGTCAAACCAGAAGTACAGCAAAACAAGTAAAAATTTCAAAAATGTTAATTGAACTATAATACACAATCCCCAAATTTCGTTTTCCTATCTTCAATAACAAAAAAGTTATAAGGGTGAGCAACCTTAGAGAATCACCCGGTATACCAACGAACACTCAATGTTATCTTCCTGCGAATATATCAATAAATAACATACAGAAAAAATCAACTCCCCTGTTCTCATCAATTTCTGTTGGGAAAATGCAAGAAGCATTAAACACAACCACTTACTTTTTCAAAGCGTCAAATAAAGTACTTTTCATTCTTAATTTTTTTTATGTGCATGCCTCAACTCTCGAAATATTTTTCGAGCACATTATACATGTGTGACCTGTAGATATCGGGGTTTCAGTATCGTAAGGAACACGTTTTCAATTATTAATCTACAATCAGTTCTATGGTTTTAATTCTTTCATACTAACATTAAAATTAAATCAAATTAATAGAAAATATATGATGGTATCAGTAAAAAAAGGAGCAAGAAGGCTGTTGCTGTGGTATATGTCGCACGATACAGTGTAAAACATTTTTGGAAAACTTTTATCATTTTATTAGTTTTCCAAATCCTTGTCTAATTTAATCAATGAGACAAAAACTTCCTGGAATCTGTCCTAAGTGTACTAAATCCGATTTGAGGGTTTAAAACTTTGGACGAGATGATGGACGATTTCAACTGATTGATCATGTTATTGAAGAGACACATATTTGTTCACTTTACTCTGTAAGAGAATGTGGTCCAACACCAGAATATCCTGAACCCAGTAATTGTGTGAAAAAATCATTTCAAAGTAATTTTGATCCAATGATTTCAATGTAAAGTTTGTGCAATTAGCTCAAATGATGGATGTTTTTTGAAGGTGAAATTGGCAAAGCTTCACCATTAATGATTTGTATTCTTCTCATTATTCCATCCTAATTTTTCTAATCATCAATATATTAGCTTATTCAAATCTAACATGAATGTCAATGTTATCCTGTCGTTTCGACAAGTTCTGATTTTTTCACACGTGGTGGCATTTCACCTACGACATCGTTATTGAATACAATTATATACTCCAACTGTTGCTTCTACTAATGGAGCACCATCAATTGATTTTTCATTCAATTGCACTGCTGATGAGGGTGATAGCTCGTGTTATCTACCCATATTTACTAAAAATTTTAGTTCGGATTTTCATATTACCCGCTTTTCTAACACGCGCGAAACACGTCGTGAAATGGTCTGTGCGATGTTTTCGCCGCAAAACTCACTACAAAGCGCCCGGCCGGAATCCCCCAAACTATGGATCAACCTGGTACACAGATGGATCAAGATTTGGGGGAATGAGCGGCACAGGAGTCTACGAAGAAGGAACAAAAAGATAAATCTCAGTTCCCCTGGGCGAATATGCATCAGTATATGCCATACTCACCTGTGTCCAGGTAAACCTTAACAATAAAGGTCTTGAACCTACCATATCTACTCGGACAGCAAGGCGACTATTATGGCGTTAGGCGCAAATAGGATTGTATTCATATTGGTGTCCGGGTGCAGAAACGCATAGAAAGTTATCGAAACAAGCAAATCAGCTCATATGGGTCTAGATAATATGTGTCATTGAGAACGAAGAGGCGACAATAGCCAAGATAGGATCGGAAAAGACCCAGCGGACCGGACCTATCTTGAGAGTACCCTGCATCCTGGCAATCTCATGCATGGATGAACTGCTACAAAAGCAGTTCATGAAAACATGGCAAAGGCGCCACCATGAGGCAATAAAAGCTCCACATGAAGGGGCAATGGAATAAAGGATCTTGTCACTCAACAGACGGGACATCGAGACTGTGACCGGGTTCCTAACGAGACACAATTACCTGAACAGAAACATGGAGCTCATCGGGTTCACAGATGCTTTCCTATGCCTAGAAGACGACGATACATCGTCACACATCCTTTGGTGCACCAGAGGGAGATCAATTTTGGGGCATAATTCTAAACCCATAGGACGCCAAGGAGATTCAACTGAGGAAATAACAGAAATTTCTTGAAAGAAATCTGTATACCCAGCTCATTTCCTCAGAGCAAGTGAGCGCATAATGGACCCAAATGGAAGGGTACGGGGTTTTTTGGAACCGCCCCACCTTGTGCGACGAAGAAGATTGTAAATTTATTCAGATTTCGTTTTAAGCTTGATGATGTGGACTTCGGCAGTAGATGTCAACTACTGAAACTGGGTCAACTACTGGTGACTTTTCGTTACTATATTCATAATTATTTGATGAAATATTCTTCCAATTTGTAAGCGATTGCTGAACACATGAACAGAACAGACTCTGGGAGAGATTAGATAGTAGCCACAAGAGAGAAGATCTTTGCATATTTTCTTCCAAACAATGGATCAATACAGAATCTGTGTCGGCATCAATTTTATCATGCGCCAAAAGTTTAACAAGATATAAAACATTCAATTCGTGGCTTGGCAGAGATGCCTCCGACCAAAACTATCATTTTCAGTATGCATATTCTACCATGGAAAACGATACATACGACATATTTCTTGACACATGATCGCAATAAGGGTGGATGGCACGTAGCACATGCTCACAGACTCAAAGGATTGGTATCTGAATAATATAATGAACTTGCCGTTCCTTGACTGACGTCAGAAGTCTGTCGGAAAAAAATGACAAAATTCCTTTGATATTTCGATAAAAGGCTATGCATATCGCAAATTCTTCCAGGAAGAATTTTTCATCTATAAATACTTGAATGTTGCCGGTTCTTTTAGATTTTTTTCACCATGCGTTATTTAGCGTGTAAGAGTTGAGAGAGTTTGGGAATATTGACTTTCTGGTTGGCGAATTTTGACTTACCTACAATAATTTCGATCAGCAGGATTTCCTCTCAGATTGTACTTTCAAATATATTGAATTATTATGTTAACTTTTGGATTATACTTTCGATAGAGAAGAATTATCACATTCAGTTTTGTAACTAGTTATTATATGTCATCACATATACAATTGTTTTTCGGAAAGATGCAAAACAAAATAAAATTATTGGAAACACAGATTGATCAATTTTCAGCAGTCCGCCTCAAGGTGTGTTCACCTTCTTTCCAAGCGGAACATCTTGGATTCCAAACATTGGACTGAATCTAGAATGTTTTGGACCAGCGAGCCCTTTCGTTGGAACATCATCCGTTGGTACATATTTCACAGCTTCGTTTCCAATTGCCTCCCTAACAAAATGATGTCGAATATCAATATGTTTCGATCTTGAATGGAAAACTGGATTTTTGTCAGTTTTTGTGCTCCTTGATTATCGCCATGAATTGGAAGATTCCTCACATCCCGAATTCCAAATTAATTTGATAATTGTGTGAAATATACTTTCGGTTGAAACCATAGTTGACAGGACAACACTAATTTGCTTCTTCGATTCCCAAGTGATTGCGGCATTCCAAGTGAGAAGGCAAAACACATGTGAGATCGTCTGTCATTTCGACAGGATCCCCAAACAGCGTCAAAGAATCTAAATATGTTTTCATAATTTTTTCGAAAGACTGAGCCATAATTTATCGTACTTTTTAGATAACTCAACACTCTTCAGCAGCAATCAAATGTTCCTATTCATGATTATTGTTGAACTGGCTAAAGGAACTAACAGCATCTGAAATATCAGGCCGTGAACTCAATGCCAAATACATCAGTGATCCAAGCTTCATGCGTGCAGTTTTCTGATTTTTCCAATTGGCGTTACAGAAATCTTCAAATCAATATTCCAAATTTCAATAATTTTTTTATTATATACCCACTTCGTGAAAACTGACCATTCTTTTTTTCGTCTTGATGAAATTTAATACCAATAGAATGGAAAAGATCCCAAATACTTCATTTCAAATTGTTTCTTGAGATCATTTTCTATTTCTGTCATCCAAAGTTCGTCATCGGTTGTTATGATGAGATCATCACCGAATGCAACTATCAGCATGATTTTCTTCCTTCTTTTTCCAAAATAAATAAAAGGATCGGTTTCCAAAGGCGTCAAAGCTATCATATACAGAGTTCGCTTGGGATTTCTATAGCTTTGTTTGCCATATTTTCTCCAATTTCTCCATTTAGATATACTGTTTTGAAATCTTACTGGTGGATTTATGAATTATTCATGACAGACAATGCCATCAATGATCGAACTGAATTCATACGAACAACCGAAGCAAAAGTTTTGTGGAAATCTATTCCCGGACATTGAATGAAACCCTGTGCAACCAAACAAACTTCTATTTTCTTCAAAACACCGTTTTGATCATAATCATTCACCAGAACCATTATGCTATTTACAATCTCAGAATTGTTGGCGTTTCAACAACTTCTCAAATATCATTTTTGATCAAGGCTTTAAATTCTTCTTGAATGGCAGATTTTCATTCCTTCTTCTCATCTCCTGATAGCGCTTGTCTCATGTTTATTTCTGTTCTGTTTGCTGTTTCACAAATTGCTCCACAGATTTCGACTTGTTTGGTATACCTTTTTAGGTCTCCTCCCTTTCTCCAGTTCTCAGTGTTTTTGGTTTTTCTCACATCCTCTGATGTCCGAATCGATGGTTCATTTTTCTCGATTTTAATAACATCTTCTCCATCAATTTGATCGTGTTCAATTCACCGAATTCCAAAATTTCATTAATTTCTACTTGGCTTTCGAGTTCCGCTTCCAAATCTTCGGGGTATAAATTCACCACTCTGATCTTCATGAGGGAATTCATCAAGAAATCTCACATCACGTGTAGTTTGAACTCGATAAGCTTTGGAAATTTCCAAATAACCAATGGAAATACATTCTCGTGAGCGTGCTTCAAATTTTCCTTCTCTGTTTTTGTTCAAAACGAAAGCCCTGCATCCAATCGGTCTGATATACGGAAACCGTTGGTTACTTTCCCAAGAAATATTTCGATTGGAGTTTTTTGACTGGTACATTTCGAAATATTTTCACGTGATTTGCGGTTGCTATCGCTTCAGCCCAGAAGGATGCACGTAGATTCGATTTTTTTATCATACATCGTGCCATTTCAAGTAATATAATTTTCCATTCTTCTTTTCTGCAATTCCATTCTGCTGCAGACAATACGGAACCAATAATTTCTTCTCATCCCATTTTATTTCAGAAAATTGTTGAATTCGTTACTGCAATATTCGGATCCATTATCACTTTGAAATATTTGATTTGCTTACCCGTCTCATATCAATTGAACTTTGAATCTTTTACTTCACACCTCTTGATGTGGCATCGATAAAGTAACGAAATATTCTGATATATCTGACATCCATAGGTCCGCAGATATCACTGTGAATAATGTCTAATATATCTTCACCGACCGAACTTCCGCTTTTAGGAAACGGTGTTCTTGGGAGTTTCCTCCAATTCAAGTATCACATTCGTATAGTTTGTCGTTTTCTTTCAAGTTCAATCCGAGAACCATTCGATTTTTAACAATTTTTTTCAATTTCTTCCATTAATCTTTCATGCCACATTTCGATGTCAGGAATTCACACTAGGATACTGTTCTCCAATATAGTATAATCCATCGATTTTATTTGCTCTTACTACTTCCTCTCCTGTTTTGTCCAATATAACTGCAAATTATTTCTTGAACATGATTACAATCCTTTTTGACTATTTCTCCAACATGAATTGGATTTGTTCTGAAATCTGGTACGAATAGAGTATTTTCAGATTGAAAGTTTTTTCTTCTGATTCACAAACGAACTTCAGAGATTGAACTATCGTTCAAAGAACTGTGATGGCATTTCTTCAGAATTTAAAATCTTTCTTCATTTCTACTCATATGCGAAATACATCCGCTGTTGAGACCCCATTTGTTGTCATTCACTTCAACTTTCAATGATGTAGGTTTAGTAGTTTCAGTAACTATGAAACAGACTTCTTCGACGTTTTCGGCTGTTCGATTCGGAGAATTTCTGGAATTGAATTCGCAATCTGCGGCATTATGTCCCAATCTTTCGACAATTGTATCTTAAGTTGGTTGTTGCTGGGAATTTTTCGTCAAAATTTTCCTTTGAATTATGTTTTCCATTTTTTTTTCTTGACCAACATCGCATATGGAAACTCTCTTACATTCGTTTTTCTTGCACTTGCACTCTTCAATAATCTTGATTTTCAGGCAACTCATCTCTCTACTAATGGAACATCGAAAATTTTCATAACTTGATGTAACTATACAATTACATGATGGTTATCAGACTTGTTAATAAACTTCCATTTCTTGTAGTCTATCCACGGCATCGAAAAAATTTGTGATATGAGTACATCGTCGCCTCCGTCCATTTTTGCATTGTTGATTTTTTCAATAGTTAACTTTTCGTGCAGGTCCTTTGGATTGATATATGGAATACAATTTCAGCCAAATCTCTTGTGAAGTTTCAAAATGTTTCATCTGTTTCAGTTCCGATGAGCTAATTGCTAGAATAAGATCTGCAACTTCCCATCCTCTTCATTTCTTCCAGGTACGAATTCATTTGCTTTGAAGTTTCTCTGTATCACCATTCACATAGCCCCACGTTTCATTCTTTCCAATAATGCTTCAACTTGAAGCTCCAAGTTCAAAATTATCGTTGCCAAAACAATCGATTCGCGGGAAACTGATACCACTCAATTTGATGCTTGTACGTTATATTTACTGAAAATGTTTTATCTGGGCCCGTAACCTGTTACCTTTTGAATGATACTTTCGATGGAAGAATATTCTGACACTCAGTTCTGTGACTATTATCAAAATACAATTGTTTTTCGAAAGAGTAATAAATATAAACAAATTAAAATACTGGAAATACAGATTGACAATTTTCAACAATATACTTAACGCCAACGGTAGAAATGAACTTTTATGAGCTAACGATAAGGTTTTTCAAGAAAATTCCTTCTGAGAATTGAATGATTTTTTCGGAAAGGACATGAAAAAATGTATGAAGTAAATGTATCAATCGTTGTTCTTTGTTATTTCACATTGGATTTGATCCCGATCTGATTCAAGTTTGAGTTGCATTCAAGGAGATTCATTACAATTTGAGCCTCGCAACTCACACAATAACTTTTTAAATATGAACAAAAATCAATCAGGCCTTATTCTGAATCGGATAATTTCCATTGATGATGGAATTTATGGGCGGATTCAAAGTATAGCGGTAGCGCAAAGAGGAGAAAACGGGCCATTTTGGTTTTTCTGTATATTTTGGAAACGGTTCGATATTCCTGTTGTTTAACCAACTTCGTACCATTCACCGTTTTCGAGATGCCAATGGTAGTACGACATAAAAAATATATATATATATATATATATATATATATATATATATATATATATATGATTCCGAAGCCAATTTAATCCTCTTGACTTGAATCATGTGTAGTTAGTTCCATGAAGGAGGTTTGAGATGTTAAGAGGAACTATACCTGGAGTATATAATATTCCGCAAAATCTCAAAAGAAAAAAACTTTCCCGAAATATCTAACATCGTCTCGTAATTCTGACGATAATAGGAAGGTATGTAAAGAAGTATATTTCACGTTATTTAAGCAACCAAGAGAAATGGACGTCCCATCCGCAGAGCAAAAATTTAGCAAGTTGGTTAATATAATATTCGAAATATAATCTGTATGAAAATTTAAAGTCCCTAAATCGGTCCGTGCATGAACGCAAGAATAGAAAGGATCAGTGAAGAGGGAAATTAGCCTAGGTACTGTTATCAGCACGATACTAGGGTAGTAGTGCTCTGACGATCAAAGCGAAGATCACGCGCTGAAAATATCCGTCCAAGTTGTACAGCATGATAGCGTAGTGATTCTCTGAACAGTATTATGAATCGATGATCATGAAGAATTAATTGGGCAATTTGAATGTGGATCATGGAAACCAATTTGATTTAGTCCTGAGTTAGCCGTCAAATTCCAAAATGTCTGTTGAGTGCCGTTCTAATGATGGGCTCCTCTAACAGTCCAGCAGGATAGAGCCAGGTATAGGAAGTCCTATTCAGAGTTAGCTAGCGTAGGGTCGATAAACACCCTATCGGCGGAGTATCGTTCTGAGGACGAGTTCCATTCACAAACTGTCAGATGAGGGCCGTTCTAAGAACGGGTTCCATTATTGTAGGGAAGAGATAGGTGTCGGAGCATCCGGTGATGGTTCTCGAGTTAGCCGTCGAATACTCAATTTGTCAGTTAGTGCCGTTCTGAGGACGTGCTCCACTAACAGTTGATCAGGGTAGAGATAGGTAAAGGAATCCCCATTTAGATTTGTCTAGTGGAGATCCGGTAGACAGCCTATCGGCAAAGTATTGTTCTGAGGACGACCTCTATCACAATCTGTTAGTTTGTGCCGTTCCAAGGACGGGATACACTGACAGTTGTACAGAAAAGAGATAGTTGTAGTAGGAATCGGTGATAGTTTTTGAAGTAGCCGTCAAACACCAAATGTGTCAGTTGAGTGTCTCTCCAAGAACGAGCTCCACTAACAGAGGCGTAGAATAGGACTAGGAGTAGGGAGTAATACCGCTATGAAAAGAAACCTGCGTGTAACCCAAAATACCACTCTACGAGACACATCGAACTGCCCAAGCATATCAAACCTGTGCCCGCCGGTAAGCCTTTATCTGATACCATCTTTCGTCTTTGCTTGATTGATTACTGCTTTCGCATTCCGCTTCGAGTTTGTGTGCTACTGACTAAACCGCTCCCTATTTTGTTTTCGTGTGCTTTTGGTTGCCAGAATAGTTAAAATAATTTTGGGCGTTCGAATTTTGACACCCCCCCCCTACTTCTAGAGTATGTATTGCTTTCCCTATGTAATATTTGAGACTGTCGACCGTTGTTCCGCAGGTTGAGTTGGTTTCATGAACTGGAACAATCATGATAATTACTTTGAATTGCGTAGTTTATTGAACTAATTTAAAACTTCGGGTAGAACTATCTAGTGCGCAGTTGACATCCAGGTATTCAGACCAGTCAAGAGCAAATAAAGTCTGCTCTCTGGCCCTCAGCATTAGTCAATAATATAATAATATCTGCGGTAATTTATTTTTTTCACTGAGACTGCCCGAAGTAGTGTCGTCTCTACTATAACTGGAGGTGGCGCCCGTGGCAAATCCGAAACTAGTGATAGGCGCCAAAGCTCGCTCAAAGAGAGAAAATACCCTTACTGGTGATTTTTCAGAACACTGGAGACGAGTTAACCAATAACAATCAATTCTTTCATTCAAAAGATAGTTAGAAAACGTGCAGCACATAGCAAAGCCATAAGAAATGAGTTTCCCAAATATTTTTTGTACGAGGTCAGTGTAGAATGGCAGACGAAATACGCTCAGAATACTTATTCCGAATAATATACAAATTAAAGATATATATATATATATATATATAATATATATATATATATATATATATATATATATATATATATATATATATATATATAATTTGCCCATAAAAAGTCATGCTTTTGAAAGCAAATCGTATTGAAATATATTTCTCATCCGTCCCATATCAGTTCAATTCTTCTTTACCTCACCTATATCCATATCATTCGCAATTTTGTTCCGAATACCTAGTTTCTCCAATTTGTTCTTATAATTATATGAAGTGTATTCCAAATGCAATCGTGGTCCCTGAATAGATCTATAAGATTCAAGACAATTCAATGTTCTGAAATATACAATCGATACAAAAATAACCACGCTGGTTTTTTTTTTCTGAATTCAGGCAGATATTGATGTTGAGTTATTCATTTCCCTTACGTGAGTCCTCAATAAAATCCATTCTATTGTAGTTCTTCAATGTGCTCATACAACCGCACTATAATTGTCAGTGAAGTAGGATTGAAGATCTGTTCAGTTTCTTTTGTTATATTCAGACAGAGATTGTTGTTGAGTAATTCATTTTCTTTATTCAAGTCCTCAAAAAAATCTAGTCCATTGTAGTTCTTCGATGTGACCTCAAACAGAAGTAGAGAATTGATGGGGCTGAAGTAATGCTCGTTGAGGTGATGACCAAAGAAAAATGTTCATGTTTGTTTGGGTGCTCATTTATGCGGATATGGTAGAACTCTCAATTTCCGCAAGAATCAGCACCCAAACAAACTTGATTATTTCTCTTTTGGTCATCACCTGAAGGTTGACAAGCATAATTTCCGCCTCAGTATCACTTCCAAGATTTCACATGAGGTCACATCGAAGGACTACAATAGACTAGATTTTCTTGAGGACTTACAGATAGAAAATGAATAACTCAACAACAATCTCTGTCTGGATATAAAAAAAAAATCTCAACAGATCTTCCACCTCTCAGACGAATGAAGTAAGGTTGCATACATTGGAACAATGAAAGAAATAGACAGTTGGCACTTCAAGTTGAACCGTAGAACACTTCATTTATCTTCTTCTCATTCTATTTGTGATCCAAAATCCATTCTTTGTTAATTCCAGGATTGACCTATTGAATAACGCTGGCGGTTGTTTTATTTCTGAGATTTTAAGTTTCACAACTGCTTGTTAGAATTTTGTACATTTTAACTTCGTGAATGTCTGTATTTCAAGGATCCCCCTGTTCTTGCCTGACGAGTAAGGGAAAACTTTGAAAATTAGTTGAAATAACGTACCAAAATCCATCTTTCACTCACTTCGCAGGCAAGCACTGGAGATGACCTCATAGGTTGAAAGCGCTCTGCGATTGAAAAATATTAAATTGCACGAAATACAAAATTAGACTTTTGGTTCTGCCCCGTGGCCACAGCCCTACTTTTCCTACTAAATATGGTGAATGCACTGAGGAGGCAGCATAATTTACAATTCAAAGATATGGCGAACGCACTGGTTCTCAGCATATTTGCCAAAATGTTGTTATTGGTAACTTCCATCTCATGTCGATGAATCAATCGGAGATTTTTTCTCTCGTAGTCTTTTTTATACTTCTGTAGCAATATGGATTGAAAAGAGAAAATAAAATTACGGTTTGAAAAAACACGCATTTATGGCAATGAGGACAAAAGAGTTGAATATAATAAGAATCAAGTCATTCACCAAAAATTTCCTGTATGAAAAAAAAGCGTGGGTGCTCTGCCCTCACTTTTCATAATGATATCAAGCACCTCAAGGTTTTTTTATCAATGACTTTATTCCCATTATTTTCAACTTTTTAGTCCTTGTTGCCATATATGCGTGTTTTTTTAGTTTTCACAATCTTTCATTTAACTTGCTATGCCATTCTTTCCGGTTCAAAATGTGTAATTCATTTTTGGAGCACTTGCCGATATCCGATTGAGCTGAAATTTGGCAGGTGTTCATAATTTCGGCATTATGGAATTTTTTGTTGGAGAAAAAACAAAATAGCGGCTCTGAAGATTGCGGGCGAGTTTCGTAATTATGGACGGTTCGATTCAAAATTGGTATGTGGAGGTTTTGGGGAAGGATATTGTGGAGTAGTTGTCAAAATATGAAAATGGCGGACAAGTTGTCTGATTATGGTCCAATTCGATTCAAAATTGGTATGTGTGGGTTTTCGCGGTCGGAGAAAATCCATAATTTCAAGATGGCGACTCCAAACTGGCGGAGGAGTTTTGTGATTATCGTCGGATTCTATTCAAAATTTGTATGTGGGGGTTTTCGGAATTGGAGATCATGAATTTTTGTTCAAAATTTAGGAAATTGAATGGCGGCTCATGGAATCTTATTAGAGAAAAAAACAAAATGGCGCTTCAAGATGGCGGACTAAATTCAGGTTTATGGTCAGATTCGATTCAAAAGAGGTATGAGGGGGTTCTCAGGATCGAAGATTATGAATTTTCCTTCAAAATTTATAAAATTAAGATGGTGGCTCCAATATGGCCGATGATCTCTTTGTTTATGGTCCGAATCTATTCAAAATTGGTATGTGGGGGGTTTTCGGGGTCGACGATTATGCATTTCTTATCAAAATTCACAAATTCAAAATTGCGGGCGAGTTTTCTGATTGAGGCCCGATTCGATTCAAAATTGGTATATCGGGGTTTTTGGGGTCGGAAATTATAAATGTAGTCGGATATTATTTATTTTTAGTTAAAATTAATGAATTGAAGATGGTTACTCCAAGATGGCGAGTGATTTGATCTTTAGATGGTCTTCCTATTGAAGGACTAGATAGCTCAGAACT
>JAFIRS010000328.1:600000-822149 GCA_018342105.1 Gonioctena quinquepunctata | reverse complement strand
TTTTATTACTCTAAAACATGGAAACATGGGTTTACATTTTCCAATTGCCGCTAGACAAAAGTATTTTTGATAATATTGTTAATTTACCTAATAAAGAATTTACCCCGTTACTTTATGAGCACACAAAAATTATTGTATTTTGTCCACCTGTACAATTGGAATCAACATGGATACATTTTGAATCAGTCAACTAGAGTAATCCGAAAATTGAGACAAAATGGGGTGTTCCATTTAAAATGACGGTGACGTCATTACTCGAACGTAATTCACCCTGTATATTAGATTATTATTTTAAAATACGGTAAATTAACATCAAAATCGACGTGTTTCAGATTATTTCTTAAAATGACCTTTTAGCTAAAATGAATTTGTTCCATACTTTTACGGAAATTAGTTATATATATATATATATATATATATATATATATATATATATAAATATATAAAATATTTGAACCGATTGTATTTTCGTGTTCTATGATCGGATATATCAAAAATTTATTGTCTTGTGATGACGGGACCAATAGGTATTATTTTTCTATTGAAATCTACCTAAAATTGGGGTTGGCCACTGTCATTCTATAGATGATAATTTTTATTTCAACCGTTTGTCGACCATATGTAGGTATGTAACGAATATAAAAAGAAACAAATGAATAGGCAAACAACTCTTTTCGTAATATTTTCTGATTTTCTACTGTATCTTCTAGAATGTTTCATTGAGTTGAAAAATCTTAAGACCGACCTTTTCCGAGACGATTGTGGGAGAAACAATGAAACCATAAGACTATCTCTATTAGTAACTCTTCCATTTCATCATTTGTTTGAACTGAAAAAAAGACCTGTCTAATAAATTGCAATTCATTATTCCACATTCCATTGCTCTCAAACAAGAAGAATTATTTTTTAGAAACTCGTCTTTCATAAATTGTGGAGTGGTTCTCAATGTCAGACATTTTGCATTGAAAAACTTCAATGATTGAATGATAATGTAACAAACAGAAAAACAAGTCTTATCTAAAGGACTGAATTTCGGGTAAAAACCAAGTCTAGATACTTACGAATATGGGTCGTGGCTATTGAATTACTTCACTAATTATTGTCCGTTTTTTTCACAAAACAACACAATACTCTGAATTTTGAATGAATCAACCATAGTTCACTACTGAAATATCGCGTATTTGAATTACTTGTAACCTTGAATGAAAACGACTATCAACTCCCACGGTCCCTCGACCTCTTATACATATACAGTCCTTAGCACCCATAAATTCTCGAACTTGCTCCCCAATTCCTGAAAATTCCCCATCGTTCTGTTGGAGCTTGGGCCAGATTCAAACAACATACAGCGGCGTACGTATCTGTTTTGTAAGAATATTATTACAACTATTGAAGACTAATACTTCCATTCGAGTCAGTGAACTAATTCAGAATTCGAAATAAATGTACTGATAAGCCTCATAACCTTAAATATTAACACTCCAGAAAAATAAACTAATATTTTATCGACCAAAATTCTACTTGCTCATTAAGAACAGCAATATAGGCTTTTGTTTCACTAAACTAAATAGGAGATAGCAATCAACGAAAAACCCGTTTTGTACCCAATTCGTTATAATAGAGGAAAAGCATTTTCCACAATCTGAATTTTTTCATAACTCATAGATTGATTTAATGTCATGCATTGAAGTTATCACAATATAAAGCACGCAATGCATGTACCTACGTCTACAATTGTCGTATCGTGGAAAATGCGACAAACTGTTTTCGTGGACCTTGGGTCGATACTTCTCTGAATCCACGTTATTAACGTAAAGCGCTTTGACTAGGTTATTGAGGAAATCTCATTTCACCCTCTAGGAAACCGCTCATATTATTTCAAACTAACCGCTTGGGAGCCAATTTAGGCTGACTAAGAGGGACCCAAAAGGACGGATTTGCATTGGACTAAGAAACAAAAAATAATGGAACGTGGAATATACTCAGTGCTGAATATAAATACCCCATTGTGGTATACAGGCGGATCTATGCTTGCCGAGGAAACTGAAGTCGGATGCTTTGGGCCTCAAACAATATTCCCAAGCCCCTTTTCAAACAAAAATATACGCTTTCGGAAGATATGGTCCGTTCAGTCTTCATAGAAAAAGAACCTTCACTAAAAATCCATATTAGTGCTGATTTTAGGTGACGAATCGGTTGAAAGAGTCATTATTATGTATTTCGTTATGCCTTCGATCTATTGGACGAAATGTCTTGATATTCCTATTCTCGACTTCCTTGGTTTTTTTCCAATACCAGTGAATTTCATGAATATTTTATATTATGTAGAACAAGAGTTAGGGAAACATTTATACAAGGATTGAAATTTTTAAAAAAACTTCACAGAGGTAACGAAAAAAAATTCATACAAAGATTGAAAATAATGGTATTTCAATATATGAAATAGTAACAATAATGATAAAAATAATAATGGCGAACTGAAGGTGTGATTTGGTGCCCTCTTGCTCATAAAAAAGGACCAATGCTTCTCCACTTATTCTGGAGTCATTGTAGTCGTGCCAAGTGCCTGCATAAGGATGCTTACAGTAAGCCGTGGAGTGTTCGCTATATGTTCCACTATGGTTGGATACAGCATACAAGTTGTATTGGCACGGAGCTACATTAACTGCTGCATAATTACTCATATCTTATCCTTCGAGAGAAAAGTCAATGGTGACATTAAATTTTCCCCTAAATCTCTCTATCGTCGAAAATCGTTTCAAGTGAATTATTAATATTTTGGGGGATTTATATATTGTTTATTTTATCCTTTCCTTCCATTTACAACAAGTTGGTGTCTCTTCGCCATCTAAAGTTTCTTCTCTACTAAACAAGACATTGTGACAGTCTCAGCTGGTCAGTTATCTGAGGAATATGGAGTGAAAGGTCTCAGAAGGGGTCAAAAGAGACAGAACAATGGTCACAGGAAGTACATTTCAACGATGATTTTAGTTGACCAACAAAGTTATCAACCATTTTTGAGTTGTCCATTAGTAGGAGATTTAAGCCGGTTCTGGCTCTCCCCCCACCACTATGACGTCACGTGTGACCTTGAATGGTTGCAGGTGTGCAATGTGTGTGTGTTTGACCTTGAGATTTGACTTTGTTGCAGGTGTGCAATGTGTGTGAGTTTGACCTTGAGATTCATAACATTAAGTTTTGACTTTGAGATTTGACCTGAGTTTTTATGTTGGGATTGTTTGGCAACCTTAAGATTTGATCTCGATGTTTGGGTTTTACCTTGACTAAAGTTGTGGTGTAGGCATACATATTCTTTTGTAGTCATGACCTTCATGAATCCTTTTTTACCTCCAAGCGAGGAGGGCGTTTGTCCCAGGAGAGAGCTAAGAGGAACTGCGAGTATTGATGAGGGTGAATATCAAGAGAATCTCCTCAAAATCCATACAGATTCGCATCGCATCGGACTTGTTGTATGGTGGGGTATTTCACTGAAATATTCCAGGAGAAGAGTATTTGAATCAAAATGTCTCCTCCAGGAGCTATTGAAAACAAGTTGTTGAAATGTATTCGTGGTGATTGTGGTAGAGCTTTCACCCGTAGTGATAATCTTTGTCGACATCAACGGAAACTCTACAGGAGGTCCTTCAGTGAAACGAGTTAAATTCAAACAATGGCGATGACTCACCCCTACCACTCTATACATGTAATTGTTGTAATGTGACATTTCCATATTGTCAAGTCAACTCTCACAATAGAACACTGCACACAGGACGAATCCATGTGTTCAATTTGGGAGGTGGTGTACACCTCATTAAAATGCATTCAAGTGTCGCATTTCCAGCTACAGAGTATCTAGTGAGAATATGTATACAGAGTATCACCTTTTCAACGATATCAAGCCCAAAGTACCTGAGTTATTGGAAAAAATCAAACTCACAACTCCATCAAGGTCAACATGGAAGTATTTTGGGAAATTATGTCATTCAAACACAGGAATTGATAGATATAAAATCATTCAATTCTCCAATCGTATAGCAGATCGATCAACTGATTTGAATGGATTATTTTATGCGTTTGACATTATAATTGCCCAAAGTGGAGTTTGAGGAGCGTGATTCAGGTTTGTAGTTATAATTGTTGCCAATGATGAAAGGTTTAATAAAAAGTAATTTTTCAGGATGGAGTTGTAGAAAAATTCATGTTCCTTGAGGTGAACATAAACAAAAACAGTCCACTTCTGGATCATCATACATGAAACTTCCCGAATTCATTGAGAGAAGAAAAGGTGTTGTCAACATAAAAAAAGAAGACCAATGCTGCTTTTGATGGCCGTGACATCTGCATTATTCCCACCACAATAATGTATCGGAGGTGTCATCCTATCCACATTATGAGACTGTCTCTGAATGTAATGGTAGGATTTTCCAGTAAAATTACGTGATATAAAAATGTTTGAGTATTTGAACGATATTTCAGTCAATGTTTATGGTTTGGAATCTAAGATTGAGAATAAGAGAGTCAAATATGAGGTGATTGGGCCCCTGCGATACTCTCAGAGAAAACTCAGAAGACATGTCAATTTATTGCTTATCACAGATGAGGTGGGAAATAGTCATTATTGTTGGATAAAAGATCTCAAGATTGGTGTCAAGTCAAATTCAGCTCATGAACACAAAAAAATATTTCTGTGATGGATGTTTATTGTACTTTTCGAATGAGCGATTACTGTTGCGTCACCAGATGCACGATTGTAATCATGTATGTACAACAGTACCGCAAACTGATTTCAGAATCAATAAATATGGGAAAATGGTGGCCGGTAATACATTAATGTTTGAAAATTTCGAAAGACAAATGAATGTACCTTTTGTAGTATATGCAGATTTTGAATCGATTCTGAAGCCTATACAAACCACCGAACCGAATCCGAACTCGCGTACACGAATAGAACCTTCCAGCACGAAGCTTTACTCATTTGCTTATCTGATAAAATGTTCTTTGATGATAAATTAACGAAATTTGTTTCATATAGAGGTGCTGATGCGGCAAAAGTTTTCACAATGCGAATAGAAGAAGATTTAAGGAATATATATAATAATCATTTGAGGTATGTCAAACCAATGACTAAACAAACCCCAGAAGAGGAAAGGGAATTTCATAATGCCACCACTTGTGGTATATGTGAAAAACCTTCACAGAAGGGGATGTTAAAGTCAGAGATCACTGCCATCTCAATGGGAGAAAAGATATCCAGCAGCGCACTCTGCCTGTAATTTGAATTTCAAAATACCAAATTTCATCCCCATTATATGCCATAATATGAGTGGTTATGATTGCCATATGTTCATTAAAGAATTGTATGAGGAAAAGGATAAGGTTGATGTTATTCCCCAACCTAAGGAAAATACATTTCGTTTACAAAACATCTATACACACATAGCTATCAAAGTAAAGAAGAAATTAAGAAAAATTTTTTGAAAATGAGATTTATAGATAGCTTCAAGTTCATGTCAAGTTCATTAGAAAAGTTGGGTGCAAATTTGAGTGATAAGCAGTGTATAGAGATGTTAAAATGTTTTCCCGATAAAGAAAAATTCAATTTAATGAGGCAGAAAGGTGTTTTCCCATATAGTTTTGTGGACAACATCAATAAATTGATCATCCTAATTTACCGACAAAAATCAGTTTTATGACAATTTGAATGAGGAACATGTATCAGAGAAGATTATATGAGAGCCGAACGTGTTTGGGCACCATTTGAATGTAAGAGTCTTGGAGAATATTCGATTTATATTTAAAATCTGATGTCCTACTACTATGTGATATTTTCGAGAATTTTAGACGGATTTGTTTAGATACATATAAGTTGGATCCAGCTCAATATTATACTGCACCTGGATTATCTTGGGATGCAATGTTGAAATATACAAATATTGAACTTGAACTGCTAACTGACATTGATATGATAAATTTTTTCAAAAAAGGTATCCGTGGAGGTATTAGTCAATGTAGCGATAGGAAGCATATAGCAAATAATAAGTTTATGCCTGATTTCGATCCCAATGAGCAATCATCATTCATTTCATATTTGATGCTACAAATTTATATGGGTATGTATGTCACAACCATTACCTACATCTGATTTCACTTGGCTAACTCGAGAAGAAATCACAAATTTAGACATTATGGCTGTGGCAGACAATGATCCATATGGATATGTCCTTGAAGTTGACATACATTATCCTCAAGAATTGCACGATAAACATTCCGACCGATAGAAAGTATAGTGCCACCAAATTCCAAAAGCAAAATTCCAAAATTGATTCCAAATTTGAATGATAAGCGAAAGTATGTGGTTCATTATAAAAACTTGAAACAGGCTGTCAATAATGGTTTGATTGTTATGCATACCATAGAATCCTAAGATTCAAGCAGTCATGTTGATGAAGCCTACATCGATCTCAACACTCAAATGCGTAATAGATCTAATAATAAGTCTGAGAAAGATTTCTATAAGCTAATGAACAATGCAGTTTATGGCAAAACGATGGAAAATGCTGACAATAGATTGATGTAAGGCTTGTCACACATTGGCAGAATGCTCACAGAAGTATGGGAGCAGGGCTCTGATTGCACGACCAAACTTCAAAGTTGCACAATTTTTAATGAAAATTTGCTGCGATTCAAATGGGTAAAGTGAAAGTGTATTACGATAAACCATTGTATTTGGGATTCTGTGTTTTGGAATTATCCAAGACTGTAATGTATGATTTTACTATGGATGTATAATGAAAGAATTTGGTCAGAATGCTTCTCGGCTGTACACCGATACAGATATCTCTAATTGTTAAAGTAAATACGGACAATTTTTATGATTTCATCAGCAACAATATAAGCAGATTTGACACATCTAATTACATTGAACATAATAAATTCGGCATACCTGTAAAAAATTCAGTCTTGGGTAATTTCAAAGATGAGTTTCCCAATGATCCAATAATTAGTTTTTATGGTACTGGTGCGAAAGCATACTATGTTCAATCTCTAGCAACAGAAGTAAAGAGAGCCAAAGGGGTAAAGAGATCTGTGATAAAGAATCAATTGACATTGAGGATTACAAGAAAATAGTTGAGAATGGTGGTAAAATTTTAGGAAGATGAATTCATTCAGAAGCATCTCACATGATATGTTTACGGAATTGAAAAATAAAGTAGCACTATCATATGATGATGATAAAAGATTCATAATTCCCAATACAACACAAACCCTCCCTTGGGGTCACAATGACATTGAGTTCTATCAGTGCGATCCCAATGAAACTATTCGTATATGTAATAACATAGTTAAATCTTTTCTCAAGAATATGGCATGAATTCCGAAAGTAGATTGGATTATTTAATCGCATTATTGAGTGCTGAAATAACTGAATAATATCATTCGCAATACTCAAATTAACTGGAAAATGCATAGTTGAGTTGTTAAAATAATTAATATATATAGCATTGACATAAGTAATGAGAAAATAAAAGTATTGAGGCATACTATTGTGTTTCATTTTGAATAGAAGTAGTGAATCCTCAAAATAATTCAATTTTCAATCTGCGTCCGCGAATCAGAAATTTGTGCAATTATCGTTTCGCGGATGCAAAAAACTGGTAAAAATTTATTCCAGAGATCGCAGATTAATTTTTTCTTTCGCGGTCACCGAAACTACTCCGCGAAACCGCGGAACCGCGAAACCGAAACCGCGAAACCGCGAAACCGCGAACTGCGGGGTAAAAAGCCGCGGTCTAAAAAAAATCAACAAGACCGCGGAGCGGTCTTGGCGCCGCGTAGCGGTGCGTGCCAAGACCGCTCCGCGGTCTTGACTCCGTAGTCTACCGCCCGCGGTCGAATGAAAAAATGTGTTGGAGGCTTATATATCTTTAGATCTTTGTCACAATGATCAGTGTGAATTTATCCATGTTAGTGGAAAGATGAGTAATGTTATAGATAAATTTGGTCGCAAGAGGAAATGTAATCATACTTCAATCATACATAGATCTACTGGTGTTGGTTTAAAGCACACAAGATGGAGACTATGATATGCAGGGCAAACGATTGAGGAATGTTGGTGATCCAATTGATGCGAGCGATTGTGTAACCCTCACATATCTCGACAATCAAATAACAGACACGAAGGAAGTTACTCTTGCTGCTGTACAAGCATCCGTTCAATCAGCAGTGGACATTGTATTAAAAAGAATTGAATCGTTGGAAAAGAAAAATTCATCCACTCATGGAAAGACATCTGATCAAGCATTATTGCATGTTCCCACCGCCTGGTTGCCAACCCAACATGTCATTGAAGATCCTCAGTATATGTAAAAATATATAATGTAGTTAAAACATCTGTTTTCTTGTGTGTTATTTGGAAGAAATAAAATTGGAAAAGATGCTTAATTGTGTGTTTTATTTAGAATTTGATGGAATACACTCAAACTTTGAGTGACAACTTTCTAGAACATTAATCGATATTTCGTCAGGCCAAAAAATGCCATAGAAAATAAATTACAAGTCAATCCATCTCACCATCTCAATACCAACAATATTTGTAGCTAATGATCTGTAAGAAAAATATTAGTGATATTAGTATATTTTTCCAAATATGATATTAAAAGACTTCATGAAGCAGAAGATGGCGCCCCTCTCACGCACCATCCCGTGTGACCAACCAATAATTCAAATGTACACCCAATCTGCTTTTATGAAGTCTAGGAAAATCAACACTATTCAAAGTTATCAACCAAACATTATTAGATATTATTTGAGATATTTATCACAATGTTCCTTATATACACCCTCATGAAATTTAAACATTGCTAAATTTCGCTGATATTGAGCCTCGCGATTGGCATTCAATTTTTCCAATTCTTCCATTCGTTCTTTCAATTTGGAAGCCTGTCGAAGGTATTCATCATATTCTGATTGAACTTGTCTCACTCGTCATAAGATGGACGAGAACGTTCGACCTCCGTTCAACCTTATCCATTATCTCCTTCAACCTCGATTAATGGACGATGCAATGTCTGGAATTGAAGACGATGATGGATTCGACTTTCCAACTCTTTCCCACCTTCGACCTTGGACGATGTTGGTATAGGTTCAGCTGAAGCAACAGATGGTCTACGATAATTACCATCGATCGATTTAGCCCCACCGGTGCTAGGGATTCCACCACGATGGCTGTGTCGGTACTACATTTCGCTGCCGCCTATTACTGGCGGCCCGTGCAGTTGGCATGGCGTATGGGCTGTATTTCCTCACACCATCCTTAAACTTCTGCAGTCCCGAACACTTGGCAGATCCCTCTTGGAGACTTTTGCCTTTATAGGAGCCTGCTTTTTGGTTAGTTGCTTCACCGAAGGAGGTCTCTGGGTGAATTCGTCATCGGAACTGAACACCTGCGCTTCATGCTCAACCTCGATGGTCCAGCGTCGTTCAGGGATGGTAGGGTGACAAAAGAGCTGGAATGGATTATTCCATTCGGAACATTGTAGATAATCATCATCCTGAATCACTCCACCTTCCATTTGGGATGGTCCGCCACACTAGCTTCACGACTATCACCATCTACTCCAGGGCGAGCCAAAGCCATGATGTTCATAATTGTCAGTGCAGCGGAAGCATCCTGCGATGGGGTGGATTTCTTCATGATGAAAATCTGAAACAAAGCTAAAATGTTAGATAGATACCAGCGAGCAGAGTCGAAGGAATGATTGTTTCGATCCAGCACTCGTAGTTTCATGCCTTTTCCCACCTTCGAGGAGGGAGTCCATGTAGAGCGCATGCGCTGGCATATGCAGGATGGTGATGTTTACACGCCTTGGCGAGTGCATGTTTTGGGGAGGGGGTATTGGTTATTTCTACGACTCAATTCAAGTTTCGGTATGTGTGAGTTTCTTTGGAGTGGGATTAAGATCGAAATCATATAAATTAAATCCTGCAATGGTAGGACTCATTCGAAAACTTGTATCTTGTTTAGAATTATCAAAATGTGTTTCCAAACGTGCCGTTAGAAGTTGTCAACATGATGGAAGAATTGAATATTCAAGGAGGAAGCAGGCTTCATGGAAGAAGCAGAAGAGATGCTGATGGAGCAGATGCTGAGAGGTAGAACCAGCAGCAGCAGTGGACCCCGACAACGATGAGGGAGCATTGCTGACGAAGACCAAGACGAAGACGACTCATTTGATTGCCGATGATGAGGGGCTAGGTGAAGACGTCTTCAACGACCCGGATGAGGTGTTGTCCAGAGGCAGGGGATCAATACCCCATCGATTGCTCTACAGGATATCCCTGTACTCGTGTCAACTACAGTATTACAGAGGTGATGACGAGGGATGGATGGCGAATCTGTGTTTTGAATGTTTCTCCACATTCAGCGGAATGATCAATTTCCATCAACGGTGTTGGGCATTTGATATGCACGTGAGAGGAAGTTGAGAGACATTGAGATGAAATTTTGTGATCGCTGCAAAATTCCATTATTTCAGGTGAAATTGGAGATATATGTTGCTATTGCAATAGTTAGTTTCATTTGAAATAATGGAATGATTGTTATATATATATTGTATATTTTTAAATATAAATTTATTTTGATGTTGACCTTTTTTGAATAAATTACCTTCCTAATAACAGTCCTACAATTTTTCTACTTCCAAACAATAAACATTTCTGCATATGGTGAAATTGGTTACAATGCAAAACAGATTTTTCTGAGTCATTCAAATAATTCTAACATGTCTGAGCTCGAATTAATTTTCCCTTCTTTAAAGCGACTACATCAATGTTGAAATAATATATCATTTAGTCTACACATAAAATATTCTTATAAATTGGGAGACTTAGAATTTTGAAACTCGAAATGATCAAGCACATTCCTACTACGCACTTCATTCCCACTCCTGACATCCCTCCACTCCTCTGAATGATATAAATTGAGTCGCACATCGATCATCTCCTCACTTCTGATCATCATGTCAGATGTAACTAAAGCTTCTGCTGACTCGAGTGAATATGTGTTGGAGCGTGGTGATTCACCACCTCCAAGTTTGTTACCAGTGGATGATGGTCCCATCCAAGTCGTGGAGATTAGCTCTACTAGTGGCCATATGGATATGGAAGCATCAACTTCAGGACCTCCAGCGGATTGGGGATCGGACTCTGATTCAGAGTCATCTTCTGACACCGAGTCATCTTCTGCTGGGGACGACCTTTGGTGGGTGAGTGACGAGGAAGGTATGCTGGATGACCACATTTGCACCGATACTTGCGAGTGTGTGAGCGACGCGGAGTGGCGAAGAAACTACCATAATTCCTGGTGGGACTATATGCGATACGCAGACCACCACGCAGACGGTGGCCGTACTGCAACCGGTGGAGGACGAAGTGTTGGTGGTTAGTGATGATGATGATGATGTCATCATGATAGACTCGGACGATGATGATGATGATGTCATCATGATAGACTCGGACGATGATGTCATTGTTATAGATTAGAGGTGGAGTAGCTATTGGAGGGTAAATTTTGAAGGTAGTACTCACAGGATGATGCGATGGTTGGGGCATCATCCACAGGGTGGGCGCGCGCGGGGCGCCACCCTCTACTCCACCAAGAATTAATTTTTTGAATAATAAAATAGTTATACATCAGAATGATGAAAGTTGAAGAACATCGGTGCGCACACAATGATATATGTCAAATTTTTATATTTTTTTCCCAAGTATTCAATATCACTTGGGAACAGAGAACATAATGTTATAAAGTTAAGAATAAGCAAAAAACTTATATCTAGTGAAATCACATTCAGTATTTACAAAAAAAATATTCTTAAATTACTTATGGAAATAAGTCTATTCGAAACTTGAATGATCGACTACATTCTTACTCCACGCTTTATCCCCACTCCTGACATATCCCCCTCCACTTCTCTGAATGATATAAATACAATCACACGTCGATCATTTCCTCACTTCTGAACATCATGTCAGAAGTAACCAAAGCCGCTGCCGATTCCATAGTAATATATGGAACGTGGTGATCACCAACCAAGTTTATTGGAGTTGCAGTGGTGGTGGCTCCATTCAAGTGAATGAAGTGAGCTCTTCTTCCGCTCAATCATATGAGTCAGATTCAGACTCAGACTCATCCACTTCGTCTTCTGACGAATCTGAAGTTTCCATCGATTGGGATTTTGCTGAAAACGTCCACGAATGCAACGAAAATTGTGGTTGTGCTCCTAACGTCGTATTCTATGGCGATTTATATGATTATTTGTGAGGGGTAAAATAGATATTGGGGTGTACATTCTCATGGGTAGGTACACACAAGGATGGTGCGAGGTTGGGGCACCATCCACGGGGTGGGTGGGCGCGGGGCGCCACTCTCTACTTTATCAAGTATTAATTTTCAAATATATTTGGAAAAAAAAAAATATATATATATATATATATATATATATATATATATATATATATATATATATATATATAAGGGACAAATATACGATCTCACTTGGGAAAATGAAACATGATGTTATATAGCTCACACTATACATTTATTTAACAATCACAAAATCTTTGATTGAATATTTTCAGTCTATGAACAGCATTCAATGTTGATCAATAATGTTAGCAGCTTCATTTATTCTTTTCGAATCTCAGATTCATTTATATGCATAACTCCAAGTTACCAAATAGTAGGTTTCCATTATTATTTTCATTTATCATTACTCTTTTCATAGTGGTGTACTGTGTGTTGTATGCGTGATGCGACTTATTCAAACTACACAATTCAAATGAAGTGATTATATTGAATATTACATATATATATATATTTCGTTGTGGATTATCTGACACAATAAAGAAAAGAAATATTTTATTTTATTTTATTTAATTTTATTTCTATTTATACTATGGATATAAAAAATCTATAGATTCATCCGAGTCGACCTCTTCATCCGATTGCAGATATATTGTTTCGTCCGAGTCATAGTTTGAATCTTCTGCAGGTATATTGACTTGAAGATCTTCTTCTTCATTGGGCAACCATCGCTCCAAATTATGGTCCCATATGACGGCGAGGACGGTAGGTTGTTGTCGTCTCCTCTCTATAGTCATTGAAGTTGAACTGACTTGATTGTCCTGATAGATGCACTATCCGAAGGATTTGGTGTAACTTCCTGGGGTTGTACGGGACCAGTGGTAGAGTCAGCTTCACATATAACTTTAGACATTTTGGATGCTAGTGTGAAGGAATGAATCAGAAACCATTCAATTTATAGATATCGAATGATTGTGAGAATACAGTTAGAAGTAGCGGAGTACCCCTCCTACACATGAGTGTAGATGGAAGGAGAGTGTCGAAAATATGTGTATAAAAGGTGACACACATGTCTACTACATCACATTAAAGTTTCAATCTTTGATTCTTACATTGAGTTTGAAAATATCATTAAAGTTATTGAAATGAATACCGCCGAAAGTTGCAGCATTTTATCAACTTTGTTGGGTGATGGAGCTGAGAAGTATTTGTCAAATGATGTGATTGCAGAATTGGGTCAACCTGAACATTCCAACACTACAACACCAGATGATTTGCGGGATTTTGATATGGCCGAGTTTATCATGATGACTGATGAACCAACAACAGCAGCAGCAACAACAATTGATTATTTGGAGCGTGATATTGAAATATCTGAATTATTGCCAACCTGTTCTTCGCTGCCCAATAAGGAGGAAGAGAAAGTAAGACGGGTGAAAATAGGAGGCGAAAAACTATGTTACCGATGGTGGTTAAAGCCGCTTCTTCCAAGGCTAAAGGAAGGTCAAAAAAGGCAATTCAAGGAGAGCAGCATCATCATCATCTCTACCCCAGATTCCATATCAACGTCACTATTGAATTTCATTGATCTTTCATCGTATGCCCCTGCAGAAATGTGTTGAATTCAAAAGTTGTTGAAAAGAGGCATCCTTGATAAGAAAGCTGTCCTTGCTCAGTGTGACGAAAAGGATCAAAGTTTGCAAGAGGATGTGAAACCATAAGTAAACTTCAGGAGCGCATTGCAATCATGAAGAAAGACTTGGCAAAAGTTGAAAATCAATATGATTCTCTGCTAGCCAAAGTTGATGTGGAGCGGAGAAATAACGATGATTTGCGCAAGAATGCAGAGAAGGAGCTAAATGAATTCCACAACACCAAGGAAGCTGTCATGATGACATATCAGAAGTGCATATAATACTTGAGACAATGTGTTTCACAGTGATAGTGAATAGTTTTAAATTTAATAAATGTATTGACTTGAGTATATTGAATTTGAATGTGCAAATGTAATTGTGTGGTTGTGGGCAATTAAAATAAAAATACTTTGAAGCATAAACTAGTTTATTATTTTAAAACATTATATCATATAGAAATATTACAAAATGGCATTCTTTGAGATCCATGAATTGTGTTCATTGGAAAACCTAACCATTTGACAAACACTTTTTGGCCTTTTCTCTTCAATATCTTCTCGACAAGGTAACGTCCGGATTTTGAGTTTCCTGCAATTCAGCTTCATAGAAGCAGCCTTGAATAGGATTCTTATCCATGTCTTCGAGAATGTATGTTGGTGGATATGTACCTATTGGCTTTGACGACTTTGAATAATTCCGTGGTGAAGTTGGCTTCATAGCCCTTTCGAATAAATTTTTATACTTGCTTATACGAACTATGTCATTTACTCGATATTTTTGCTTGATTTTTGTCATCTTCTTTCTTTTTTTCTGTTTGATGATTTTCGACTTTGTGGTGTTTTTTACTTCGATTGGTTTCATACCTATTGTGCGGTGTTTTTTTTGTTTATATGTATGCTTTATGATTGGAAGGATTTCCAACCATTTATGATTTCCATTCATTGAAAACCCTTATAGATCCAAGTTTGATTGTTCGAATTACTCTTTCAGCCATAGATGCTTTGTCGTACTAAAGTGGAATAATGTTTTATATTTTTTCGCTTCATCAATGATGAAAATTGCTATTGTAAAATTCCTTTCCTTGATCGCTTTGCACATGTTTCGGTGAATATTTGGCATCTTCCAATACCATCGCCATGGCATCAGTTATATCTTCACCAGTTTTTGTTCTGACTGGTTTTGTCCACAAATATTTAGAGTAACAGTCGATGACCACCAAAATGTATCGATAACCTTTATTAATTTTGGCATAAGGTTGAAATTCTGCCAGATCTATTTGCCACAAATCTCCTCTACCTTTGACGACAGTTGATCTTCTCTGGAAGTTACGACGAGCTGGCTTATGTAACTCGTCCACAATATGACGTTTGATATTATTAGCCATTCTTCTTCTTGTTCTCTGATGATATCACAATGATGAAGTGATTGTTCAATAAAATTGTATCAATATATAATACCTTCTTCACGTAGCTCCTCTATTATTGATATGATCTCATTTTCATGTCCGTGTGACCAGATGCTTGAAGCAATTAACAATCGCAAACGATCCACTAACTCTTTAGGTTTATTCCAGTATACATAATTCTTCGGCTTTGATGTAAACACTTTCTGTAACTTTAATTTTTTGATTCCTTCACCGCTTTGATTCACAAATGTATTGGAATTATTTCTCGATTTCAATAGTGGTCTTATGACTTCTTGATATTTCTTTGATTTTCTATATCTTATTCCATTTTTGACTTCATACTTTTTGTACAGTGCTTTCGTAAAATCCAAAATTTCGATATATGTGTTTCGAATTTTTGCATCACCAACTCCAGGTGGTTTCTTGAGGAATATCAAGTTGTATAAATCTGAAGTGCCGGGGTATTGACGTAATTGCATAGTGCCATCCCAAAAGGAAATATTTCCATCATCAAAACGGACTTCTAGATTCCCCATTTTTAGTGTTTGTGTTGAAGGATCTACCCTCACACCATAATTCACATCATATTCACTATTTCCATTTCTAATATTTTGCAAATGTTGTTTTAGTCTCAAACCATTGCTGAAAGATTCCAAATCTCGTGAACTCGCCATTGATGAAGTGGGTGTTTCGAATAGGGTAGTTGTAGCTATTTTCTCGTCATCCACATCTTTGATGGTTTCATTATCAATACCTGAAAATGATGTATCGCTGCTGAAAGATTGTTTTTTCCCAATTGGAGTGCTGGTTCGATGGATCGAGAAGGTGTAGACGGTTTCACAATAGCAGCAGAAGAAAGAGCATTGAGTGGTTTTGTGATAGGATCATAAAGTTTTTCGAGGGCAATCTTTTCTTCCACATTTCCACTTTTGATGGAATTGAATTTTGTCGAACAGCTTCGGTCGCTTGAACTAGTTGACGTTTCAAATCCATTTGTTTCTACACATTCATCTCGCAAGAGATTCATTATTTCGATGACGAGTTTATTGTAGTGACCTTGACGGAGTTCGATGAATGATTAAGTCTTTCGAATTGAGATATCAAGGATATATGAAACTATCAAATCCTTTGCGATATCGTCCATCACATACTTTTCGATCTTTATCAATGACAAGGAATCCATATTGATCATCCCAGCAATTCACACACATCATTTGAAATTCTTTGAATGTGACATCGGGCGAGACGTGATCAGAGAAAATATGATGTAAGTTCATCTCGTCTTGTTTGAATATGACGATGAAGTTGGTATTGTCACGCACTAGCTGTTTGGGGACTCGTGAATAGGTCTGTGCTAGATAGAAGCAATCAACATCTTTATGGCGTCCCATACAAAAATATGATCGGATAATATCCTGCTTTTCGCAAATCACATCATCAAAAATGAACACTGAATTTGGTTTGGCATCAGAGGGTTGCACAATGTCTGCATTATTACTGAATGTGAAAAATTTTTGGCCTAACACATTGCGCAAGTATTCATATTTCGGTTGATTCAACGACTTTGAAAAGAGATAAACGTTTGCAAATCGCAATCCTTGTGGATGTGTCAGTAGAGATATCATGGCATTTGTCTTTCCACAATTTGACGGACCGATGATTAATGAGCGAACAGATGATGGAAGTAGTGGGCCATGTCTCAATGAGTTCGCTCCATTTAATCCAGTCCCGATTTTCTCATCCAAATTATCTACTGCAAACTCTTCTTTTGCTTGACAATGCGCATTGTTTGACGGTTCGACACTTATTAACTTATTAGTGCAAGATTGTGAGATATGTTTCATTTAAATGTCTACCACCACACGGAGCAGACGTAAAGCAAGAGATCGAATAATAAAAAAAGGTCGAGGATTTGTGAATTCTTTAATAAATAAATTGCCGTTTGAATTGCATTTACCTGGAGGATATCAATATTGTGGACCCGAACTAAATTACAAAACGATTGGCACGCAACGATCCAGGCATCAATAAATTAGATAGGGCCTGTAAACACACGACATTCAATACTCGGAGAATCTCGACGATATTGAAGCTAGACATAAAGCAGACAAACAACTTGAATACAGTGCTTGGGATAGGGTCAAATCGAAGGACGCAAGCATTCGTGAGAGAGCAGCCGCTCTACTCGTCACCAACATAATGAAGGCGAAAAGGCGTTTCGGTATGGGTTGTGATGTGAACAATGTCAAACAACGAAGGAGAAAAAATAAAGCATTGAAGAAAAATGGGCGAAATAAAATCAGAAAAGTAGCATTCGGAGCAGGAATTGTACGAAAAGTTCGGGATGAATTACATAAAGCTGGAGGTAATCAATTCGTGACAAACAATAGAAAGATGGCCACAACAATGGCATTGAAAGCAGCACGTAAATATTTGAAGGCAGCAGGCGGAAAGAAAAAAATTCGCACACCTCGCATAATACCTATTCCTAAAGTTGGTGGAATTTTACCATTGATACCAATTTTTGCCGGATTATCTGCATTGGGTAGTTTGGCTGGTGCTGCTGCAGGTATAAGCAGAGCTATAAATTCGGCAAGTGCGAGCAGAAATGATCTGAAAGAGGTAAAACATCATAACAGAAAGATGGAGGCGATAGCTTTAGGAAAAAGGGTAGTGGTTTATTCTTGAAACCATATCGCAAAGGCCTCGGTATCTATCTCAAACCCTATACATCAAAAACAATTGATGCCCTACCTCTTAAACCTCTCACAGATATAGATCTTACATATTATGCCACACAATTGAAAATTCCACACTTTCGTGGTGTGTTCATGCGTGATAATTTGCCAACCTCAGGACCACGTAATCATGAAACAGCCATCATCAATTTGGATGGATTCAGCGGTCGAGGAACACATTGGGTGGCATACAGGAAAATTGGAAGAGTTGCAACATATTTCGACAGTTTTGGAGATTTACCCCCACCAGTGGAGTTGGTCCATTACTTCCGGAAAGGTACGCATGCAGTCGAAAAAATTATGTATAATTATGAACGTGAGCAGAAATACAATACAGTTGTGTGTGGACACTTATGCTTGAAGTTTCTCTCTCTTCCAATCACCCGAAAAAGCTAAAATGGATTTCACGCCAGAAATGGATCGAGAGGCTATTAAGAGAATGGGGCATTCCTCATCGCATATTCAAGATTACGCAGCTTGAAAAAAATGAGTAAAGGTCAACTTGCGGATATGCCCAAAGAGGTCATGATTACTTGTGCAGCTAATGAAATTGCATCGGTTTGGGAAATACTTCCCAAACACCTTCAGGAGGATATTGATATTTTAAAATATAAATATTGCTATGAGCATCATATGGACAATGCAAGTGTTGGAACATCAAATTCCAGTGATGTGAATGATGGACCCATACCTCGAAAACTATTTTGTTGTTATTGCACCATCGATGATTGTAATATTGGCGCCAATAACAATCAAGTTGAATTGGGACACACAATGCCGCCGAGGAAACGAAGAAAATTATTTCGCATGTGTTGTGAACAACAATAAAATGATTTGTTATCATATGAATGCAATCAGTCATGTCACGAAAGTTCGAGCTACAAGCTGTTGGAACCAGTGTCTTGAGTGCAGACTTCTACCCACCCATTGAGCTGGATAAGAATAGCCGTTATGGATTGGGGCTTTTGGGATTCTATGGATGCAACACAATCCACAATGTCACGGAAACAAACAACTTGATCACTTCTTCATTCCCGCAAATAAAGCCGCCACAGTCAGTTCTAAACGTGTTATAAAAATACCAAGTGGCGCATATGAGATAGAAGAAATAAATGCTGTTATCCAACGAGAACTTGAATTCCATGTATTTCATGGCGCGAAACATGATGACACCACATTGATGAATTGTTCAGCCTCCGAGAAACAATAATACATTCAAATGTATGATGCAATCAAAGTATGTGGTGAACCTGAAACATGAAAACTCAATAGCATCCCTGTTGGGATTCGAGAAGAAAGAATTCAGTGCAAATCGCATGCATGAATCTACATCTCCTGTGAATATTGTACCCGTGAGACTCATTCGATTGGATTGCAATATCATTTCAGGATCATACATAAATGACGAAGAGAATCATATTCTTTTTTCATTTGACGTTGATGTTGAGCCGGGTTATAATATAACAAAAGAGCCAAACAACATTATTTATATGCCCATCAGTCCGGAAGGACGTCAGTTCATCGACAACATTACTCTGCGCATATTGGATCATCGAAATAATCTCATTGATTTCGGTAGTGTGGAAGAAATAGTTGTCATATTGGAATTGAAGAAATTACAATAACGAATGTAATGGGTTTTTGCTACAACAAACGACAAAACAGTGAATACGAAATATTTTCACCAAACAAAGACGTCATTCATCAGTTCACAAAAAAAAATTAAAAGAAAAGCTTTGCCAGGAAGAAGGTCATTCCACAAGTGTATGCTGAACGACAAAGACATACATTGTCAGCGAAAGATCTTAATTTTCTAAAATCGATTGGACCGAATTCGACAATAAAATGGTACTCGAAGCAAACAGTGACAAGTTGAATATTTTCAATGAACCAGTGGTCGATCATTCTCTCATAAGTCTGCACGAGCATACCTATAAGCCGTATGGATCACCATTGTTCAAGAATTCAGATGAAATCGAATTGCAATCAACAATCAAGATGTAATACTGGACATTGCCGACAGTTTCATTTACATTGAGGGAAAATTCATTCCAAAAGAAGTGAACAAAGTATGCTATCTTTCCAACAATGCTTTGGCATTCCTCTTCGATGAGATCCGCTATGAAATGGGTGGTGAGCAAGTTGCCGTTGTTCGAAAACCAGGCATAACATCCACAATGAAGAATATGGTTTCATTTGGTCAATCACACTCTCACATGCTTTTGACAACTGGATGGGGACTTTCCGACACAAAACAACACATCATTGATGCACCCAGTCATTTATTCAGTGGAAAACTTCCTCTCAAATATTTGATGGTTTTGCCGAGGATTATAAGAAGAGCATTCTTAATGCAAAACAAGAACTGATTTTGATTATAGCTCGTTCATTCAAGAATTCATATATTGGAGACGTTGATGCCTCTTTGGAAATTACAAAGATTGAATGGAAAATAAAACATGTTGTGCCCGATGACAAGCAGAAGCTCAAATTATTCAGTAGAATAAATAAGAGTGGTCTGAATTCAAAAATCAAGTTGGCTTATCGTATGTGGGATCTTTATGAATTACCCTCATTGCGTAGCACATCTTCAGACATATGGGCAATAAAAACAACCAACACTTTGGAAACACCTCGCTTCATAATTATTGGTTTTCAAAGTACCACTGCATCCGAAAACAGAGCACTGGATGTGACAAAATTCATAAATGCTGACATTAATAACATCCGAGTGTATTTGAACTCTGAAGTCTACCCATATGAGCGTTGGAACCTGGACTTTGATAAAAAACTATTCTCTTCAGCTTACTATGCATATGAGGACTTTCAACGTAGTTATTATGACAAAGATATGAGTGAACCTCTTATGGACCTTGAAGCATTTCAACAGAATCCCTGTTCATCATTGATTGTTTACATCAACCGAATGCTACAAAATCATCTACAGTGGATATCAAGCTGGAGTTCGAAACAAGAAAAAATAAATTTCCAGCCAACACCAAAGTCTATGCACTCATTATACACGATACCTTCTTGACTTACAATGCATTGGATGGCTCTGTTCGTAATTCACTTTGAAATGTTCAATATTTTATTTTTGTACTATATCTGAATATTTTTAAGTATATCAATAATGTTTATGTGTAATGGAAAATAAATAAACAAGATTTTGTAAATATATGTTTTATTTCATATCAAATATCTACATGATCATATTCATCATCATATTCATCATATAGTTGATATTTCTCGATGATGTCATCAGGTAGGAATGGTAAAGGGTGTGGAGAAATCCTTCCAGATCCAATTTGATCATTTCTTCACAGAATTGTTGCAAGTTTAAGGCTCCCTGGCTGAATTCCTCACAAAGTATTGTACCCTTGACGTACTTCTCGGATAAATGTGCACATCTTTGTTTCATTTCATCGAAGCAAACATTCAAATCATAGACTGTAGCATGGAGGACATCTTGACTTAAAGCATTCAAGTAGGAGTTCAATCTATCGATGGCTGTATTGATGTCCATGGCTTCCGTCCAACATTGACTCGAGTAATGCATCCACATATTGAAAACTGAAACGAAAAAAGAATTGTTAATATATTCCATTGACATTCAAATAATTTTACTTACATGAGAAAATGTTAAATATAGTATTTAGAAAACTGAAACGAAAAAAGAATTGTTAATATATTCCATTGAAAATCACTATATCCTAACTATTAACATATAAACAATATTATCATTTAATGTAGTTGAATTCTACTAGAGGTCGAGTTCTCAAACTCCCTGCTACTTGTGGACTCTGACCCAAATATGTTATTGTATATTTGAAATCTGAAGCATTTATGCAACTGACATCGTCCGCATTGAATTCATCCGAAATACTTTTTGACAACCATGATTTGAATAAAGTATCATTATCATCACGTAATGTCATTAGAATAGATCTCCCATATCGGGTTATACAAATCATCATACCAAGTATGTTGAAAGCTTTACCGATGGGTAATGATGATATTGGTCTTTGTTCAAAAGCTCCCACCCTCTTTTCAATTATTGAAGAATTGATTCTCTTCAAATCTACAACTTTTGGAAGAAAAGACATAGTAAGACTGTATGAAAAAAAAATAAGGTCACTCTGATGATATTATCTAACATCTGATTTCCAATCAACGACTCCAAACATTTTATAAGAGACATCCCCACCCCATTTCCAGTAGATGGGAGTGTGAAGGTCAGTGCGCGCTTGAACATCAGCACATTCATCAATACTCGCAGTTCACTCCTACCTCTCTCACAGGATGAATGCCCTCCTCGCTTGGAGAGTACAAGGATTCATGAAGGTCATGACTACACAGAATATGTATGCCTACACCACAACTTTAGTCAAGGTCAAACAAACATCGAGATCAAATCTTAAGGTTGCCGAAACAATCCCAACATCAAAACTCAAGGTCAAATCTCAAAGTCAAAACTTAATGTTATGAATCTCAAGGTCAAACTCAAGGTCAAAACTGAAGTCGAATCTCAAAGTCGACGAAACCCCATGTCAAAACTCAATGACAAATCTCAAAGTCAAATCTCAAGGTCAAACACACACACATTGCACACCTGCAACCATTCAAGGTCACACGTGACGTCATAGTGGTGGGGGGAGAGCCAGAACCGGCTTAAATCTCCTACTTCCATTCTTTGATATCTTGACCAAGACTCCTGTGCCTTTTCATGTTCGCTCAATTTTTCATCTATTTCTGTCAAGTTTGGGCTTTTCTATCACTATGTTTATATCTTCATGAAGACCTTCCAATAAATATCTGAGAAATTCTTGGGCGTCCGGTTGAGCGAACCCCATGAAGCGAGGTGCATATATTTGTATCTGGCTTTTCAAAGAAACAGTATTCACCTCCCTATCAGATAAATCTTCCGACAAAAGTTCTTCTATCACATCCGCAAATGCTTTTATCAGATCACTCTTCATACTTGATATGCTTGTGCTGATATCCCTCATACGCTCGTCTTTTTTCAGATACTCGAGTAACCATCTGGTATTCGATAAACATTGTATTACGCTATTCATGAAGCAGGTGTTGCCAATGTTCTTCATCCCATTGAGTCCAAGTGATCTAATGGTGTTGTAGCTACTTGATAACGAGTTGGATTGAGATATGAGAGAACGTGTTATTTTTTGGGAAGAGGAAGACAAATAATGTTTGTTTAAAGTTTATCTTCTAGGAGATGTGTCTTCTATTTCGTCAGAGGTCACTTCTTTTACTTGCGGTGATGTTGAGCAAGTAAGAAGTGGGACTGTAGAACTGATTAAAGAAATGCTCACAATTCTCAATCTTGGAGGTCAGATAAAAATGTCATCCAAACTTTTTGAGGTAGGAATAGAACCTAGGACAGATGGAGCGTTTCCTCTCTGGTGTGCAATACGTTGTAACAAGGCAGTCCTCGCTCTAGGATCATTGGTGAATTTGACGAAAATAAGACATAAAATTCACCATCTCTAAATTCAGCGCTAACTTATTCGAAGGTCAATTTTGCCAACCCTAGTTTTTGTTGGCATAATGTATACTTATGTATTGCCCCACTATTTTTTGCATGATTGCATATTGAAACTATGGAAATAAAAATACTACATAATGAAAAATAAAATGTTTCAAACATAAAATTATCCAAATATTTCGAAGGTAATTTAAACCTATTGGGATTTGAATTTTGGAGGTTCCTTTCTTATTACACACCTTCCCTAGTATGTTACAGTCTTGTAAAATTTCATTTCATATTGTCGATACAATATTATATATAACCTGTTGTATAGTAAGTGGTTTTGAAAGACTCGGTGCAAAATTCAGATATTAAAATAATGCAATCTCAGGAAAAAATAAAATTGAGTTGAAGTATCTTGCAGCTTTTGAAAAAAAATACTAACAAAGCAAACAATTATTGAAATATTAAGGTAGAATTCCTTCTTGGTCCTACCCTTGTAATTTAACCCTCGTGCAAAATTTAATTAACCTTGATAATCTTCCATATAACCTGTTTTATAATAGGGGTAGATTTCATCGCCTGTGTTGAGAAATTCAGAATTGACAAAAAATTATTTTCAACAAAAAAATAAAAATGACGTATTTTGCCGGTTTCTATAAACTGACAATTTCATAGATACAAAATATTCGATAATTCAGGGGGTAATTTTAACTTTTGTATTTTTCCTAATCACCTATGTCTTTCTTCGTGTTGCTTCCTCTGGCTTAGGCCTGCTTATGCCCACGTAGTTTCTCAGAATATCCCCACTTTTATATCCATTTTTGGGTTCGATGCTGGAAAGAACCCCGCACCAAATACATGGGAAAATGGCTCTCAACCAATTTTGAAAAAAATTTGGGATATTGTAGTACAAGTCACTAGAAGTTACACGTACAAGTTTGAATCAGTTTCTGTCTAGTTTCGGAGATATGAATTTCAGAAAATCATAAAAATGGCTGTTTTACTTATCCAAAAGTATTACTTTTCAAATAATTAGTAACAAAATAATAGCATTGCTGGTTTAAAACAAGTCAAATGATATGTCAGTCAATCGGTAGTCAAGACAAAAGAAGCCGCCTATTATACAAGGTGGATCAAAAATAGCGACAATTTAGTATATATCGCCAATCTTTATCATTGGTCCCATCAGTGGGAGTGAGCATTATTCATTAAAAATACTTTCATTCGGAGTATTTTCTTATGACAAGGATATTTTCTTCAAAAGTTTTAACTTTTTTCCAAAACATTTTTTTTTGAATATTTGTTTTTTATACTTCATGTTTTTAACATTAGTCACTTAAAACAGCCATTTTGAGAATATAAATCCGCTTTGAAGTCAAAACTACTTGAGAAAGACTAATAGTAATTGCTTTATATGATTAGCTACAAAAACAAACAATCACATTTTATACGTGGGCTATTTAAAAATATTAGTTGAAATAGGTTTTGCACCTAATATATATGCTTGTTAATTATTTTTGAATGGACCTGTTAATTTGAATCATATTTTTCAGTTATACTTTAAAGTACATTACCCTACACTCTTGTAAGTTTAATTAATTTCCTATGTCTGGTTTTTGAAATATAAATATTGAAAATGGATATTCTATAGATAATATTATCCAATCTTATTTCTTGAGGTAAGTCCCTTTACGAAAACAAATTGTTCTGCGCGGTTAATAACTAAATAATAATAATACCTAACTGGACGCTCAATGATACCTTATAAGCTAATTAAAGCTTCTGCAGGAAGGGTTCATAATTACTATTTATAGATATTCGTGGAATCGTCACGAAGCGTAGAGTACGACTTACTTTGATCTGGACACCGAATTTTCGTAAAGCAGATGGAAAACCAACTTGTCAATAGCCACGGACCAATTGTTTTGCGCCGCAAGATCATATTTATTTCTTCAAGAAATAATATTTTTATAGACTATCAATTTTTAATATTTGGATTTCAAAAACCAGACATAGTAAATTCATGAAATTCACACGAGTGTAGGGTTATTTAGTTTAAAGTATATAACTGAAGAATATGATTCAAATTGACAGGTTCATGCAAACAGGCATTTAAACGAAGGAAAACATACATATGTCAATTTTTATCTACGAAACTATTGATTTGAAAAAATCGGCAAAATGCGTCATTTCGCTAATAGGTTAATTTAATTTTGCATAAAGTTTACGTACCAGGGTACGGCGTACCAAAAGAGGGTTTAACAAAATTCGATTTTTGAGGGGTTAAAACTATCCCTGATGATTTTCATATTATTTTCTTTTGAACTTTTTTTTTTTTCAAAACGTCTAGATAAATCACTTTCATTAATTTTTTTCAAATTTGTAAAATTGTAAAATTGTTTTAACCGCTTTCTTAGTTGTTTGACCAACCTTCAGAAGTTGTACTAGTTAAGATAATGGGGACCTTACTTTTATATGGGATCGAAACCACTCTTTTGTGATTGAAAATAGTTTTTATGTCTGGACTTTGCACCTCAGGCGGAAAAATCTACCCTCATTATAAAACAGGTTATATCTCGAAGAGGGTCGGTAATAGAAAAATTAAATTTTACAAGAGACTAGTATCATTTCAGGGGCGTAATAATATTTTTTTTCCAAAATATAAGAATGATTTTCAAATTTGAAACTGTCAAATTTTTTCATCATGCAGTATTTTGTTTTCTTCCTTGTTTCAATTTGAACCTAAAGATAGTTGTGAGACAATACATGAAGTTTACATTATCCCAACCTAAATTATGGTTGGCAAAATTGACGTAATTTTACCCTGGAATAGGTTGGCGCTGAATTTAGCGAAGGGAATTTTATGTCATATTTTCGTCAGATTATTCACCAGAAAAATCTAAGGTAATTTGAAAATCGAGATTTAGCCCTTTTTAATCTATTCATCGGCTATATGAATAAAATTAAGGATTTTTTTTTTAATTCTATCCGCACTACTATGGAATATTTTCAATTAACTCACGTAAGAGAAGGGAAATGTTAGCATATTTACCAAAACTGTATTTTGCATCGAACCAAAAAAGCGTATAAAAATATGATCTTCCTGCAATTCACGCGGGCAAAGCCACGAGCATAAGCTAGTAAGTACTATGAAATCGTAATCAGTTTCTATCTGATGTTATAAATTTAATTCATCCATTTATTTTTCTGGCATTTATCAAGAATAGGCTAATATTTGGTTCATTACAATTTTTTAGCAGGACATAATCGAGAAAAGTTGTTCACACAAGAACATCATTTTATCATCTTAACAATGTGACGTTCCTTTTTCGATTGCTTTGAAGATGAGTTGAAACGTTACTAGGTATATGGTATTTGGGTTTTCTGTTCTTTTTTTCTAATTCTTGGGTGTCAATAATAGTATATTCCAGAAAGAACCGGGTGATGACCTAGAATATGGAAAATTTCCTTCCTATGACATTTCAAAATGCATGAGTTCTTGACTAAATTACTTCGTGAACCACCCTGTATAAATGAGGTTGACACACATGTCCGAGATATAAATAATGAAGGACAATTGGAAACTGTGACGAAATGAAGGAGCACTACCGGATTTCCAAAGGTGTACCACGGCCATAAAATTCATGTAGTAATAAATGGATGAGTCGTAAATATTATATATTGTTATTGTTTCTGGGGCCAAAGTGGCGCCGTCTATGAGACTTTTTTATTTCTAACACAACAACAAAGAAAGTAGGTTACAGGTGGTTGTAATTGCAATAATGTGTTGAGTTGATGAAGCACCGCAGTAAATTTACACGATGCTGCACGTGTCACTGCAGACTGTTATTTCGCTCCCAGCAGTCTATCATGAACTTTTCTTCAAATTTTGAATATTTGAATGAAATATTGTTTTTGTGTTTTCTCCTTTAGCTTCAATACACTAATTCATTTCCTGAAACCATTCTCGACGAGGCAGAAATCTCTTTGGCCAGACAATAGCCGGTGGAAGGATATTTATTTATTTATTTCTTTAAGGACCATATCAACACACATGCCTGAATCGACATCCACAACAATGTATAAAGGTGTGATATATATTGCGAGATAGCTCAGTATGGGTTTTATCTTAAAAGATAATGACAAAAAATGCAATTTAATCCTAATTAAATGGTTTGTTTGAGTTTATTTAAGGAACAAATTTGAAATATTGAAAATATCTATATCTAAATGCTTAGTATTATACAGTGCGTTCATAAAGTGTGGAAACGCTCCATTATCTTACGAGTTAATCATTTTCGGAGGTAAAGCTCGGACAGGTCGATTTTGTATTTTAGTTTTCCACCTTCTTTTAAAAACAAAGATTTTTTACCCACCACTCACAGATATGATGTCATCGATATTTTTTTTTAAATTGAAAGGGAATATTTTTTTATCAAAATTTGCAAGCCTATATTTTTCTAACCATACCACATACGTCATATGTAACACTTCAAGTTACAGTCTAGTATTAAGGAAACCAGTGTTCATATTTCTTTAAAAAATTCATTATTTATTTTGTAATGAAAACCCGAGAATTACTCAGTAGTTAGTACGAGTATATTGCCAAACTCATACATGAACTTAATGAAGACGACTTCGATAGACGCATGGAGTTTTGTGAAATTATGCAAGAAGTGTGTAATCAAAATAATGGCTTTGAATTTAATGTCTTATTTTCCGACGAATCAACTTTTTGTATAAACGGTACCGTGAATACGCAAAATTGTCGTTATAGGCAACAGAAATCCCAATTGGACGATAAAAGCTTATACCCAATATCCCAAAAAGTAAGTGTGGACTGGGATTAGGAATACCATTGTAGGACCATATTTTTTTGACGGTACTGTGGCGGGTGAAATTATTTGGAAATGTTACAAACTTATGTAGTTCCATATTTAACTGAACATTTCCAGACTTAATCAACCTGGTCGAAAAGTTTCTACTATTTGGTTCCATCAAGAAGGATCGGTCCCCATTATGCTCGAGTGGTTACATATTTTCTCAAAAACCTTTTCCCAATCGCTGGATTGGACGACTCGCCGAATGAATGGCCTGCTAGGTCCCCCAGATTTAACCACCATGGACTTTTTCTCTATGTTACTAAAAAGTAAAGTGTACATAAACGACCTACAAATTTGGAAGACCTTAAAGAGAGAATTGAACTGAAATTTTAACAATTACACCAGAGATGTTGTCAAACGTATCCCAAAAATTTATCATGTCTTGGATTTGTCAACTAACCCAGGGGCTCAGTTCGGGATTTTTGTAAATTTGTTAGTTTATTTTCTACTTTCTTATGATATTTTTTATTTTCAAAATAAATAATTAAATAAATGTTGAGAAAAAGAACATTGGTTTCCTTATACTCAGTATACTGTAACTTAAGTGTTACATATGACGTATGGGGTAAGGTTGAATGGTTAAAAAAAATACCTTTAAAAAAAAATGAGCAAAATTGTAAGGTAGGGGAAAAATCTTTTTTTGGGAAAAATGGAAAACTAAAAACAAAATCGACCTGTTCGAGCTTTACCTTTGAAAATGAGTAACCGTAAGATAATAGAGGTTTCCCCACTTTATGAAAAAATGAAAATTTACATGTGAAAAAATATCCAAAGAGAGGATTGTTTTTTGAAGGTCGACTGAACATGACAATATGGTGGGTGAATAATGTTATCATTTAATAATTTATACAAAACTAGCGGACCCGACGGACGTTGTCCTGTCCAAATTTCTATTTTCCCCTAAAATTTTTTTTTTCCAAAACTCGTCCGCGAAAGAATTTATTTTTTTTTTATGTTTTCCTTTATTTTCCCCATCTAGATTATCTTTTGACTCCTTCTGCTTCCTTTTTGTCCGTTATCTCTTTTTTTCCCCTTACCCCATTTTCCTTTTCCCCCTTTTTTTTCTTTATCCCGTTATTCCCTTATCCTGTCATCCCTTTTCCCCGTTTTTTTTTAATGTTCTGGTTCCCCCAAAAAAGGGGTATCCTGTAATGTTAAAGAGAACATCGGGGGGAAACCCCGGGAAGAAGGTGGGGGGTTGGTGTTCTTCTTAAATTTCTGAAGGTTGTATGCCTCGGGAACCCCCCCTAGGCAATGAGTTCCAAAACCTCCCCTGTTCGTTGGATAACGATTTTTTGGGGAAAGTGATGTTCCCAAGGTCTCCAAAGTGACCACAAAGGGGTGTGATGACTGAACTTGGGGTTAATCTCGAAGAGACTCCCAAAAGGGAACGATTGTTGATATTTCAGAAGGCATCCCCCAAAATATCTATAAAATAGAGACAAATCGCCAATTTTTCTAGGGTTTTTTCCAGAAAAATTGAGGAGTTTGAAAACGGGGCATCACCGACGAGACAATTCCCCTTTTTTTGGACAAAATCCAATAGCCTCAGGATATGTTTAGGTGCCGCACTCCAAATATGGGAACATTTTTCCCCCAGGACAGGTCGGATCTGTGCCTTATAGATCATAAGCGCTGATTTGGGGTGAAATAGCTCTTGGCACGAAACAGAAAACCGAGTTTTGGGATGCATTTTTGGGCTGGCCCTCATGTTTTGGGAAGGTTATTGCTGATAGAAACCCCCAAACATCGATATGGATGGCTTCAGTGGTATGGTTACTCCTGACAAAGTTATGTTAGGCACGGTGAGATGGGGTTTTTTTAGAGAAAAAAAACATGCTTGTGTTTTGTTTGCATTGAATTCTACCAAAATTAGATCCCCATTCAAAATTGTTGCTAAGTCCATATTTATATTATTAACATTTTTTTCCTCGTTCATTTCTGTCATCTCGTTTCTTCGTTATCCCCTTATTCCCGTTATCCCCTTTTTGTTAACCCCTTTTTTTTTATATCCCGTTATTCCGTTTTTCCCCTTATTCCCTTATCCTGTCATCCCGTTTTTCCCCCGGGTTTTTGTTATCCCCCCATCCCCCTTTTCCCCGTTATCCCGTTTCCATGTAATCCCCTTTTTTTGTTATCCCGTTATCCCTTTTCCCCTTATCCTGTCATCCCGTTATCCCGTTTTTCCGTTATCCCGTTTTCCTGTTATCCCGTTTTTTTATAAAAAATTTTTAAAAAAAAAAAAAAATAGGGTTGATTCTTTAAGGGGGGAAAATTAAGAGTAATATGAATTTTTATTCGAAGTCATGACAAACTAAAATCTTGCCCAAAAAAAAGGGGTTGATCGTAAAGGGGGGAAAATTTGGGGTTTTTGTATTTTTTAATTTCAAATGCTGTATCATAAAAATGAAAAAAATTTTTTTTTTTTTGAAAAAAAAAAAATAAAATCAAGGGGTGGACCACCCTTGACATTTTTGGGGATGATTTGTTATCTAAACCACCCCGGGCGCCACCCCAAAAACCATACAAAAAAAAAACATTCAAATTGGTCCAGCTGTTTGGAGGAGTTCAATTCCCTCCCCTACGGGAAATTATATATATAAAGATATATCGTCAGGTCTCTCTACCTTTTTTTCCCGTGTTTGAAACTAAATTTCTGTCTGGGGATAATCTAGCTTGCCATGTTATTCCAAGTACTTTTAGCCTTGTGATCAAGAAATCTCAAAACATTTTGGGGGGGACCATATAACAGATTAATATGTCACCTTAAATATAAACAAAAGGCATAGTATAAAAGGGGTTTTTGAGCAAGTTGCGACAAAAATTCTTCGGGGTTTTCGAAACAAATCCCAACTCTATTACTTTTTGCAATAACCATTTCTACATGGGGTTGGGAAAGACATTTTTTCCCCTAGATGACCCCCAAAATTTTTTTATCTCTTGACTTTTCCAAGGGCTCTTTTTTATCAAGGCTGTACACAAAATTGAATTTACAAATTTCATGAACGGGGGTCTCTTTTTTAAACTTTTGAAAAAAGGATTCCCAAGTAGGGAAAAATCTCAGGTTTTTAATTTGGGAAAAATTTCACAGTTAAAATCTGTTGAAAGCAAAATTTAAATTGAAAATTTCGTTTTTTTTTTACAGATCATTGTTCATTCTTGTATCTAAATAATTTCCAAATTTTTTGTTCCTTAATAATTATATTTAATGGTTAAACATTTTTTTTTTTTTAAAAATGGGGAAAAAACGTGCCGAAAAAACCGTAATTTTTGGGTGGAAAAAAATTTTTCATGAACTTAAAAACAATTTTTGGTTTTGCCTTTCCCTGGTAGTGTGAGACTCCCGGGATCCGTATTAGAGGGAAAGAGAGAGAGATAATATACTTTATTGTCATAAGGTAATCTTGTGGACAAAATTTCATTAAATATATAACTGGTTTTTATGTAAAACAAAATGCATTTAAAATCTCAATTTTCCTAATATTCAGTTTGTATATATAAAAAAATATAAGTCTTTCAAAATACTGGTCAAATAAACAATTTTTTCCTAACCCATAAAAAATAAATTCAATGAATAAAAAAAATAAATAAAATATATAAGTCACATTGAAATATCCCCCCAAAAAAAAAATTTTAAAAACCCAGGGATTGTTGGTTTTAAAAATTGAAAATTTTAAAATTCATTTTATAGGGATGGTCTATCCCTTTTAAAAAATTTTTGCCTTCCACATTGTATTCACTGAATACTACCACATTATCGGTTTTTTTTCCCCGGACATCATTTCAGATATGGGCAAAAATTTTCCGCACTTGTCTTTTTTTTTAATTTTTGCTGGTTCAGGGGGTCTTTGATGATCTCTTTCCTCCCCCCCTTTTCCCTTTTCCTTTTACCTGGCGGGGGGGCTGAAACCTTTTTCCCATCTTTTGGGTTTCCCTAGCAGGGGCCCTTTGTTTTTTTTCCCTGGGGGGGTTTCTCTTTTATGGCGAGTTAAGGTTCTTTCTCTGAGTCCCATTGCGAACGAAAATTGTGAGTAGGGGGGTACGTTCGACTAAAGATACACCTGTCGTTCTTTTTTTTATACGTGGGACCTGAACAAACCGTCCCCTTTTCATCCCGGCTTCCCAAGTGTCAACCATGTATTAATGGCAATTCTGGAATGGCCCTTTGGGTTTTTTTGGGGGTTTTGTGGTTTTTTAATTTCCCCCCCCAGTTTGCCATGGTTTTGGGGTTTTTTCTTTCCTCCTTTTGGGGTTTTTTGATTTGCTTCCGGACTTTTTGTATCCGGGTTCCCCCCCCATCCGGGTCAAAAAAGGGCCTTTTATCACAAAAGGGGGGTTTAAAGGTTGTTCTTTTTGCCGGGGGTTCCCCAATAATATCTTCCTTTCGTGTATCTCCTTCCCCCCTACTTCTTTTCCCCCATAAACTGCCCCCAAAAAAGGGGCGTACGGGGGACAGACCAAACCCCTAAAAACTCTTCTCTTTATATGTTGGCCCCTTTTTGTTGGGAAATTCTTGTAGGTTAACTTGTCTTTGGCTCTCTCACGGTTTTTTACGCTCTGAATTTTTTTTGTCATCGATCTATAACCCCAAAATTTTTCTATTTTTTTATTGGCTGAAAAAGATGCCCCGGGGCCCCCCCAAAATAAACCCCTTTCCCCTTTTTTTCTAGGCCCCCCAACTACGATGGCTTAGTTTGGGGGGGGTATTCGTAACCCTCCCCCCTCTTCTCTCAACTCTGGTTGGCCGTTCTTACCCACACTTCCTGGTTTTTTGCTACGACCGTGAGGGGGTCGTCTCATAACAACAGTTCGTTTAACTAAAGGGTAGCACGCCTTAAAAAAGTTTTTCCCCACAGTGGGGGACCAAGTACCGGGGGCACTCCAATGTGGGGCCATGTCAACCCCAGAGCTTAGGTTCTGCTTAAATAGTTTTCAATTCCTTCTCAAGTGCCAGCTGATTTCGGGCCCCAAAATTCCCCCGTTTGAGGACTATTTTCCCCCCTAAATTAAAAAATTTAAAAAAATGGTGGTAGAGTTCTGGGGTCATGATTTTTTTTAAAAAAATTTTCCCCTTTTTTTGGATCGTTTTTTTTAAATTTTCGATAACCAATAGTTTTCGGAATTTGCGAAATAAAACCCCCCGGGCTAAATTGTTTATATTTTTTTTTCTTTTTTTTTTAGCGCAACAAATTTTTTAAAAAAATTTCGGAATCGAATGAAACCTCAACTATAATTTAGGGTTTTTGTTGCGTTTTGATTCAAACCCCCTTTTTGAGACTGGTGGATTCTTTCCATGTGTGGGGAAAAGTATTAGTTGAAAAACATGAAATTTAATAATGTACAGGGGGGTTCATGAAAGCAGCTGCTCTTTTTAAAAAAAAGATATTTTGGTCAATTATGAAAGGAAAATTATTATTTAATGATTCTGGGGAAAGTGATATCTTAAGGGGGTTACGTAAAACTCTGAAAAAAAAAACCAAATGCATAAAAAAGGGGGGGTTTCGATTCGGGGGTTTCTCGGTTAAAATTGAAGCTAGATGGTGAGGTTGCACTCCTTTCTTTGGGTTCATGGAATTCCCATAATGCCGAGGATTAAGGGGGGAAATTTCTTCCCCTGAGAATATGATCCCATGGGTTGTATAATGTTGGGTTAACATTTCTCCTCAATCTTTTAATTGATCGAGATCTTCCTCACCATAATTTCTAAACCCTTTTTCCCCAAAAATTTTGTTTTGGGGGACATATATGTGTCTGATAAGGGCCCGGGAAAAAAGTACCGAAAATTTGGGGAACATTCTGATCTTCTTTTTTTGGGGGGGTTTTAAACCCCAATAAAAGTTCCTTTTTTTATAAAAAGGGGGCCCATAAAAAAATATTTTTTGAAAAATTTATCAAAAACCGGGGCATTCAAAGGGGGCCTTATAAAGATTTGAAAAAGTTAGCTTTCCTGAAAATTGTTTAGGTATGGAAAAATTTTTTTTTATTTTTTTTTAGATTATCCCCCCCAAAATTCAGAAGATATCGATGGGGGGATGAAAAGTCTTATTAATTGAAATGTCATGTGCTTTTATACAACACAGGGGCAATTTGATAGAACAAGGCCCCAAAAATCCTGTTGTTCACATTTAACATCATTTGATTGTTCAAAGTCGGGAAAGGGGCATACATTATGAAGAAAATGTAGTGGGAGTGTATGTATTTTTTTTGTTTATAACCCCAAATAACCAAAATTTGGAATCCCCAAAAACCCAAATTCCAGGGGAAACAAATATCCCAGTTAAGGAAAAGGCTTCAAATACTAAATTAAATATTCAGTTGAATTATTTGGGGGAATATAGATAACAAATACGTATATGGCTGGTGAAAATATAATATTTTAACGGCAATGTGATGTGAATCTTTAAATACCTTTATAATTTAAATTAAGTTAATTCGCTGAGCTGAGAATTTTCTGCCAACATAACGTCTCAAAAGGTTAGGACTTGAATATTTCTTCATCCATAACACTAGATCAACCATATCTCAGTGATGCCATCATGTCATAGCAGCAAGTATCAGGTTATCGTATCTGAGATTAGTTTTATTGACCGTTTATTAGTTTTTATACCGTTTATCCCCGAAAAAAATTTTAATTTATTCACCATATTTGAGTATGACTGAAAATTTTGATGGTTCTACGCCCCATGATCAACCAGGATTAGCAATAATACAATATTAGATGAAGTGGATAAAAAAATCTAAAAAATTTGGATGATCTGCAAGGGATGAATGACAAGTAAAAATTTGCTGGGAATTACCAACCAAAAAATATCTACATAATACATCACTTTCCAAAAAAAAACTTCGATACTAACTGGGATCCTAACAGGCTACTCCCTTGACTGAAAAACTTCTGAAAAAACGAACACTACTAGGGGAAGCAGATAGATTCTGCCAGAGGGAGGAAAAATCTCAACCCACATCTTATCTGACGAAAATGCTGCAGAACTCCAGGAAACTACATGTGGGGGCATATGAGATAGAAGAGAAAATAAACCAACTTAAACCACCCCATGTCCCTTACTTCCTAGATAGAATATGACTAAGATCAGGTATAAACGTGGAGGAATTATCAACCACTTAGCAAGAAAAGGGGGAAAATCGATCCCTCAGGTAACAGTGTAGTTATCATCCTTGCCACATATACATATAGACTTTTAAAAGATTCTCGTCATTTTGTTTATCGTAACCTAGACGGAAAATCTGCGGTATTAGAAGATTCAAAATTTTGATTTCCTAATTGGAAAATATGTGCCTATATTTTGAATATTTTTAACCCAAAAAATAATTAGCACTTTTATTTTCCATGGGGGAAAATATTTTGTTGGGGATTAAAAACCTAGAGCAAAGGCTATAGGTCATCAATATACCGAAGAAGTTATATTTTATGAAGAAAAAGGGTTTTAAAATTTTTCACATCAAATAGTTTTGTTTTTTTCAGGATAAAAATGGGCTGAAACTGGAGCTACTTATTTTTTTCTTGCTCCACTAAACGAAAACATTTCTTCTAATTGAAAATGGAAATTGTTGAGTTTAGAAAATTTGGGGAAAACTTTGCAATCCCCAAATACAGTATAATAGTAATTACTTTCAACAAATACACTAGTTATATGTACGGCAACTAACGGTCGCATGAACTTTATTTTCATCAAGTAATAGCATTTCAAAAATTCCCTTGAAATTTTTTATCAGATCATCATGAAAATGATCGAATGTGTTCCTATGGGTATGGCACGCCTGTTGTTACTTTTGGGTTTCGTAAAAATTGTTCCTTGAAACACCTCGTCTATGCCCTGGGGGTTGTCATTGTAGAACAATCCCCCAAAACATAATATATTTCTCCCCGAAAATATTTTTCGTGCTCGGGGAAAAATAATACGCGTTATAGAAATTTCGGTTGATGACCATAAGACGTATCAAGGTATTGAAAATGGTCCATTAACTCTTTGGCACTGAGCCAAAAGTTTGAATATTTTGCAACAATGTAGGAGGTGCGAATCTCGTCCTCAATCACTGAAACAGTCCGGCACTCAAAAAGGGGAAATTTTCAGAGAAACAATGGTGAGTTCAAAAAAAAAATTTTTTGGTTTTTTGGATGATCTCAAAAAGATAACGGGGGAACAATTCCAGCAGAAACCGTTGGGTGATTAGAAAATATATAGTGAAATTATATCTAATTGTTTTAAAAACCAAAATAACGTAAAAAAAAAAAATTTGGGGGAATTTTTTTCAGTAAAAGCAAATTAAAATTATTTGTGGTAAAAAAACAGGGTTCGGGTTCGCTCATGAAAAATGAAAGGTAGGAATTGGTTTTGTCCATGTTTATTGTCAGTAGTTTGCTGTCGAACCCTTTTTTTTGAACCCCGAAATCATTTTTAACTTTGTTCTTCAACTCCGACCAAGTTTCCCTTCAAAAAAATGGCGGTGTCATCGGGAAAAACCTATAATGGTTCCGGGTTTGGGAAAAAAAAGATTCCCAACTAAAAAAAAAAAAAAAAGTAATCCAAACTTGTATATATTCCTCCCCAAAAAATATAAAAAAAAAATTAAAAAAAATTTTTTTCAAATTATGAACTGGCGTTTCTAAAGTATTACCCCAACTTTTTTTCGGAAGATTTATTTTGAATATTTTTTTTTTCATTGGTAGATGATTATAATTTTTTTTCCCCGTATATATTATCAGTGTGCGGGGTCCATCCTAACTTTGCCAGTTAGCCTTTCTTATATTGCATGATCAAGTAAATACTAAATGTACGTTTTTTAAAAAACAAGCTGTTTCTAAATTATGAACAAACTTATTTACAATTTTTTGATTTTTTTTTCCATTTTTCCCAAAAAACGGGGAGATCTATAATCGTCAAAAATTTCAACTGGGGCCTCATTTCATTGTTAAAAATCCACTACCCCAAATTCCCTGAAATTTCCGGTACGCAAGGTCGATTTTGGTTTTTCAAACCCGGGCAACGAACGCCAACAATTTCCCAGAAAATTTCCCAAACCACAGTTTTTTTGAATCCTATCCCCGTTTTTAAATTAAAAGGAACAGCCGCGCGTCGCGGGATGGATTCATACAAAAAATTACAATTTGGATCAAAAGATTGATTCCATTTCACTTTTTTTTAGTGGGGGGGAACTGGAAGATTTATATACCCAAAACATAAGGACAGGAGATTGGGTCCAGTCTTGGCTTTGCCCACAGAAAAAAAGACCTGTTCATATTTTAAATACCGGGGAGCAATCCCGGGATTTTATCCGGGTTGAAAGACGCATCCCCTTGTCTCATCCTGTTTAGATTTCTTTGAGAAAAAAAACTCCACAAAAAAAGACAAGACAAGAGGGGACAATAATCATGGGGGGGCATCACCACTTTTTTTTTACGTGGAAAATTTTGAATTTTGTTTTTGGAAATCAACTTGATGACCCCCTTTATGGATTCCATCTTTTCAGCAAAATTTTTTTTTTTTTATTTTATTTTTTTTTTATTCATACACCATCCAACAGCCGAACCCAATGGGGGAAAAATCAATGGTAAAAAAAATCTTTGGGGATATAGTATTAATTAATCTATGGAAAAAAAAAATCAAAAAAAAATTTCCCCCTATCAATTGGAGATATCCAAATAAAAAAAAAAGTACATACACTAAAAAAAAAAACTTCTTGTGATTGGAGGAAAAAATTTATATCTGATTTTTCCTACCAGCAGTTTATAACAGTAAAAATTTACGAATGCTCTCTTTATATCAGCAACTTTACAATGGGGGAAAATCAAAAGGGAAACTTGGGGAAACCCAAAATTTTATACATGGGTGAGAATCGAAGTAAGGGTTTGAAAGAAAGGGTGTGAAGATAAAAAGATTTGTTTCCCCCACTGGCAATCCAAAAAACATTATATCAATGAGAGATAGTAAATAGGGGCAATCAAGTTTGTTAAGGTAATTTGTATAGAAAAACACCCTTAAAAAATGGGGAGAAACCAATAAGGGATTTAAATTCCCTTTTTAAATTTAATTAGGGTAATCCTCTATCTGGATAAATACCATCGGTCTTATACCAAAGGTGTTTTATAAATTTTCGCTAAAAAATTTTTTTTAATGTTATTTGATGAATATCATATCCCGGACCCCAGACAACCGATGCATACCCCAGTTTGGAACCTAACGGGGTTTTTAAAATTAACTTCAAAGGGGGCCCCATTTTTTTCCATTAATTTTGGATTGTTTAAAGATGAAACCCAGTGTTTTATGTTTTAGCGACCCCCTTTTAGTTATATGATCATCGAAGATCACACCCAATCCTTGAACTGATAACATTTTTCTAGTGAATTATTATCGATAAAGGTAGGTATACTCAATTATATGTATTTTTTTTCGGGAAGGACATATATTTACACTTTTTTGGGCAAAGGGGGAATAAGTTAGAATTACACCGGGTACCAAAATCTTTCAAGATCCTCTTGAAATAATGTACAGTCCTGGGGGTAATTGATTTCGGGATAGTTTACAATCGTCAATATAATAAAACTTTGGGCTGCAGGGTTAGTCAAAAATTCATTTTTTGAAGGAAAAAAATAAACAAAAAAAGGTCCCAAAAATTGATCCCCTTGGGGAAAACCCAGATGAAGCTGGGTATTTCCCGTAGGGGGTTTGGGGGATGGTACTGAACATGCTTTCCCCCAAATATGACCCGAAGAAATCAAACAGTTTTGTAAATGAGTCCCAAAACAGGAGAGTTTTCTCAGCAGTAACCCCCTGGTCAGTCCCCCTCAAGGGTTTCCGAAAAATCCCGTTTTATAACATCTACCCCTTTTTGCTGTCCAAAATTAATTTGCTAGAGATTAGGGTTGACATACTAAATTAGTGATAAGCCCCTCCGCTCCTTTTTAACCATGCTGATTTTCAAGGGTTTTGGGGTCGGCCTTTGCAGATAAAAAATTTATTTAAGGCGAACCCAAAAAACTTACTAAAATTTTAATAAAATAACAATTGGCCTATAATTTTCGATTTAAAACATATCTCCTTTTTTTAATGGGGGGATACTTTTGCGGTTTTTTATGAATCGGGAAAAAAAATTTGTTCGGGAAAAGATGAATTAAAAAAATTTCTGCCAACGGTTTTGCAATATCATTGCCTCTCGTAAATTAAAAAAATTAAAAAAAACGCCTTTGAAAAAAAGACTAAAAAATAAAAAACTAAGGAAAAAAAAGTATTTTATTTAAAAAAAAAACGTGGGGGGCATGGTATCGTTTTCAAACTTTTACATCTTCGGGAAAATAAAAACGTTTTTTCATTAAGTATCATATTTGTTCTTCATTTTAAGACATCTGTACTACCAAAAAAACCACGGATTTGGGGAAACGGCCAAAGATCCAACAGACACGAACACTTGGGTAAAAAGATTTGGGCAAAAACCAAAACACAAAAAAGTCCGGGGTTTTCGCCTACGACACTTATCGCATTCGCCCATGTCTGGGACATTTTAAAACAACTTATCCCGTATTAAATGCCCCGTATTGAAAAGTGTGTTATACGTTCCCTGTCTTACTACAAAATTTGAAAGAAAATTTGAAATGTCATTTATAACCCCTTTAAAAAATATAATTGGGGCGAAATGTATGTACGTACACATACCCCGTTGGAAAAAAAAATTGTTCATATTTCCCCATATCTAAGGGTTTTGGAAAGAATCTTATCGGTTATAAATCACTAGGTAAATCTTTTTTTTTTGACCTCTCTAAACCCTTCGATACCTTTTGCCAAAACTTGGTAAATTAACAACTAGGGAAAAAAGGAAATTTACGGGAATTTTAAAAAATTTTTTTTAATATACTGAGCGAATTTTTATTGATGGGGGTTGGTGTTTAGGGTATGTAACATACGGAGTTCCACAAGGAACTGTCCCCGTCCACCCCGTTCCTCTGTTAAAAAAGGTTTTTTACTGTAGGAATAAGTGGTAGAATTCTGAGCTTTGCAGACGATCTGTAACATTTTGAAGGAATTTTTTTGGACACCCGAAATCGAAGGGAGGGCGTTTTTTAGAAAAGGGTTTAGATATAAAAATTAACCCCAACTCAAAAAAAACAAAATGTTTCCCCCTTTTTCTTTATTCCAGTGGATTAAAATTTTGGGCCCTTTTGATAATTGAACCAAACTTACAAACCCTGAAGCTGACTCGATCAAATATCTAGGTATTGCAATTGACCGACATCTCCAAGTTGTACCTACAAAAAAAAAAATATAGTTAATGAGCTGAGATGTTTATTATATGAATTCAAATTTTAAAGAATCCTTGATATTAAACACCTCACAATATTATATTATGCCTTGTTCAACCACTTTTTGACGTACGGTATTGTGGGCGGGGCGGTGGGAACCACACGCACTTGGAAAACAAACATAATACAGAGATGGTTTTTTAAGAACTATATACAGTAAACCACTCAGATTCCCTAATATTGAATTACATGAAGAATCAGGAATATTTGATAGTAGACAACTTTTTGTTGTAAACTTATTAATCAACATCAAGAAAAAAAAAAATTACCTCTCACCCTTCACACCTCCTATAGCACAAGAAATAAATCCATCTCATTTAGTGTACCTCCTTACAAAACCATGGGAACGTCATGTTTTCTTGCACCAAAACTTTATAGTTTGAAATGAAGAATACAAAGGTATCAATTTATTTTAGAAAAAAAAAAAAAATGGATTTTTGAGAAAAGAAAACTATACGTTTCGTCAATCAAAATATCAATTAATAACTGTAACATAAAAAATTTTATTCAAATAATGGTTCAGTTAATTATCTTATATTCATAGATCAAAACAATGGATGGCCTACCTTATTTTCTCTATTTATTATTCCCACTCATTCCCAATATTATTTAAAAAGTTAGTTAATTGTATAGGTCTGGATGTGTTTATGTTTATACTATGTATATATATTAAATATATACAGAGTGGCCACTTTTATGGGATTTTTGGTAACTTTCAAACCATTTAAAAATTAGAAGGTCGGGCAAATGGAGAAAAAAGTTGCATTCATAGAAGCATTGTCAACAGTTCAAAAAATCAATTATCAGGGCCGGTTATTGAGATATCATAAGAAAAGTAAATTCTGTCATTTTGATTTTTCTTTTTTTCCCCCTTTATTTCGAATATTATCAAAATATGTCACAGGAGTTTTTTTTTGACAGTAAATTATCCTCAATTTGACATAATCAGATTTCGTATCCAACGTTTCGTAGCTCTGGCCCACCCTCAACCTCATTTTTTTTAATACGGACCTGCATATTTTTACATTTTCGAAATAACTTTTGGAATTTTAATATAATCATACAATGTCATTCAAAGTTGATTTTCAGGTGATTTTTTTACCCCCTTTTCCAAATTTCTTCAGGTCGGATCCCGTATTACATTTAGGTACCTTTAGTTTAATTAACAACGGCAATACATTTCGATAAAAAATCAACTACTCATCTTCAACTTAATGGAACATAACAGAATCAAAGCAAGGAAACAAGTAATAATTATTTACAAATTTCAAGGGTGAAAAACCTAATAAAAATAAAATTAAACAGAAACTATCATTTAATGAAAGAAAAAAATCAAATGATTATTCGAAAGTAAATGATGAACATTAATAATGAAGTAAGTGTTCAGAAATGTCCACCATTTTTTTAAAATGCACTTTGCGGTTCTGGAACCCATACTTCTTATACATTTGCTTATTTCGTCTCCTTGAATACCTTCCAATACATTCTCAATCTTCTCATGAAGAATCTCTATTGTCGGGTTCGTAGTATCATGAATTTTTTTTTTGAGATATCCCACAAAAAAAAATCCAGCGGATTCAAATCCGGAATCTGGCAGGCCAAATTACTGGACCTCTTGTTCCAATCCATGAATCGGGAAAAGTTCGATTTAGATAGTCTGTGACTATTCTTGAGGTTGTTGGACCACATCCGTCTTGTTGGAACCATGGACTATTACGCCGATACCGTATAGGAAGCTCATACAACATTTCTTCTATAATTTCTACATATTTTGCTCGGTTAGGTTGCCGTCAATAAAATAGGGTCCCAGTAATTTATTATCCAACAAACCGCACCATATGTTCAAGAAAAACGATATTGATGTCTAACTTCTGAATTAAGTGAGGATTTTCTGTGGCATTGAAATGTTTGTTCCTTCGATTGAACATGCCAGAATTTGTTAATGTCGTTTCGTCTCCCAAATGATGTTGTGCGCAAAATTGTTGTTATTCCGCACCTTCCGTTGAAACAATTACAGAATTGCAACCTTCTCTCAGGATCATTGCGATATAGTTTTTTACTTGGTATTTATAGTCATGGTATCCGTGTCTCGACTATTTTTATTAACAGCACTTTTGATAAATTGCATTCACTGGCCATAGTTCTCGATCCTATTCCTGGATTCATTCGAATTTGGGCCAGAACATTGATTGATAGGCTCGTTTCGTCGTACATAAGGACCTCTAGGTTTGATGAATGAATTATGTGCAAGTAACGTTGTAGATAAACGTCGAAACATTTTAATATTTGGTGTTGTTTTTTTAGGATATAATTCCCCCATACCTTTGTTTTGCTTTGAACGAATTTCTATCTATTTTTATGTACACTTCGTACATATCTCTCTTCTCTTCATTTGTGTATCTTACCATATCGAATAAGTTAAATTGAAATTACTTAGAAAAGTATTCAATGACAAGTTCTTGTGACACAATAATAAACGAAGTGACAAATAATATGACATTTCTTGTTATGTTTTTTTTTTATCCACGGCCTACTACTTGAAAATAGTACACTCAATAAACTTAGAGTTTTTGTGTATGTGGGGAAAAACAAGTCTATCAACGATATCAATGTTCTGACCCAAATTCAATTGAACCCAGAAAAAATCGAGAACTGTGGCAGTGAATGCAATTTATCAAAACTGCTGTTGATAAAATAGTCAAAGAGACATAATACAATGATTTTAAATTTGAATACCAAGCCTTGCAAAAATTATATCGTAATGATCTCAAAATAAAGTTCGATTCTGTAATTTGTTTCAACGAACAAATACAATCCAACAATAATGATTCCTCGCGAGAATATTGAGAATGATGGAAGGTATTCAAAGGAGACAGAATAAGCAAATGTATAAGAAGTATGGGTTCCAAAAACCGCAAAGTGCATTTTACAAAATGGTGGACATTTTTGAACACTTACTTCATTAATGTTCATCATTTACTTTCGAATAATCATTTGATTTTTCTTTCATTAAATGATAGTTTCGTTTAATTATTATGAATTAGGTTTTCACCTCTTCAAATTTGTAATTAATTATTACTTGTTTCTTGCTTTGGATTCTTTACATTCCATTCAGTTGAAGATGAGTTAGTTGATTTTTTATCGAAATGTATTGCATGTTGTTAATTAAACTAAAGGTACCTAAATGTAATACAGATCCGACCAAAGAAATTTGGATAAGGGTCAAAAACACCTGAAAATCAACTTTGAATGACATTGTATGATATATCGTTGAATTTAGCGTTAAAAGTTATTTCGAAAAGTGTCATAAAATATCGGTCCGTATTGAAAAATGAGGGTTGAGGGTGGGCCAGAGCGTACGAAACGTTAGATACAAAATCTGATTATGTAAATGAGGATAATTTACTGTCGAATAAAAACTCCCATGACATTTTTTGATAATATTCGAAATAAAGTGGGAAAAAAAAAAAATCAAAATGACAGAATTTACTTTTCTTATGATATCTCAATAACCGGCCTATAATCTCGGTTTGTTTGAACTGTTTACAATGCTTCTATGAATGCAACTTTTTCTCCATTTGACCGACCTTCTAACTCTTATGGTTTAAAAGTTACCAATACAATCCCATTAAAAATGTGGCCACTCTGTATATATATATATATATATATATATATATATATATATATATATATATATATACTAGCGGACCCGACAGACGTTGTCCTGTCAAATTTCTATGTTCCCTAAAATGTTTTTCCTGAAAAACTCTCGTCCGCGTAGAATTTCTTTTTTTCTATGTTTTTCTTTTATGTTGTTCCATCTGCTTTTGACTCCTTCCGCTTCCTGTTGTCCCGTTATCTCGTTTTCCCGTTATCCCATTTTCCTGTTACCCCTTTTTTTCTTTATTCCGTTATCCCGTTTTCCCGTAATCCCCCTATCCTGTCATCCCATTATCCCGTTTTTTCGTTATCCCGTTATTCCCGTTATCCCATTATCCCGTTATCCCGTTATCCCGTTTTCCTGTTATCCCATTTTTTCTTTATCCCGTTTCCCCTTATCCCCTCATCCTGTCATCCCGTTTTTTCGTTTTCCCGTTTTCCTGTTATCCCGTTTCTTATTTATCCCGTTATCCCGTTATTCCGCTTTCCCGTCATTTCCCTTATCCTGTCATCCCGTTATCCCGTTTTTTCGTTATTCCGTTATCTAGTTATCCCAAATTTTCCAGTTATCCCGTTTTCCCTGTTATCAATTTTTCTATATCCTGTTACCCATTTTCCCCTTATCCTGTCATCTCGTTTTCCCGTTTTTCGTTATACCGTTATTCCCGTTATCACGTTCTCCTGTTATCCCGTTTTTCTATAAGGGTACAAAAATAGGGTTGATCGTAGAAGGGTGAAAATTAAGAGCAATATGAATTTTTTTATTCTAAGTCATGACAAAATAAAAATAAAAATCTTGCCAAAAAAATAGGGGTTGATCGTAGAAGGGTGAAAATTTAGGGTTGTATGTATTTTTGAATGCTGTATCATAAAAAAATAGAAACAATTTTTTTTTTTCTAAAAAATAAAAAATAAATTAGGGGGTCGACCACCCTTAACATTTAGGGGGATGATTTGTGAATCTAAACCATCCAGGGCGCCACCCTGGATATTTAATAATAACATTTTTTTTACCCCCCACTACCTTACAAGATATGACGTCATCGATAATTTTTTTTAAATGGAAAGGGTATATTTTTATATGAAAATTAAAGCAGATTTTTTTTTCTGAGTTCAACCATACCACATACGTCATATGTAACATTTCAAGTTACAGTATACTGAGTTCTTTTAAAAGTAGTCAGTACATAGTAAAAATAAACAAAACACATTCACAACAAATGCTCGAATTGAGCTCCTTGGGTTCGGGATATTGTCAACCAACATCTGATGAATTCTTTGGTTACGTTTGACAACATCGACAATCGACAATTCGTGGAATTTCAGTTCGGATTCTCTCTATAAGGTCTTTGAAATTGGTAGGTCGGTTTATGTTCACTTCACTTTGTCAAGTAACCCCAGACAAGAAATCCATAGGAGTTAAATCTGGGGACCTAGCACCCATTCAATGTGACGCATCGTCAATCCTGCGATTGGGAAAGATTTCACCAGAAAATCTCTAACCACTAGAGCATAATGTGGACCAAATAGTAGAATCTATTTGACCAGGATGTTTAATGTTAGAAAATGTTGCAGTTAAATATGTTAACTACATCAGTTTGCAACATTTCTTGATACTTTCACTTGTCACAGTACCGTAAAAAATGTGGTCCTACAATGGTATTCTAAAATCAGCCCACACAGTTACTTTTAGAGGATATTGGGTCTAAGCTCCCCATCGTCAATTGGGATTTTCTGTTGCCAGTAACGACAAATTTGCGTATTCACGGTACTGTTCATACAAGAAGTTGATTCGTTGGAAAATAAGACATAAAATTCAAAACCATTTTTGTGATTACACACTTCTTGTATATTTTTACAAAACTGCATGCGTCTATTGAAGTCGTCTTCATTAGGTTCATGTATAAGTTTAACTTTATATGGATGTAATTTGACTTTTCGTAGGATATCCTGCTCACCATGATGAACGATGAGGTTTTTTCAATTCCAAGTAATACATTTGATTGTGTCATCAGCACGGTAGGTCTGCCACTCTTGGGCTTATTCTCAACGTACCAATTTCATTAATTTAGTGCAATATTTTGCTCAATGTCGATTGGCTTATTGGTTCTCGATCAGGACATTTTTCATTAAAGATATCGCATACTTCTTTTATTACGATCGCCGTAACCTAAAGCCGGGTACTGACTTGAATGTGCATGCGTTGGGTCGGGGCGCATGTTTTGTGTTCATTCGCAACAACTCAGCGCATGTCGTTGCGAATGTCAGATTTGAATGTGCATGTGCATGCGCCCAAACTCAACGCATGCACATTCAAGTCAGTACCGGCTTTAGATCATCAAACTTTTATTCGCTGTTTTTCTGACGAGTACCTATAACGTAATTTCAACTGATTTCTTTTGGGTATATTTTCAGAAATATATTGGAGGGTTATAAATCGATATGCTACACAACAAATCAATTTAATATGCAATGGTAACTAAGAACTTATTGTCTGATTGCTAAGGGCTTTCAGATGTTTTCATAGCCCTACTTGAGGTATGGAAATATACTCGAACTAACAACTGAGTAATTTTCAGGTTTTCATTGCAAAATAAATGATGAAATGAATATTGAGAAATATGAGCATCCGTTTCCTTTATACTCACTATAAAGTAACTTAAAATGTTAGATATGACGTTTGTGGTATGGTTGAACTCAGAAAAATCAGGGCTTTCAATTTTTTATATGAAAATATACCCATTCCGCTTGGAAAAAATATCGATGACGTCATATCTTGTAAGATAGTGGGGGTAAAAAGTATTTTTTTGTTAAAATCAACTCGTGAGATAATCGAGCATTTCCACACCTTATAAACGCACTGTATATGTGTGTATGTGTGTATATGTTATTATACTTGTACAAATTGATGATACCCAAAGTGATATCCTAGAAGTGGAACTGGTGTACCACAGGGGAAAGGTACCTGGTCCATTACTGTTCCTAATATACATCAATGGATTAGTTAAATTCAATTGAGTGGCATTGTGTCGTCCTTCGCCGATGACACAGTAATCATGTGTTCCCTGCTTCTTAGGGAGGCAAAATTAAAAGCAGAAGAAGACCTGAAAAAAATTAAAGGATTAGTTTAGTGCAATAGATCTTACATTGAAACTAAATCGATAACTTTTTCTTGCAATAAAATCAACTCATCTAACATACAAAATTTAATGATACCCGGTAACAACCAGTTGGTACAAATGGTAGATTCTATAACGTATCTTGGAATAGAAGTGGATAAATATCTGAAGTGGGATATTCATGTGAATAAAATAGTAAAAAAACTGAAATCAATTCTTTTTACCTTCAAGCAGTTGAAAAATTTCCTCGATACCAAGATGCTAAAGATAATGTATCCTTCTCTCGTCGAGTCACATATACAGTATAGTATTTCAGGATGGGGAAGAGCATACGAATGTCACCTGAAAAACTTGGAGATTACCCAAAAATATTTCTTGAAAATTCTATATGATAAAAACAGAACATACTCCACCGAGTGTCTTTTCAGTGAAATTCCCATTTTTAGTATATCCAAATTTTACTTTTACAAAATATTATGTCTCCAACAGAAGGATAAAAAAAACTCAGTAGCTATCTCCCACGAACACAACACAAGATACAAAAAAGCTGCAGAAAATCGAAACTTGAAAGTTACGAAATCAATCGGTCAGAGGTCTTACCTCTACACAGCCCCCCGAATATATTCCCAAGTACCACAAAACATAAAGAATATAAATATTCATCAGTTATACAAAAAATAAATCAAGGATTGGTTGAGAAGTTTATCTATCGAGAATTTGAATAAAATCATTAATACAAATAGCTTCAATACCAGATGATAAATAATATTATGAATTTTGGTCAATGGGCGTTAGATCTAGTTAAGAATTTTTTCTTCTTCTTTTTTTTGCAAATGTTATTTACTTATACTTTACTTATACGTTACTTATACTTTACTTATACTTTTACTTATATTCATATATCATATTTTGTATGTGTGCGTATATATGTTCTGAGCAATAACATAACTACGAGATGAATATGTAAATGAAATACTCCCATAACAAGGAAACTTCATGGGAGCAACTGAGTTTATTCAAAATCTAGTAGATGAAATGTACTATTGTATCGTATTGTATCTAATTTTTGTTGTTTTACATTAGGGAATAAACGTATTGATATTATTATTATTATTATACGTATGCGCATATCACTTAATTGGATATTTATATTTAGAGTTAACTCATTATAAATTATGTTAATTTTTTTCATGTTCATGTCTACTTAATATGAAATCACGTACAAGCGATAGTTCACTGGAACTAAAGCTTCTATGATATCCCCTGTTTATTTACATTATCACCTCAATTATATACACTATTGTACTATTTTTCTTGGTGAATAAACATTATTATTATTATTATTATATTATATATAGTATTTCTAATCCCAATTGGACCGACATAAAAAGTTTCGAGAAGGAATTCTCTTCCACACGACAGAACTTTTTTATGATTGTACCAGGAACGTTTTGAAAGTGAAAACAAATTTCCCATTTGCCGGGCAGTGCATATGAACACTCGTCGTAGTGCTCTTGTTTTTATTGCCGTTCCAATTAGGATTAGAATATATATCCCGTGAAATTGATAGAGCTATCCACGAAACATCATAAACATAAACGTAAACCATCGATTCATACAAGATTTTTTGTTCGCCAACAGGAATAGAAATGATTCACGTGTCTAAGAAATTCGATCAACCCATTAGCTTTATTGAGCACAAATTATGCATACGTGACATTTAGGAACTATTCGTGAGAAACAAAGCTATTGAAGCAATATTTATGACAACAGACGTTTGACAGTCAATGATTTATTCTTCTTTAATGTTCAATTGTGAACTGATTTCTCTGGAACTCCAAGATAATATGGGGTAAGTAATAACTAATACTCTATCGAAGTATGCAAAAGCGAACATGTCAAGTTTTGCTGCTACTCTGGACTATATCATTGGAATGAAAAATCAACTACTCCCCTGAAACATTATTATTCAAGCAGCAATACATTCCTGGATAAGATTTCCCCGCTTTCATTTGGCATGAAACCTATTCCTTTATTCGGTAAAAAAGTTCAAATCAACATTTTTTAATCAAGATAAATCTATGGAATGGTGCAAACCTGGCACAATGTTTCGTACTAGTGCAAACTATACATTGAAATATAGTTTCTGATATTTCCAAGCCATTTAGTATTTTGATCGGCGACCTTCTATAGCTACTCTTGAATCTATTTTATATAATTCTTTAAACTATTCTAAAAAAACAAACTTTATGGTTTGGGCATCAGAGGTTCTATAAGTAAATGGGTAATCTCTTCCGCGAAAATTAGAAGAACACTTTGAAACTAGAAAATACTTTTTTCGATGAACTATCCATTGATTTGGGAACGCCACTACTGTCCCTGTTATTCAGCAATTTTCACTGTGCTGTGAAATAACACATCTCTGATTCAATTAAAAAAAAAAGGATTTCCTTCAGTTCAATGGAATATATAGATCTCCTGTTGAAAATATTTTTTAACTTTTCAGGAACTCTCGTAGGTTTAAAATTAATTTAGTCGAATCAAATAGAGCAATTCTGTAAGAAACTCAATAGGACGTATTTTGTAATTTATTACCTGAAAGCCTACCTTAAAAAACACCACTCAATGAATGTATATTATGCTTTGGCATTGTCAGAAATAAGTTATAATATAATAGGTTGGGTGAAAGAAACAGAGTGGACAAGAAGTTTAATTCTACAGAAAAATTGATACTACTCATCTTTGGTCTCGAATAGCAAGAAAGTTGTGGGAAAACTTTCGAAAAATACAAAATCTCAACTTGTAAAAATGGCATAAAGGTAATAAAATCCTAGAAGTTTTCTACCGCAGCAAATGTCTTACATTGGGAATTTTCCACAGTTCCAACGAAAATTTCTTTCAAACCCAAAGCCATACCACAGTTTCCCATTCAAAATGAATCATAAAACAGTTGCTAATTACTACTGAAGTCCGCAGAAATGGTTTCTAGCCGGAAACCGAGATATGGCTTCATATTTAGAAGATCTTTTCGTTGAGTGGAGACCCCTTTTCTATGAATTGTGTAAAATATGCATAACATTAGCTCGAGTTGAAAAACAAAATGTGACCTTTTTGCAACCCAACGCATTTGTGATTTCCACATCTAAGAAACCTTTTCCTGAATTAAAATTACATTTGTCACATAAAATCCGATTATAGAAATATTTTTTCGCAAATTTCAAATCAATGAGATTTTATTGGACTACTTTTTCTCAGTTTCAAATATGAGAATATCATATTTTTCTGTTTCCACTAATTGTTACTAATGTTCATGTGAATCACTGATTTGGAATAAGTTCGAATTTATCAAAAAATGGCTTCGATAAACACTCCGCAGTCAATGTACCGTTTTTTCTTCTTCATCACAATTGCCATTTTTGAACATTGAAAAAGAGTTTTCCAAACTTTCCTTACATCTTTGAAAATGTACGAGATATCATTCGAAAATCACATAAAATAGCAAGCAAAAGACATTCACTTCTACTGTTTAATCTTCGGTTGAACAAATTCAACAGATAATATTTATTTAAATTAATCCATGCAAGTATTCTGACTTTTTGTTTAATATTGATCTCGAGTTTACAAACTTTCTTTTTTATATATAATATTTCAAACTCGTTAACAATATCTACCTGCTATTTTGGACCCATGTGGCCCATTAAATAATAAATGATTAGTATTAAACACTTTCATTGGTTGTTGTACACATTTTAAGCAGATTTGCTTGATCCAGAAATTGGATGGTACTTTCGACTACTACTCAAAAATTTTCTTGCATTTGTTCACCATACATGGCTGCCTTTGCCCAGACACACACCACACCACTGTTCTACTAATAGATTCTATTATATATACCCCAAACCCGATAAACTATAATCTGTAGTGGTTTACGGTCGTTTATACTATGAGCGGTCAGCGAAGTTATCAACTGGTTTTTACACGGAAATAGTTTTCACTCAATTTGGTTTTCTATATACTTTATAAGGGGAATGATTTTTATTTATTTTTCAGGTTTCCTTCATAATTCAACATTATAATATGTACGATTTTGAACGAACCCTATATTTTGAGTCGAAGATGAATTATTCAACTGAGAATGGATATACTATAGAAACACAGCGCGTCCGCTTCGAGGGTTTCATAGCAAATCGACCAATAGAGAAGCAGTTTTTGCAAATCACGTGCATATCACGCAACGATCATTGTTTATTCCCACTGAATTGTGCATTCGAATACTGCATATGTAACCATCTGCTTGCAATCAGCGCGTAATCGTCTATATCTATTCTTGTAGTAACTATTAGCAACACTTGTTCATGGAACCGACGCTTCGTGGCTTCCTTTGTCGTGCTAATAATTAGTTCACGCCTCAACAGCGTCTCACTATTTATAAAGTTTAGATTCGTCTGGTGCTAGAATAATGTTTCCATGTTCTCAAGAATACACTGATACACTCTGGTAACTCTAAAATATCGCAGAAAAGTGGGTTACATCCCTATGTTTCACAGATACTTTCATGGCAGATATTCCTGCGTATTTCATACCTCATTTCACCTCGATCCCCTCGAATCGTTTCTGTCAGACTCAGTCAGCCCACCCTTCAATTAATTTGTAAATCCAATAAAAAACTCTGTTACACCATAAGTAGATGGCTGTAATGATAAAGTTGACACATCCTGTATATATCCATTCGGAGTTCTATTCTCCCACTACGTGGAAGTGTGCTTGCTATTCTTTTAATCTCGCCTCTGTCACTGAAGTGTGATATACATCACAATTAAAACTTGTTAAGTGCGAGTCCTTTTTAGCGTGATTAATGAACATGGCGCTCGTGTGAGCTACGTCACATACACTTCTTTTTCTTTAAAATGAAGAATATATACTGGACGGAATGAACTGATATGGATTTCAAAAGATATTTATGAGAATGGGAGTTTATATAACAAGCAAGTTTGGTTTGACATTGTATGTTCTTTATCTTTACTGTTGAGGGTAAAATAAACAAATAAAATAAATAAATTAAACATAAACAACAACTTTAACCTCCTCTGGCTTACCACCTACTATTACCATTACCTTCAGTGTTAAGTGTAGGAAGTGGTGAAGGGTTATTTTTTCTAGATTTGTTTGCAATCATTCACTTTCTTCGGATTCAATTCGCCCGAATATCAGAACCATTCAATACTCTCATCCCAAAATTCCCAGTATGACGTATAACTTTTAAAAACAAAAAGAAATATTAGTCCTTGCCTTGGAACCCCATCTGGTATTTAACGAATGAGTGAAAGGGGATTTGGAGACTTTTTTCTGTATACATGGGATAACTAACCTCCAGAGGGACCCTTCTATATCCGTATAGAGGTTAACAATAGGATCACCCTCAGGAGATCCCTGGGATATATCAAAGTTTTTTCTTTTTATTCATTAACTAGCTTACCCGACAGAGTTGTCCTGTCCAAATGTCTATATTCCCTAAAATTTTTTCCTGAAAACTATCGTCCGCGTAGAATATTTTTTCCTTTGTTTTTCTTTTTGTTGTTTCATTTAGTTTATACCTGTGACTCTGCCCGCTTTCTGTTATCCCGTTATTCCGCTATCCTGTTACCCAATTTTTCCTCTATCCCGTTCTCCCGCTATCCCGTTATCTCGTTTCCCGTTATCCCGCTATCCCGTTATCTCGCTATCCCGTTATCTCGCTATCCCGTTATCTCGTTCCCGTTTCCTGTTATCCCGCTATCCCGTTATGGATAGCGCGAAAATATTCTCCGTTTTCAAATATCTGTGTATACCAACTTTCATGGCGATCAGTTGTATAGAAGTTGATGCGCTGCAGCGCCACCTAGTGGCGAGGTGAAGTGGAATGGATAGCATAAAAACCTTCTCCAAGGAAAAACACTCACTTCCAAAAAAAGAATCAACCAAATATGTCGTTACGATCGTCAGTTATGATCGAGAGTGCATACAAAAATAATGGTTTTTGCAGTTTGTTCGAAAAAAAATTTGGCATATCTATTGTTCGGTATTGTCTTGAATTCATACAAAAATCTCATAGAAAAAAGCACATTTCCGAAATTTCCAATTTTCCGGGCAACTTTTCCAATTTTTTCATAAAAACCTTCCTCCGTCTATTACGAACATTAAAATAAAAACATTAGCCAAATCGGTCCAGATATTCTCGAGTTTTGAGCTTAGCAACATATTTTTATTATATATTATATTGATTTGGTCATCAGAGTTATCTGGAGACACTGATATCTTTTGGAGTATACAATGGTCCCTACGTCGCGAATGCATCAGACACGATACACACTCTGAATGTTCTTCTCAGTCATGTGTCACATGCTAAATTTTTCATGATACCCAATGTAGCGATTATTCCTTTTTCAACATGAATACCCCACAAGAGGTTATCTTGACGATGGAAGATAGTGACTAAAGTTTATCTTTCAGTCACAGATGATTCCACATCTGATTTTATGAACATCCTGTTCATATTATCAACCAAATACATCAAAGTCCTGTTTTCGAATAGCCTCCATATACTGGGTTTCCCACTGTTTTTCCAGAGCTCTAAGCAATGTTGGTAGGTTAGTTTTTCAAAGAAGATGGAATGTGATATATGCACAAGCAATATCACTCTGAACTGCCAGCTATACCGTTCTCAAAGTGTGTGTGTGGCTGAAAGAGAAAGCAGTGGGTTATATATTATTAATAGCAATTTTGTTATTTTTACGGGATTCATATTGCTTTTCTAGGTTCAAATGCCATTTTAGATTCATTGTTAGACAATTATTCGTTGGTCAGTAGGTTTGGTTAGGTCCTTTTCCACTGGAGCGATAATCGCTCCTTCTACTACGACCTTCTCAGATCTCTTATGGGTCGATACTAATTGATTGAAGTTCACCTCCTAATCCCACGCTTCTGATGATGTCGATGATGGCGTTCTGTGATACGTTTTCCAGGCCTTTGAGCCCCAATCGCCTGTGGTCCAGACGGTGGAATCTTGTTCGTTCCAATTCGTTGCATCTGCTCGAGATGTGCCCCATTGTTTCTTCTTCGTCCTGGCTGAAGAGGCAATCTGCGCTCTCAGCAAGTCCGATTTCATGAATATGCTTTCGCAGTGTTCAAAGGCCTGTCAGTGGTACTGTTATGATCCTCAGGCTTTTCCTATTAGGTTCTAACTACGCAGCTGTTCTTCTTTTCGATGGGTTTGGTAAACATGCATTCGAGTGGACTTGCCCCACTGATTCTCACCAGTACTCGCGTTTTTTCCACATTCAAGTCTGAGAACACTTATTTGTGTATGCTCTATGATCTCCCGAAAAAGGGCTCTGATGCTTTCTATTGCCAGAAGGTTGGCTTCCTCATTTCATTCAGAGCTTTTGTATCCAGAGACCCATACCAGAGTTATTTTGTTGTCCCCTCCTAGACTTGAAGGGCCTATACGCAGTTCCATACTAATCTGGATTCTACCCGACTTGACCAAGTTTTGCTTGGCTGTCCGACATAATTCTGATTGATTGGTTCAGATATGTTATGGTTTTCGATGTTTCGACCTAACCCCAACGCAGAGCAAATATTTCATATCAAAAAGAAAAATTCTTAAAACAAATCTCTCTAACTCATAACATTATGAAATATAATATTTAAAAAGTATTAAATATTTTTAGTATTTCCCCATCATACCAGGATACTAATGAAGCTACAGCATTTCGGCTTAAAATATTGTTGGGGCTTCGCGAGGAATTTTGAGAGCCCAAATATCGAATCTATAAATTCCACTCCAGCCCTTTTTTCTATCTTGGATCCATCAGTATACCACACTGATGCATCCCTTTCTAGTTGAGGTCCGTTCATTGTCAATATTTGATGTTTGTTAATGACCACTTCATAATGAATGATGTCTGATGGTTTGTACCTGAATTCCAGGGCAATATTTTACAGAATCTTCAGATGATCAGTCAGATTTCCAGCATTCAGGTTTGAGTTTGGTTCAGTCTGGAGGCACTGATTGCCACAAACGGTTGGAGAAGATTAAGCATCATCTCTAATGCTACGGTGCGGCACGTGAATATTGCCCCTGTGATTCCCAGACTGGCTAACCGCTGCATTTTTTGCTGCTCTGTTTGTGCTGACTAGTGTTGGACTTTTGGCCACCATATTAATGAGACATAGGTGGCCATGGATTTTATAATCGTTTTATATGACCAATAGATAATTTGTGGCTTCAAACCCCATGTCTTGCCAAACACTCTGGAGTAAGTCTAGGTTGCCCTTATAGCCTTGGAAAGAATGTTGTTGATATGCACATTCCCAGCCAACATGTTACGCGTGGGCCTCTAGAGGCACTTCAAAAACAGCCGACAGCCAACATAAGCGGGCCATAATCATGATACGTCGTCGGCCCGGCTAGCCCGTGTCGCGACGACCACCAGTAGGCCTCCAGACTACATAGCGGGACTTCAGCGGGTAGACAGAGTTAAGATGCATGGTACAGATTATGGTGCGATTGCGGGTATCCTACTAATCAACCGCGTCATTCCACTCTTGGGATTTTAATGAAAACAAAATGGACCATATAAGCGCCTAAGAACAATCTAGCATCATATCTTTGAAAACAGGAAGATAGGTCATTATCATACACAACAAATTCACCAAACATTCAGAATCGACTGATTCTTGGACTAGATATATACAATTCACTGTTTTCACTCTCTGAGGCCACTAATTGTAGAGGATTTCTGAAACTGTAGAGCCAGATTGTTCCCATTTACCTAAACGGACAACTCTTTCTCCATTTCAACCATTTTAATTGTATCTCAAATGGTTTTCCAGATATTGCATTTCCAACTGGCCTGGAAAAATATTTCACCGAATAGATAGAATGACACCATACATTGATTTGTTGGAAATATAAACAGGATGTTCATAAAATCAGATGTGGAATCATCTGCGCCTGAAAGATAAACTTTAGTCACTATCTTCCATCGTCAAGATAACCTCTTGTGGGGTATTCATGTTGAAAAGGGAAATGTTTCCCTTTTCGACACCATACAAATCTGAAAACATTCCCGTTTCTCGTCACTGTGATTATTTTTCATGACCATATACCACAATGACAATGACCAGACAAAAGAAAATACGCGATTTGACATCCTACACGAAAACAGCAGTAGGGCCAACTGCCACCGTGATATTCGGTAAAGCCAATGTTGCATTTTCATTACAGAGGTTGAAGTGGAGCGGCGCGTAATGCCACATACTGTGTCAAAACGACATCGGTGCGATTATCGCAAATCTTCAACGAGTAATTTCTGGCTAAAATCAAAACATCCATAATAAATATGCGTATGTTCAGCCAAAGCGGCAAAACTGATATTATTCCAATTATTTACCGACATCAGTGTGCCGCTGCCGACATCTGACCGCAGTTAACAGCAACGGTCCGTCTATTTACCGCTCATTCATGTTTGCTGGGTTCTATGTAAATTTTTGATCAATTATAGCCCAAATACTTCTTTAGACAATGTAAGCTCCATTGAGGGTCATAGCTTTCAGTACGTACTATAGCCTACTGGAGAATCCAACCAGCAGTGTTTTCTATGATTTATATGTAGTCCCTCCTTTGCACACCAGCTCATGATCATTTGTAGGGCCATCTGCATGTGGTTGGATATTATCCAATCATGTTTGCCCCTAAGAGTAACGACCACATCTTCGGCTCAACCTTGAGTCGTGAATCCAGATTCGTGTGGTTTGTCAACAGTCAGAAATTTAGTTTGCTTGCAGATAGATCGATAAAAGCTGTCGTGGAAAGAGTACCGTTCAGCACTTTCTCCATCAATACAGGCATTCCCCATGGATCCATTATTGCTCCTACACCTTTTCTCTTACATACTAACGATCCGTTGAGATTATTTCTTCGGCAGAAGATAGCACCCTCCACACGAACCTCGTCACTAAAATGTCTATGACCTTTCAGGAAACTCGTAGTGCACCAAACAAGCATGTGGAAAATGTGAATGAGGATTTGGAAAGGATTCTGAAACGGGAATCGGATAACCTGGTAGAGTTTAATGCAAGACCCAAGAGAAAACATAATTCTCTGGAAAAGTTGATTTGACTTTGAACAGGACAAAAATTGTTGAAGTTGAACACAAAATAGGCATTCCTACTTCTGAATCTGTTATTCACTGATGAAAGAACATAATAGCTACGACACACATCTATCAAAACACGTAATTTGTCCTTTTAGTGATTTCGGTTAAAAGCTGGTTTTCAGTTATATTTTTATTTTTATGGTTCCCTATATTTAATGATTGCATTGATTTGAGTTTCTGCTTGTAAAAAACGCGTGAGATTTTGAAGCACCCTGTACGGAGAGGCCGTAGTCAGCAGGCCAGCAAGTCCAAGTCGCGGACCGAACCCAGCACCCCCCTCCGCCTGGGTACCAGCCGAGAGTCGAGTTTAGAGCGGACACAAAACGTATTAACGTTTAGTAGACGAAGTCTACCTGCTCTTATGTCGTTTGTGACTGTGGTAAGTAAAGTAGTAATGGGTGACGACAGTGAACGCATTCTTCATAGTCATACAAAGTGTGCTGTGTGAAGCAAAGCCAACTACGACGATGCCTTCGGCAAACCGGTCGGCTTCGGATCGCCGAACCATGTGGGTGAACAATCGCTTGTGCAAAGTTGACAGACGACGATGAGTGCCGGTCGTCGGAGAGGGTCTCACTCGAATTTTCAGCGGCATGTCCAGGTGGCACGAAGAATGCCTCGGAAATTGCGAGGACTGCATAGCTACCGCCACTTGCATACACCGAAAACACTCTCACGATGATTCCTACAAAAGGTGGGTGAGCTTATTATATCTCATCTCGAAGGAGAGGTTTGTTTACACTGAGAGAACAGATTGGTTCTCTTAAATGGGCAAATGGCACTTTTGAATATGGGTCAGCTAATGTTATTTTAACTCAAATGAAGTTTACGAAATAGTCAATATTAAGAGAAATATGTACCTCATGACATAAACATCCTCGTATTTCTCTTTACGGTCCAATTTATCATAAATGAATAAAAGCAGATTACAATGTGGGCTGCTATAATACGTTTGAAATACGCCAGAAGTTGATAAAACTGAGGGTAGCTTCAAATGGGCCCATTATTGAAATAATGCTATTTAAATTAAGTGCAATATACCATATGAAAATTGTATTTGAAAAATTGATCTATTTTTAAGCGTAGAATTGCGCTTAAATTATCCGATCACTGAAATTGTAATTTTCAAAATGCAAAATTGGTTTTATTGATTTTTTTTTGAGATAATTCAGCCTGTACTGGATGATATTAGTGGAACAGAATGATAAAATATTCATTATTAGGATTTCCAAATTTAATACCGTTTTTTGGTGGTATTGATGCTTGAAATTAGGATGAAAACATTAATGGGAAATATGACGAAATGAGAGGAGTAGTTGATTTGGTATAATAATAAACACCGAATCTCCCCAGTGGGTTGTTTAGAGCTGACATTGTAATTTTTTCTGTAAGTACTCTCGATTTCAAGAAAACACATGCGTATATGCTTTTGTAATTGGCAGGAAAGTTATCGATTATATGCCAAAAGACATTTAAAAGAATATTTGAGAATGGAAAGATAGGGGAAAGCCTCGATTTTCACGAAATTTTCACAGATGCTTTAAACATGATAGAAATTCAGCAAACGAGAAATTTTTATGAGGAAAACAGGATGATTCCCGGAAGGTCCACGAAAGGTCGCTTCAGAAGTAATATCTTACTCATTTAACTTTATGGCATATTTTATCAGCTTGATATTCGAACACCAGGGGAAAACATCAGGTTGTTTTCACTGGATTTTCCATAACACACATGAAAAGTCGAACGTTTTTCTTCGTCTTCTTGTTTGGTCTTTCATTTTTGGGAAATTGGCTAGGCCTATCCAGGGATAGGGACGGGGCACTAATTTCACAGTGTAATTTTATTGTAGTTTAGGGGGTGTGTTAGTATTTTGATAACATTTTGAATAGGCTAGGACAAATGTTCTATGTTAAGATTTATTGAAGACGGCACTCCTGGTTTTTGAAGTCAAATGTTGGTACCTAGTTGCAATGGTTGCGTTTTATTGACCCAATTCTGTGGAATAATTGGTATTTTCGTTTCGTTGACATGCCATGGTGCCTATTTCTATACTAACATTGCATAACTAACTGAAAGAATGATATTGAAAAAAAATACTTAAAACAAAAGCCTATTCTCATGGCCATCAATAGTTTCCAAAAGAATTTGTAGACAAACAGAAAAACTACCACTAGCAAAGTGACCTCGAGTGGAGCGAGCGTTACTTCGATTAATTTGGATAGCAATTTTAGGTTGTGTCCTCTCATTTTACGTAGGAAAGTGTTTTTTTTCTAGGTGGGTCCCGGTTCTGTATACAGAAAAAATATTTTTCCTGACATCACTCTGTTTTTGGGTGCGTTGGGTAGCTTTTGAATTGGTACACGCCAAAGGCAGGACCATCAGATCGTCTTTTCATATGCTGTAGCGATGATCTTCAATATGCCGGATCTATAGAATGCATTGCATTATTATGAGTTATTCTTAATAATATCTACAGTCTCCTAGAGTGACGTTTCATGGACCTTAGAGGGACCATATCTATTACAATTATCTTGTACGCGCAAAAAAATGTAGTAATGTTTTCCAATATGTTTTGAAAAGTCAGTGAAAATCCGGGATGGCTCCTGTTTCTATACCTTTTTCTCATATTTATTCTAATGAAAAACTGTTTGATGTAGTTCAATATTGGTTACCAGATACATGGATGAATATACTCTTGTTTTGTATTCCATAATCCAAATACAAACGAATTCGAAATAAGTGAGGTAATCAATGCTAACATATAGGTATAAATGCGACACAGTTCGTATAGAGTGGCACACAAATCATGTCATCAAAATATTTCTGACCAGTCGAATATGAAATACCGTTCTGCTTCAAAATCATTTTGAATTGAGACTAGCGTAAAGTAAACTAGAAGCATTTCGTGCATGAAATTCTCTACGATCATATCTCAAACAGATGAAACATGAATACAGTTGGACTAATTTTTGAGGTATAATAACAATTCTTCTGCTAGTTGCCATACGCTTTTATGGAAGGATACATCTGAGGACACTGTTCTATCAACTTCACGAAGAAATTTGGTCAAGTGCTATACCATATCCTATTTCGTTTGCATGGCAAAGAAAATGAAATAGGCTAATAGATTGTTCATCCTCTCTCAGAAACCAAACATGTTTGGTCAACGTTTTTCTTGTTGCAATAAAACATTTCTATACACTTCAGGTCAGTGAGACATGATATAACTTGAATTTTGTGGTGAATTAATTAAAATATCATTTGCTGGTAATCCAATCGGTATCAAACAACACCTGACCATTCTCCAATATAAAAATGGACAAACTAATTAACAGCATTTTTATGTTACTCCCAGTATCCCTATGGAAAATGAATCACTTGAGTAAACATGTTGAAAAATATTTCTTGGCATGGGACACGAACCCGTGATGTACACCCTAACAAACAGGAGAACCAACCAACTTTAGTCCAGCGATAGTTACAAATAAATGTGTTCAGATGGTATACCGTATACATATCCTGATTTGAAGGATTTTATAAATATAATATGAATTTCTTAGAAATTTCTTAGTTTGCTTGTAAACTTGGGATATACTGCTGGACATATTGTTTTTAACCAGCTTTTACAAACGAAACATGTGTATCACTCTCCCTCCAAAATGATATTTCTTGATTTTTTATATTGGGAAATATGCGTGTCGGTTAACTTTATTATTATGCAAAATTTCTTCGTTGAGAGAAACGTTTATGGTAGACAGACATATCATAAGAGTTCTGTTTTTTGAGACAAGGAACCTTGAGCATTTCACTAACAAATGTCTCGCTAAATGTAGAGTTAATTTCTACTTATTGATTAATTGCAAGGCATCATTTATAGAATTCACGTGGAAATAAAAAATAATTGATACGTATTATTTCAACGCCAAGAAATTGTTAAAGTTTTGATTGATTATAATATTCTTCAAACCTTTGTATTCACTCGTCCATTAAACGATCTTTGAGAAACTTTAAAAGGCCCGCACATATACAAAAAATTACTGTGAACTACGGATTGCTCTAGCGTATTCTCTGATCATCTGAAACATGAGCTTTTTCGAAGAAAATTTAATTTTGTCGACAAATATTCCATCCACGTTCTATATAGATTGCCCTGTTTTCAATACTGACACTATTTATTCTGTCTAATAGAACCCATTCTCAAATGTATTCGAAACATTGGAGTCTATTATTTCACCGCAACTTGATTCTTTAATTGTTGAAATAAATTTTTCGTAGTGTAATATTGTGTGTTGCACACTTTCAGGTTCACGACAGTTGGCCCGGTGCGGTACGGGATGCGTGTGGGGGCGGTGTCGCCCCCGCCACCGGGTGCCGGACCGCGTTACCGCTCCCAAAGCTGCTGGCCTACAACTCCATGCGGCGACAGTGGCTGTGACAACGTTCCCGTCTCCCGGATCCCGCTTCTCACAACACAACCTATTAATAGCTCGGATATAATTAGTTGCGTAAATAGAATGAGGATAAACGACGACGCTACGTCAAATAAACTGCTGGCTCACCAGCAGGCGTCAGCGACAGTGCGCGACCATGTACTTTATACTGGGAAGTGCTCCTCGTTGAAAACTCAATTAAAACGGTGTGCCTTAGTGAGACCCCAAGTGTATACACGACTCACAGCCTACGGAGAAGTCAACGGAAACAACAACGACACGCTGGACCGTCTTCCCAGATTCCGCTTCGGCGGAAACCGCGCTGCTGCCGCTGACAAAAGAGGTAACGACCAAAGATATAGAGAACTAACGGATAGACTCAAAAGAAGCACCGTCCCGATACCGCCCCCCGCACAAGACACGCATCGAAAACAACCCCGCCACTATCGCCCGCACCTCCGCCAACGCCGGTAGACTGCTCAGAGACGTCCCTTCGACTCTGCCGCAACTCTACTGGAGCGCATCAACATTCCCTCAAGGCCGAAACACTCCAGACCTACAACAATAATTAGATCAGAAGAGCTGAACTACACGAACAGGATCGAAATTCTCGAACAGGCAAGTTCCAAGAAGCCGAAAACCACAGACTGACACCCAAGTGAGATATCCCAGAAGTTGGACAATAACCCCGATCTCCGAAAGCCGAAGCGAGGAAATACCAGCGAGTGACCAGGATAACCCGAAGTTAAACAAACCCGAGATCGAAAGGTATTTACATATCACAGTGGCCGAATACTTACAACTCCACGGAAGACGTTATTCCACAATTCGTTCAAGATGGAGACTTCCCATGCGCAGATAAAACCACCAAGCTCCTCCAAGATTCCCTCGTGGAAATATCCAAACTCCAAGCTCAAGAAGACAAGTTCAAGGATTTCCAGATGTGGAGTAGCCCGCAAGAGGAGCCCTTGAGTCCAGAGGATAATACTCTTCAACCAGAGTGGCCAACGATCTCGAGACCAAGACATCTGTCGCAATCTCCGGAAGACAAGGAATCCTTGAGAGTAATCCCCCGCAACGTCAGTTTGTTCAGATCCGATTCCCTCTCAGAGGGAGAACCTGATCTCAGTGAACGCCGGTCTGATCAAACTTCCCTAGTGCCATCAGATGTGTCTGATACCGAGAGTAGAGTGAGTCTTTCCACGGAGCCTACCAGCCCCAATGTCCCCAGGAGGTACTCCAAAAGGCCTCTTAGGGGACCGTACGGTCAAATGTTGGAAGCAGAAATGAAAAAACCGGAATGCAGGAAAAATCTAAATAGTGATTTGAAATTTCTCGAGGACTTGTCTTCCCTTGCCAGTGCTTCTTTGAACAATCTACCTAAACCTAAACATACAAGAACACGAGGTAACTGTAACAGTTCTTTGGATGAAACAAATCTTCGTAAGGACAAAGGTGATGATACCCTTTTGAACTCCCCGAAACAGACTAAAAGGAAAGTTAGTGCTGATAATTTAACGGTCAATAATGAAAATGACAGAAAAGTGGTGGTGAGTCATCAACGTACAACCTCCAGTCCCTCCAAATTGGAAGGGTTCACTAATACGGAAGTTGGCAATGCGAGTGAACTACTAGAACTGCTGTTGAGGGGGAGTTCGGAACAACTAGCTACGTCTGAGGCCAACCAACAATTACTGAATGTGAGTAAAATTTCAAAAATGCCTTTTTATTTATTTTGGACTCAGTGTCATTCACCTAGGATCTATAATTTATTTCCTATGACATGTAGTGTAAAATTGTTGTCCCTGCCGATAATTGAATGACGCGAAATATAAAGACAGATTGCTATTGTTTGAACACCAATCATTTCTGCAAACGTTGTCGTGATCGAGTAATTGTAGCCAAGTCAACTCCAGGGCAAGAAATCGAGTGGCGCGTGATTTCGGAAAAATATAGACATATCGTCATTCTGATCTTCTTTGTAATTCTCTAGTAAAAGCCATTGTATAAAGTTTCCATGCAACTTTCTAGAAATCGATCTACAGAGAACTGTTATTGATTGAATCGATACATTCTGGATTTCGCCTAGATAATTTTTTGTCAAAAATAAAAAGCATATCGATTTCAAATCATTTGTTGTAAAATATAATATTACAGACCACTTTCCTATAGGTTTATCATTCAATTAAAAAAGTCAAGAAATTCACATGTCCGTCACTATTATAAAAAAATCATAAATTGAGACAAGAATTAGGAGAGGAGTTATGGTTAGATATTCATATATAATCAAGAAATTCCAACTTTTTTTTATTGCTTTATTCAACGTCGGTCTGTTTCTGCGACTAGGGCTAAACACCGACGCCAATGAGCACACTTCCCCCAACCAGAAATTTTGCCGAATCCTCTGTTGTTTCAGAGATAGGGTTCTTTAACGAGCTCAACATCTATGAACTCGGGACCGCCATCTTAACGTTCCCTCCGAAGGACGGCATATCTATCGTCTTATCTCGTGCTCATTGATATAGCAGCTGCGAATATGCTACTACGCTACAGTTGTTAGGGCTTTTTAACGCGCACCTTCCTTGTCAGGTGGACGCCCATCCAAGTACTAAACGCGCTCGACGTTGCTTTGCTCAGATATCGATAAGACTCTCGTCAACCCTACCAGCCACCAGTGCCCAAATTCGACCTTGATATTTGATTCTCATCGCTCCCAAAGAAGTTTCACTTCAAAAATACTCAAAAAGTAATATTAAACTTTTTCAATGAACACAATGTTATTTCAAATGATGCAATATATGCTTCAACGTTATATATTTACGATGCCCTTGATAAGATAACCATATATCTACCTTGTGCATAGTCGTCAATCTTTCTAAATCATTTGATACTGTCTGCCACCGGAAATTCTTGAAAAATTACTTCTCTGCGGTCTAGAATAATTAGTGAATATAGGACTGTTTCATACGGAGTTCTACAGGAAACAGAGTTGCGGCCACTATTATTCGCAATTTATGTAAACGGACTTCTCGAATTTGGGACCGAAAGATTGCAAGTCAAGTTCCGTGCGATATAGTTTCTGTCATTTTTAATAGTGACACTTCAGTTTGATAGCTGACAGCCAAAAAGTAATGGTCGCATTCGGGCCAGGAACTATATCTTCATTCCATATTTCAGCTCGATTGGTCAAACGGTTCGGCAGTTATCGTGGAAGATTACAGACAGAGACACACAGACAGACACACCCAGACAGACAGACTTCACACTAGAAATGGTCTCAATCGTCTCGGGGGACCTCAAAACGGATAATTCCGTCGATATCTCGATTTATTTTTTCGCCCGATTACATTACCTACTTGACCCTTTGGGGCCGGTCAAGTAAAATGTTATCTCGTAGTGAGAAAGCAATAGGTCAGGGAAACCTGGGTCATCGACTCTACAATATCATACCCCATTCGAATTATTAATTGTTAGATACATGTTACGTGTGAATAATGCTTTAATATCTATATAATAAAAAGATTCGATTACTCTTGCATTCAAATTATTATTTAGATATCGTCTCACTTCCCTCGAACTGTGGCATAGTAGACATTCAGACTAAGGAATAATTTTCAGTTCTATGTAACAATTTCTCATTTCATTTTGCGCAAAAATAATAATTAAGTCTACTTTTCTCTGGATAAATAATGCATTTTTCTATTTTCTGAGCACTCTGTATATCTATTTCAAGTTGCAATAGTTTCGTATTATTTCTCCAGAAATCAGAAATTTCAATGAAGATTTTTTTTTTATAATTAGAAATAAAAAGTTTTCCGTATGTAGAGAAATGAAATAGACACACTGTATTTGGGTATTAACTTTGTTTCTTGAGGATCTTGATTTCTTTCATATGTTGTTGGAATTCATTAGGTATGTACTATTGTGGTACTTTCAATTCACTTAGTCTCATGACGGGCAAAAATTGAGTACCTATCTATTTAATTTGTTTTGTTTTTATATTTCTTTATGGTGATAATCTCTTGTAGGCTTTTTTTTGTAGATTCGTGTTTTTTCAATAATTTCTGTTTTTCTAAAATCAGTTATTTGCAACCGTCTATATTTCTAATTTTTAGGAGGTTAATAAACCCTTTAAACATTTGGTATAAAACATATATATTTATATTCATATTTTTTTCTAATTCAAATCGTTTGCACTGAAAACTTATATAGCCATTTTTTTATTCATTTTATGATAAGTGTCTTTTTTGGAATCTTAGGGGTCCTTGGTGGAGACAATATTCCAAGAATTTGAATCATATAATTGAATGCAAACATCTTGAACCACAGTGGTATTCCATGTGAGTATTTCCAGTTTCACAAATATTTATTTAGGACAAACGAAATACATCAACATGACCAGTATATTGTAAAGAAGAGATGGGGTATATATTAATTCTGGCGCCTATAATCTCTACAATTAACTGAAAATAACAAGCTCTCAATTATATCAAGGATTTTTACACGGGGAAAACAACGATGGAATCCAAACACTTCTTGAGTAACTTGCGAGGTAGTTTGTGGAACTATTGGTATCAAAAGTATTTTATAGTAGAAAGCTAGCTTATTTTTTTACGTCTCTTTCTAAACGAACCAAATTGAGGCTTTTCTAATACAGCTCACATTGCAATACATTCCAATGGCTTCAACAGTAGTCTTTAAATATATTTGGGAAATAAAGCATTTCATACCGTAAAATAATTTTAACTGCTGCGCTTACTGTGTTTTGTATATTTAATTAGTAGTAAAATTTGCAAAATCCGTAGATTAATTTACAATGGCGGAAGGTCCAGAATAATATCTAACGCTGTGATGGGACATGTGAATATTGCCCTCGTGATTCCCAGACAGGCTGACTGCTACAATTTTTGCAGCTTGGTTTGTGCTGAGTATTGTTGGATTTTTGGTCATCCTAATAAAAAGGTGAACATAGCTTTGATGACCATCAGTTCATTTTAGGCTTCAAATCCCATGTGTTGCCAAACACATGGGATTTGAAGCAAGTCCAGATTGCCGTTATACCATTGGAAATGAGGTTGTTGATATGACTATTCCATGTGAGTTTCTTGATTATGAGGCCCAAATATTCAACTCCCTTGGAAAATATTTTTTCTTTCTTTTTGGGAAAATTTTGATGAGGTACCACTTACTCGTCAGATAAAACAGGAGAAATCCGTAAAATGTAGACATCCACAATGTTGAAAGGGTTAAAATATATGGATATATGACAATGAATTTAAAAATAAAAATAAATTTGAAATGATACAAATTTAATTAGCAATCATAGGAAGTAATTTTTTCACATAAATTGGAGGTTAAACTAAAATTCGCACTATAAAATCCGTAGATAAATTTACAATGGCGGGAGGTTCGGAATAAGTAATCAGTTTTTGCAGCTTGGTTTGTGCTGAGTATTGTTGGCCGCCATAAGTTCTTTTCAGTGTCGGCGCTTGCTGTGTGTCCTTTCGCATCCTCGTGATTGGAGGCAACACTGATTCACATTAAGCCCCTCCTTTGCATACCAGTTTCTGATTTTGTTTAGGGATGCCTGCATGCTGTTAGATACTATGCCAACATGTTTGCCCCTAATAGTAACGACCTGGTGTACCTGTCATCAATAATCTTAAAACTTGTTGAACAGCCTCAAATAATTTTTTGTTTGTTTTTTTTGTACTTCAAATTTTTGGAATTTACTTTTCGAGGAGAATTCTCCCAATGACTACAATATTCAAACATTCAAGAAGAAGGTTAAAAAATATCCTCACCCGATCCACTTCCCAATATGGTGAGCTCGACCGACCGAAGATTCATGGCTACCACCGTGTTCTCACGAACATTACGAGCAAACTTTCGTGTGGCTGAAACTGAAGAAAGAGTTAGTTTATTTTTTTTCCAATGGATAAGCTTGTGAGGCTCCATCATATATCAACGAGAAGAAACTGAAATGAATGTCAGGAGTAGTAAATCGAAGATTTTCCTCTGTAATGAGTTTTTCTAGGATTTACAATTAAAATTGTATTGAAAAAGGAAACATTCTCTATTGAATAGAAAGATTTTTCTGTGAATTGAAAAATCCATGATAAAAATGAAGTTATTTTTTGTGAATGTCTAACAGAAAACAACTACTTCTCCGGCTAAAGCCACGCTGGACATTGAACTACATCTGATATATATTCTAAAGGACCCTAACTCGAAAGAAAAAATCTGAAATTGAAAATTTGCATTTTTATTCAGATATATATTTGATTTTCTATTCCAGTCTTAATTAAGAACTCATATATATATATATATATATATATACAGAGAAGAATGTTTTCCAAAAGAGAGTACTCACCAGAAATCCTTTGTAACATTGACGCAAGAGAGGCATCGCATTCACTAGGTCTTCAATACATTTTTGTCGACGAAAATATATTTCACGCTTCCACGATCATCAGGAAGACTGGAAGAAATGGAAAACACATTTTCTAGAAGCAATCTCTCTTGCAAAGATGGAAAAAAGTTAGAAACATCTCTTTTGGAGAGACACTTTGAAATTAGTGTTTTTATGATATTAAAACCTGTCATGGGGTATGATAGATTGATTTGTTTGAAAATATGAACAGGATGTTCATAAAATCAGATTGGAATCATCTGCGACTGAAAGATAAACTTCAGTCACTATTTTCCATCGTTCAAGATAACCTCTTGTGGGGTATTCATGTTGAATAGGGAAACAACAATTAAATATTGAATAGAAATATTTTTCTGTGAATTGAAAAATCCACGATAAAAATGAAGTTATTTTTTGTGAATGTCTAACAGAAAACAACTACTTCACAAGAAAAAATCAGAAATTGAAAATTTGCATTTTCATTCAGATAGTTATTTGATTTTCTATTCCAGTCCCCAAACGCGACGACGCTTGGATCAAATTATTACTACTTATATTAAACTCAAAGGGCCAATACATATTTTTTTCCTGTGCCGGGGGTTTGAAAAGAATGTATTTGAACAAAAACAACTATTGTCCTGGCTTAATCCACGCTGGACATCAGACAAAATCTTGAGAAGGAACTCATGTAGATGAATGAGATAAAGAAGAATGTTTTTCAAAAAAGAGTACTCAGCAGAAATCACTCATGATATAACAGGTCTACAAAACATTTTTGTTGACGAAAATCTATTTCACGGTCATCAGAAACACCAGATGAATTGGGAAATTCATTTTCTAGAAGCAATTTCACGCAATGCTGGAAAAATATTAGAAACATTTCTTTCGAAGTGACACTTCGAAATCAGTGTTTTTCGACATTTACTTATTCTGTTAGTTTCCTTGATGTAAACGAACCTTTAAATGTATCAGTTTCATGCATACTTTTGAGATAAGGGACATAGTTTTGAAAGACCTCGTCTTATCTCGCGCTTCCAACTTAAAAAAACTCCGCCAAATGTCACATCGACAGAACTTGCCTTCTGACAGATACAGTGATTCAGTTGATTAGACACTCAGTGGATTTCAAGACTATTTAGTTAATGCTCTTTATACTACTTTCGCCCTTTTTTATAACCATAAATGCACTCGGCAGGTACTTCATTTTACTCTAAAAAATATCAAGTAATTTTAATAAATTCGAATGTATTATCACCACTAGTTCATTATCAATACAAACTCAAATTATATTTCATTTTGATATATAGCATTCCATTACTCTGTTTCTATACAAACATCTTACCATTTGGAATTTAATTCTTCTCAATTCAATTTATTTCAGCGACCTTCAAATAAATCGGAATAGTTTTGCAAACATTTCGATCGATCCAATAAAACATTTATGGAGATGAAAGTAAATTCATTGTTACATAATAATATTTGTACTGAACTCGTAATTGAGATTGATGATGTTTATATTCAGTAGGCTAAATAAGATCAATCAAAAGAAAACTCTTTGAATACCAAGCATTAATTTTATGATTTCAAGTGATAAAGGAAAATGGGAGTGATACAGTGAAAGCAGTGGAAATTCTTCACATAGAGCAATAATTAAATTGGCTATAATTCCACATTTCTTTTTTCGCTTTTTGAAATATCTTTATCCTTGGAAAAAACCGAGTGTTTACGATTGAGACTTCTATTGATTTCTAGGGTTCTGAAAGTCCCCAATCAGCCAGAAAAAAAAACCTACCTGTTTGGTTACTACTGAACAAGTTCGATAACTTTCACCCTAATAGTGTCAATGTCTGGACTGCTCAGTGGCTCGTTGTTCTCGTTTATTTCCCAATTTATTGAACGAGTTCGATTTTGGTTGAATTGAGAATATGCCGTTTCATTGTATTCACGTATTGCCTCCCGAACACAAAAATATTTAATATTTTTAATATTTTGCTCAGCATTTCCTTGGAATAGAGTTTGTTTCAATCCCAATGACCACTATCAGTGATCTCAGTCGATCACTGAAAATGGAAATTCGCTGAAAATGGAAATTGACATACCTACAATAAGATTCAAGCCTCCAAAAAACAGTGGTTTAACAAGAGATGAGAACAAGACTGAACAATATTTCCCTATTTTTCCAGATTGTGACTTCTTATTCCAATATAAATAAAGCTGAGGTTTGAGCTTACTATACTACTACTTCTTTTCGAGCTCTGTTTTAAACTACTGAGGCGACTTCATAGTTCAGGACCCTAAGTGAATTATAAAATAAGAACAAAACAAGAATATCAGAAATCATCTCTAAGCCTTTATAGGAATTATTCCAGCTGCCCTCAGACCTTTCGATGCAATAGGCCAGTCGCTACACATACTAATTTCTTCCATTTATTTTCTGTTATTCTTCATGAACTCTTCGTGATATTTTGTACCATATTTTACTGGACTATATAGTTCTTGGCCAAATGTGTCCATATGTTCTGGCGTACATGACTCATAAAATAACATTGAAAATTAGAATCATCCCTTGCATCAACAGCGGAGCATTTCTATGCCAGATTTTTTATTCAGACAACCCACAAATTAATGGTCACGGTTAATTCTTGCTATATGCAAACAATGCGTTTGAAAATAAGAACAGGATGTTCATAAGATCAGAATAGAAGATCAAAGAACTATCTGAATAAAAATAAAAATTTTCTCTTTCAGATATTTTATTTTGAGTTGGGTATTTTTCCAATGTCCAGCGTGGCTTTAGCCGAGGAAGCAGTTCTTTTCTGTTGGATATTCACAAACAATAACTTCATTTTTATCGTAGATTTTTCAATTCACAGAAAAATATTTCCATTCAATATTCAATTTAGAATGTTTCCCTTTTCAACAAGAATTTTTCTCCTTCTTCCTTAATATGTATTTGTGTATGCATTTCATCGCTGGTGATAGGATCCATACTCAGACAAAAGCAGAGTAAAACAATCAAATCAGCGAAATAGGCGCACAATGCCAGAATGAACTTCGAACTGACAGAATGACCATAGGGGTGTCTTCAATCCTGGTCACTTGCAAAAGCAACAGGAACGAATTTTTCCACCAGTTCTCTTCCCTTCCGTACCAAAAGTGATGGAACACTCGCTACAACTCCTAGAGAAATCGCCAGCCTACTAACCCAAATATTTGCCATCATTCTTCCATTCGACGCATTTCAATGCAACTAGGACCCGAGTGTTTCCTTCATGTATCGATCTCAGGTAGATCAATCAGCGCCCAATCGTCAATATATATGCTTGGAGTAAATAGTAGAAATACCCATGGAACGATCTCGTCAAAACCATAGCAAAATCAGCCTTACAATAATTTGGATTCCTCTTCAAAGGTGAGGCAAGTTGAATTGTTGAATCAATTGCAGCTGAACGATGTGAATGGTATGTATTTTTTGAAGTTCACAATCCTATCATTTTTCCTTGACTTCTGATAGAAAATACCCCTTTTCTATAAATATTGAGGTGGATCGCAGAACCATATTCTATATTTGATTATCATCCACTTCAACGCACTGGAATCTATTGGTGACGGCTTTCAATCAGTTTGAGGCAATCATTCCTTATACCAATATCATCTAGCATTGCAGCAGTCATGACATATAGTGTCAATGAAGATATTTTATTCCTGTTATCAGATATCAGGTTATATTCAGGAATATAAGCAGCCTTTTCTAGTACTATTTCGAGTTTTTTGTGAAATTTGGTACAAGCGATATTTCATCTCAAAATCATTCCTTTTTTATGTGTGCATGAATGGACTTGAGAGTTTCGGCTTTGATATATTTTAATCCTCCATCTCGTAGACATTATGAGGTATACCCATTTCCTTCCTAATCCCGACTATATGCATGGCTAGGCTACCATGGCTGCTACGTATTGAAAAAATCGAAATTAGCTGCACATGCGGGAATTTTATTGACGCAACCCGAAACAAAAAATACATTGATAAGGGTTTTTCGTATCTCGTTGTTACGATAAGTAACTGAAATTTCTTCATTCCCATTTTCATGCTCTACAAAACTTGCTCTTTGAAAATAGATAGAAGCAAATAATGTTCCTTTTAGGGAAAAGCAATCTCCCAAAAATAAAGAGGAATGTACAGCTTCACAACAAAAAAAAAAAAATGTTACTTTATATGAAAAAAAAAATGTGTGCCATACTTTTCGTTATGCGATTGTATTCTTTTTTCAACCTCGGCCTAGTTCTGCAACCAGGGCTCATCCACGACGCCGGTGAGCACCATTATCCAAACCGGAAATATTGACGAATCCTCTGGTGTTTCCAAACAGAGGTAGGGATCTTTTGATGAGCTCATCATCAACTCAAGACCGCTGGCTTAACGGTATACCTCTTGCTATATCTAGTACTCATTGATATAGCGCCTGCGTGCTGTGATATATTACTACGCTGCAGTTGTACGGGCTTCCAACGCGAGTTTTCCCTGGCAGGAGGCCACCAATCTAAGTACTAACTGTGGTCAGTGCATATAACATTGTTAAATTAATGTTGTTAGAATTATATATCTATGCGAATAAATTCACTATCAAATTTCAACTTCTACGTCAGACAGTATCTGAGGAAATCAGCTGTAACAGTCAGACAGTGAGTGACTTTATAGGGGTTCCGCCTTTTCCAACTGAGATTGGTAAAGGAATCCTGATGAGAACGGTTGGAACTGATGCATCATTGCCAAAGTCATGCCTGAATGTACCTACAAATATATGTATAGAAATAATCACTCGTTTCTTGAAGCCTTATTCACCTGAACTGTCCAATTCAGTAGCTACTAGTTTATTTAATTTCATTCAAACACTCCGCTAAGTCTGTGCCGCAAAATTTTCTAGACCGCATTCATACGTGTGTCTATTTTAAAATTAAGTCAGCGAATTCTTTTAGTTTTGTAATCAAACACGATGAATGAAAAGAAACTACGAACGCTGTAGTTTGTTGATGATGTTTTTTACTGTTCAGCAGTTTACACAAGCGGGAATTTATGTTGTTATGTGATATAACGAGTAATATACCGGGTGTACCTTCTCCCCACCGGCTAGGTCCTATATTCAGATCTGATTCCAAAAAGACTCAATGACTTGTGAGCATATATTTTCTAACAATAGTTCCTTATAAGAATGTGTTCCAGTAATGATGTAGATAGATAGATCTTTATTGTTTTTCAAAACTTTACAGTTTTATAACAAGGATTCAGTTTTTTTTACAGATATTATAGGGATGAAAACGTATATAATAACAGTATATAAAACAGTGATGAGTATATTGTGTTAGTGTTTTTAATTATAGAAAGAAAGAGAGAGTTTCATGAACTATATGATATTTATGATATTTATGATGATTATTCATTCGAGATGAAAGATCTCAATTTCATAATGAACAAATGGTTATATATAGTTTTTGAATTCGAAGACGTAATATTATTGAGAGCATCGATGAAGCTCTCAATGTTTGAGAGAAATTCTGAATTGTGTGGTCTCATCAAACTGTATATGGGGCATTCAAAAAGTAGTTGTCCAATTGTCTCATATCACAGCTAGTTACAATGCTGAGGACTAGTGAGTCGAGTAGTTGCATACGCGATGTCCAGCAGCTATTTTGGTTTTACTCATCGGAGCTATCACTATCACGGTTTTTCAACAGTTGTTGGTGACATTTTATTGAAAACAGAGGAGGAAGAAAAAATAACTCCAAGATAGACGAATTCTTTAACAATATCAATTGGTTTGGTCTTGTACAAAAATCTGCTTTTCTCTAATCTCGTTCCTCTTGAGAATGATACTATTTTGGTTTTATTTACGTTTACCTGTAATAGGAGTTATTCGCTATATTCTTCGAAAATTCTGAGATTTTTACCGAGTTCAACTTCTGATTCAGAGAGAATTACCAAGTCATCTGCATAGAGTTACATCAACAGTTCCCGCTTATTATCTAGATTTATTCCTTTCGCATCCCTCGCTAAGAAAAATTGCTCAATATCTGCAGTAAATGAGGAAAATAGTAGAGGGCTTAGAGGGTCACCTTGGAGAACTCCAGTTGTTACATCACAAGGGTTGGTGTATCCTTCAGAACCAAGGATTCTCACTGAGGCTTTGTCATAAATATTTATAATAATTGAAATAATTTTGAGCTGATTTTCAGACAAAAAGTTTCTGCCATAGCAAAGAGTGATTGACAGAGTCGAATGCTCCCTTGTAATCCACGAAAAGGGTGAGTACTTTCCCTTTTCTGAGTCGTAGTTGGATAGCATTCGTGAGAACAAACACGTTGTCGATGCAGATTCTCGTTTTTCGGAAACGTGACTCTATTTCCGGAAGTAGGTTATTATCTTCTACCCAAGACGTTAGCCTATTTTCAATAATTTGAATAAATATTTTTCCTATACAGTTAATTAGAGCTATACCTCTATAATTTGAAGTAATGATGTAATCATATTTGTGATTTTGAAATAATTTTCAAAATTTTCGATTTCAGTTCCAAATGTTAAAAACATATGACATAAGACATAAGTTCGCAACTTCGCACGTGGTACAGAACTGAGATTTTTTGAAAAAAGTTCTTTTTTACATCCATTCATCACATTGCCATGAAAATGAGATCTTAGTCCGAAATATCTCTTCAAGAGGGTTAACCAATTCCGTTCTCTTTCCAACGTAGGAAGACCCCAATGTTTGGACCAAGTTCTTGGTCCTGTCTCATGTCTGCGGTTGTCATTAGTCATCAGTTGATAGTCTCGTTTCTCTGAAATTGGCGACTCCTTCATGGAATTCAATAAACAGGCAGTGCTTACACGCTTCTGGATACGATCTTCCAGATGAAGCATCTACATATCTATCTATCTATCTACTATGCAGTCATTCCAGTCGATGTTTCATTTTAAAATGGTATTGGTTTAGCTTTTCTGTTCATCTGGCTAGTTTTCCTACTACAACACCCTGTTATGTCGATGACCTTAACTTGATCGTCTTGTACATGTGATAATACTGATCCAAGTCCGGTATTGCTCTCATCTGTGTCCATTATGTTGTGGATATGCCAAAATTGGGATTGAGCAGAGCCATGCCTTTGAGTTACGGAAATCCTTATCAATGTCCATAGGCCAGGCTTCTGTCAACTCATGTCGTTGAGACGCGATGTCTACAAATCCTCCCACAAAATGGCGGTAATGACTACAGGAGCCTACAAAGCTTCGTTAATTTTTTAGTCTCGAATAGCCTGTATTTTTCTAATCGTTTGATTGGGTTCCCCTTGCCGATACTGTATGGCTCGAATTGGAGGGTGGAGAATGTTTGGAGTCAGTTTGAGGTTGGCACTTGTTAAAAGTTTTAAAACTTCATGCAGGTAGCCAGATGGTCTTCAAAATTTCGTGGCATAATCACAACATCATCGATATACATCAGACAAGTTTTCCGAGTAAACCCACGCAATATCAGCTCCATCAATCTCTCAAAGGTCGTCAAGGCATTACCGATTCCAAATGGTATAACGGTAAACTGATATAGACTAGTCCTCATCTTCATCGTCCTCATGACCCCACTCTTCAACTCTAGTGTTGAAAACCATTGTGAGCAGCCCAATTTCGTTAATGTGCTATCGATTCAGGTTAGCTGTCCTTTTTCGTGAAATAAGCAGGTTTCCTTCAACCCACACAAAAACTGGAATATTAAAACTCATATTTTGACGAAAGTTATATGTACAAATTTTTGCGCGTCAAATTAATTAAAACATTCGAACACTTTCAACTTTTGGGTTACTTTGACAGATGGCTGCCCTCGAGTTGCCAGTTGGAGAATTTTCACAGAGTGCGTGACTGACATTTTCATACTTCTACGAAGCTGTCCTTATTGTGAATTAATTTCAAATTATTTGAAACATTCTAGTTGCGTATTGAGAAAATATGGCTCTGAACTGCTCGTCCAAAAGTACTTACCTCTCACCTATACATGTAATTTCTCAAGATAATCGGCGGATATCTGAAAGTAGGTGAAAATCAAGTTACATGTTATTTTTCTTACATACAAGTTGAAGTGAATGAAATCGTGTAAAAACAAGAATTTCTACAATTACAATTTTTTACATTGTTTGATTAGGTTATGTTTTAACAAAAAGTGAATGGGACCACAACTTTCTATGGTTGTTTGGAATATACGGGGCGTTAGAAATGGAGAGTTTATTAATCCATTCTGTGAGTAGTATATGAATGCTGTAGCTTATTCAATATTTACCAATATATAGAGGATACAAAATGAGAGTTATCATTTTATTCATAAATGTAAATTAGAATATCCATGACTGAGTAGAATCGCTTGAAATTCGCATTTGGTACAACTGATTGTTTGATATACAGGTGAAACAAAAAGCTGTTGATTTTCTGAAACCCATAAGTACTGATATCATGTCTCATGTATATCTCGACTCAAAATAATGCGTTTTTTCCAAAGCTTTACCCACACAAAAAAATACACAACACTTATCATTTGGACTACAAAACTCACTCAACCCGTCCATCCATAACTAAACTAAAAAAAGAGAAGCACCATCGAAAAATATTTTCCCAGGAAAATTTACTAATCCAAAGTTATATTTTTCTCCAGCCCTTATCCACAAAATGAAAAATCTACATGTAAGAGATTTTTTTCCTAAGTTGATGATTTTGGAAAGTTATATTTTTATCTCCGAAAAATAATAAATAATTTTCCAGTGATAGAAGTATAACAATACAATTGAAAGTAGAGTGAAACATGTATCTATGGCTATTGGCAAAATAAGAAAAAATTTATGAAAAATAATAACATCACATAAACGAATGACGTTGTGGGCGTGTATACAATTTCTCTTCTTATTGGGTGTTAATTGCATGAATCAATTGAAACATTCAGTTTCTCCAAAAATATTGCAACTGATTTCCATACACTTGTATTTTGTTTGGTATTTTCTGCAGAAGATGGAAGTATGAGCTTACACTCTGAAAATAAATAAAAATCTTCCTCATTCTTATTTCGTTTAAATTGACTAGAAGTTTTTTACCTTAACACTTGTATATCCAATCCAATTTGAGAAGTATAGATGGCATTCACCATGTTTTAAGGAAGCACCCTATATGTATATGATGTTATATTCACCTTAACCCCTCGAAATAAAAAACAGTTCCAGTTTTGGGCGAAAGCTTACGGTTTTTTTTTTCAGTTTCAATAGTTGTATCGGAAAAAAAAACTCTTCGTAACTAACGTAGATAATTGATGGCTACCATTCTACAAAAACTATCATTATTTGCAGCGGAGGTGTAACTATTCAAATGAGCCATTTCCTTTCTCTCGCCTTTTTTTTTCGAATGATCGCTGGAAATGTTCGACTGTCTCTGAAGGCCAAGGCCAAATCGTTTGCGGGTAGTTGTTCGAATCAAAACTCACTTCCCAAATTCACGTAAATTGCTATTTTGCTGAAAAACATTTCTTCAAATTTGAATTGGCAGCGATTTGTCGTGATATGACGCTCAGATTAGTCAGAATTTTAAAATAAGCCAAGTTATACGAATGACATGGATTCACTGGCAAGCACTGAGGTAGACGAATACCGGGTGATCGCGAAAAATCTTTGTGAACAATTATTTTGGTTCTCTCAAACAGAATAATATTCGTATCATGATATACGGGGTGTTGAAAGAACACCAAAACTGATCGTACTTTCGATACCTTATTTTGAGTTTTGCGTCTACGAGAAGTTGCCCTGTAATGTTTACCAGAATACCGTGGTAGCCATGTTTGGGAAAAGTTAAGTCCTATGAGGTCACAAAGACGGGATCAGGAAGGAAATGGATACACGATACATCTTATGAGGGAGAGAATAAAACATTAGGCTTGGAGAGTGGGTAGGAAAAGTAGATATTCATTAACAGAACAATGTGCAGAAAAAACGGGGTGCTGCAACCTAAAATGACCATATGTCTATATATCAGGGTAATCAGACCCATCATAGCATACGGTTCGGTGATATGGTGGCCAAAGACTCAGCAGGCCGAAACAAGCCGACGGCTCAGCAGTTTCCAGAGACATGCTTGCCTGGGAGCTACTGGAGCCATGAGGACCACCGCAACACTTGGTGATACAAGGAGAGGCAAGGCTAGGTGCCTTTGGACTGAGAAACACACTGGACAACATAAACGTTGGGACAGGAAACATGAGCATCGTCAGCATTGTAACCAGGGACATGCTAGACCTCAAATCAGGCCACATTGTGAAACGATTCTCCTTTGTCAAGTCATAAAGGGTATTTATACCAGATATAACTGTATGGAATAACACAGAACTCAACACCATTCTAGAGGGTAAGATTTGGTATACAGGCCGGTCCAAGATAGAGAATGGAGCGGGGGCAGGAGTGTTCTCTAGTAACCTAAGGACCGAGTTTGGCTACTCATTGGGTAATCACACTTCTGTATTTCAGGCAGAGGTTCACGTTATCCTTCAATATGCGAAGAAAAACAACGGGTGAGCAATAGTAGAGGAGCAGATCCACATTCTCTCAGACAGCCAGGCGACACTGAAGGCTCTGAGCAGCCAGGAAGTGACGTCCCAACTGGTATGGACCTGGCAATACCGCGTCAAGCTGATTTGGGTGCCATGACATCAGGGATTTGCAGGAAATAAAAAAGTCGACGAACTCGGTGGAAGAGGATCATAAAATGAACCAGGTCCAGGACAGGCCTTCGGGTTAACGAAGCGCATGGCACGAGCGTCTGTAGAAGACTGGATCCAGAAAAAAAAAACACAAACAATACTGGAATAACATTCCAGGAAACAGACTCGGGAATTAATATATCAAAAGCCCGTGCCGGGAGAAAAAGCAGACCTGTTATCTTTAAACAGGGAACAACCGAAAATCATGAGGGGGGTCATAACTGGACATATGCCAGTGAAATAGCACCTCAATGAAATGGGACTGTACAATGGCGACCTAACATGCAGATTATGTGGTAAGGAACTAGAAACAGTAACACACATACTGTGCAACTGCGGAGTCTAGGATCACAGAAGACAGTCAATTTTTGGGCAACTAATTGGTGAACCGAAACTGTAGAGTACACACCCAGTAAAGGACTTATACAAACTTATGCAAGGCACGAAATTACTGGAATGTGTGCTCTAAATGGGAACAACAGGCAAGATACAATGGGCCAGCAGGCCCAAGTGTCATCGGGGGTCATGACCAGGCAAACCAACTGGGAGTTTTTAGTGGGTAAATAGGAGGTACAGAGGGTACACACATCCCAGAACACCGTAAGGTGTCCATGAAGGATTTTATACACCGCTCTCCCCAAAAAAAATATCCAACAGTCGCCTTAGAAGTCTTGCTGAACCTGCCACCACTACATGTATATATTCAAGACGAAGCCAAGTCAATCACCAGCAGACTGTCGAAAGGAAAAGGCTACAACAAGCTATACAGGGTGATTCAAAAGTACTTTGACAAACTTCAGGAGGTGATTCCTCACAATATTCTAATATGAATTGTCCAGATAAATATATAAACGGAAACGCTTCGTTTCCAGGATACAGGGTGTTATAGTTTTATTTTTTTTTCGTTTTTCTCAAATAACTTTCGAAATACAGACCTTAATTAAACGAAAATTGGTATTGAGAGGTTTTTTGAGGTGTCAAATTTGAACCTGATGTTATTATTGCTCTTACTCGTAGGGGGCGCCACCTACACGTCTTTTTCTTTTTTGAAGATTGATAACTTTTTTGAGCGTACTTCTAGCACATTTTCCAGTGAAAAAATCAATACCACCATCATATCTACGTAGAAAAGCTTCCTCTGTTACGAGTCGCTGTAAGCAGTTCCAAATCGATGGATCGGTAGGGGTGTAGAAGAACCTAACCAGGCGTGGGCACCAAGGTCCCCAGATCTAAACCCGCTCGATTTTTATTTTTGGAGACATTTGAAGTCACTTGTTTATAAAACTCCGGTAGAGAACGAGGAAGATCTGAGAAACCGAATAGTAGACACCTGTGAAACAATAAGAAACACACCAATAATTTTTGAGCTGGTACGAGATTCAATGACTAGAAGACTGAATGCCTGTATCTTCGCTGAAGGTGGACACTTTAAACAATTCATTTGAATACAATTTAGTTTCCTTTATTTTATTTTATTCTACATATTCAAAATTTCTTGAAATGAAATGTTGATATTTCTTGCAAATTTTATTAAAACAAATATAGATTTCGGACCCTTGATACAAAAATAACTATTTCAAACGAGTAAAAATAAATAGAATAGGTAGCGCCCCCTACAAAAATCCAAAACTATTTACTTGAACGTCCAATTCATTTCCTAAGCATTCTTGTGAAAAATGCAAAATAATGGTAATAACTTCAACACGCATCGATTATCAAATAATCGACTTGGAATTTTCAAGTCTAAATATCTAAAAAACGGTTGCTTATAGCGACTTGTAACGAAGGTAACTTTTTCACGAAAATAGAGAATATAGATAGAGAAATTGATTTTTTTACTGAAAATTGCGCCCAAAAAGTTATGAATCTTCAAAAAAGAAAAAGACGTGTAGGTGGCGCCTCCTGTGAGTAAGAGCAATAATAACATCAGGTTCGAATTCGATACCTCAAAAAACCCCCCAATACCAATTTTCATTTCATTTAGGTCAGTATTTCGAAAGTTATTCAAAAAAAACTAAAATAACAATGAAATTTTAACACCCTGTATCTTGGAAACGAAACGTTTCCGGACATATATTTATTCGAACAATGCATATTAGAATATTGTGAGGAATCACCTCCTGAAGTTTGTCAAAGTACTTTTGAATCACCCTGTACAAAGAGTTGAGAAAGGACCCCATCATGGGAATGCCATCGGATGAGATGCTTCCCAAATATAGCTTTAAAAAAACAATCATAACAGCATGGTATGGAAGGAAGGACCTTCAATAAATACATAATTTGCCGACTATACAGACGATTCAAAAACCCAAGATGGTGCAAAAGTAGAAATATATATGCCCAAGCTGCAGACAATTATCTCACTGAGCTTGGGTGAATATGCGACGGTGTTTCAGGCAAAAACTTTTGCGATACACCACTGCATAGAAGAGCTATTGAGGCAATCATTTGAGAAAAAAACCATTGTCATCCTCTCCGACAGCCAAGATGCTATATTAGTTCCATGCAAGTCAAAAATCGATTGGGACTGCCTGAGGTCCATACGAGAGCTGGCCAGTCAAAACAAACTTACTCTTACGTGGATTTGACAACACTCAGGTTACGATGGCAACGAAGAGGCTGACTTAGCCTGGGAAGGAGCACGACGACGTGGTCTAATGGCCCTGAACCATTTTGTGGCGAAAGCTCTACTATAAACTAACATCCAGACGTGAATGAGAAACAAATCTCCGGAATGGTGGAACACGTCTCCAGGTATGAGACAGGCAATATAATTTATTGAAGAACCAATGCAAGAATTGACTGAGTATCTACTGAGTCTGAATAGAAGGATAATTAGAATCATAGTTGGCCTCCTAAAAGGGCACTGTAGAATTCAATAAACAACATCGGATTTTCAGAAGAAACCATATGTAGGTTCGGCCAGGAAGATGAAATTTGGTGCACATATTGTGCCAGTATGAAGGCCTGTCCAGACTGAACTTTACAACGTTAGGGGAGGAAAAAACACAACCCTCAAATACATGGAAGTCTAACCTATGAAGTCTATTGATAAATACGGGACTAGGAACTCTAGCAGAACATGAAGGCGTACACATTATATCTCAAAAAATGTCACAGTGAAGAGACTTCCGGCCCATAAGCTCCAAACTAGAGAATATAATCTAATATGCTTGAGTGCCAATCCCTACACATGAGAACAGTAGTTTAGAAAGGGGCGAATCTGAGCTTTATAAATGGCGAGACGCTGAAATGTTTCTCATCATGGAAAAGTGAGAAGAAGTTTTTGTGGTTATGGTTTTGACGTAATCGTTTTATGAAAGGGTGTTGGTAATGTTTACTCCAAGCATAGGTACGGACGATTTGTTGTTTGTGGCTCGTGGGCTTCTCAGATCTATCGTGTGCGCCCAGTTTTGTTAGAGTTCCTTGTCTATTCACGTCTTTATCTATAGACTCCATATGTTAGACTTTGCGTCTCCCATATATTTGGAGTATTGTGGTTTTTCCTCCTCCCCAAGCGTTGTAAACCTTGGTCTTGACAAACCTTCACACTGGTTCAATACGTGCACCAAGGTTTTCCCATCTCTCTAACAGAATCGGCATAGGGTTCCTTCTGCCAGTGTTTTTTGAGTCTACATTGATCTGTTCGGAAACCAATCATGATTCCAATTGTCCTTCTATTCTGGCTTAGTGGATACTAAGTCAATTATTGAATTAATTCTCACATAAACTTTTTCAACTATCTCATTCTTGGCCACCATTCTATTCATTTTTTATACACCTTACGAAAATATTGTAGTTATTACCTCTAATGAAAAATAATTAAAAGTAATGGAAATTAAATAACGATAATAAACAGCAGCCAGAAAGGGTGGTAAAATGAGGTATCAAAATAAGACATAGAATTATCATGCCGAAATAAGACAATTCAATTGGAAGTCACAAAAAAAACAAATTTCCCATGAAAGTTTTTGTTTTGAAAACTTACATTTCACCTGGTTATAAAAAACCACTTACAAATATGAAAAAACTGTCTCATTCGGATAATAGGTAAATAAAAGATAAGAAAATTTTCTGTATTTTTTTACTATCATAGAGTATCCAGATGAAAATGAAATGACCCGTACAATAATTTAACTGGACCTGTGAAGATGAATTTGGGCGATACTTTCTGGGTGTCCTTGTGCTTTGGCCACATATAATGATCAAGATCAAACTTCAGGAATTGTATTGATGTGTATCAGTCTTCGATTTCAACATACCAATTATTACTACAGGATAGTTATGTTCTGAAATGGGGGTCTTTTTTATATTTCTTTCGATTTTTCAAACCATTTTCAGTTTTGAAAATAATTTCAGAATCTTCTTCTTTCCCTTAATATTTCTGTTCAGCTCTTTTCGCAGTAAACATTTTTTTTGGCTTCTTTTCCCAATTTTTGAATTTTGTTCAGCTTTTCTCGTACTTCGAGGATTTTTTCCCAAACTTTCTCTTATGATTTGGTGGTACTATTACTAGTATTAATCTATCAGCATTTCTGCGTTTCATTTTACAAAAACCACAAGATTTTATCTTATAATAAGCATTTTTTGTATTTGATTTTTATCTCCATTGAATAATTCAATCAATCAATCAATCAAACATTTATCGAAGAAGTTTTCTTTCACAATCATATTAGAAAATCATAACATCATCATAAAATACTAGCTAATTCAACAGGTCAAACATCAAAAAGATACTATAATACACAGTTTACTGCACAATTCATATAAACACAGACAACTAATTAACTATACAATTGTTTTTGAACAACCAGCACAACGAATAGGACAAACAATATTGTAAAAATATATATATATATATATATATATATATATATATATATATATATATATATATAATCTAATCCTCCTAGGATTCTAAGAGAAACTCATCAATAGAGTAGTGAGCTTTTTGCAGTAGAAAAGATTTAAAAACCATGCTATTTGAGGATTTAATGCCATCACTAAGCTTATTATATAGCTTAACCCCACAGTACAAGGGATGATTCTGAGATACTGTCAATCTGCTATATGGTTGATGTAGTTGAGATTTATTTCTTGTGAAGTGTTTAGAGTTTAGTTTAGAGTAATCAATGAAATCTAAATTTAAATTTAACACTTCCTCGATTGGAGGCATATCAAAATCAAATTGTGTTTCATCTGAAAATTATTGACTACACTCCTACATGTATTCTGAATATGTATTAGAAAATTGAAGGGCATTCAAAAAGTATGCATTCATTGAAAAATTTCAATAGTATTTTTCATCGATATTCTATTTTATACTTTGTTTCCTAATGTGAGAAAGTAATAAATAATTGTTGAACTGTAGAACCGAGTCGTCTTCGCCGTATTCCAGAGACGTACGAGGTTGAATTTAAAGTTGATGTCATTGGATAGCTTATGAAAAACTAAGATAGGAATGTGCAAGTAGATATAGGACATCATGAATAAAACATATCTGGAATTTTCCGGAGGACCCAAAACTGCAATAATATACTGGGTGTCCCATTTGAAAAAACAATAGTTCATATCATAACTTTTGACTAAAAAAATTTTAATATTGCTATGATTTTCCTGTTAAGCATAGATAGGGTCCTCAAATGTCGGAAATATTATTACAGCAGTTGTCAATGAAAAAAAATGGCAAAAAATCTAAAAGTTTTTTCTGGTCTCATGCTCTCTTTTTTATCTCCCCCACAGCATCTCATTGGTAATATTCAAATGGTTCAATTCAACGACATTCCGGCGATGCCTAGGTCATTTGATCTCAACTGATATTTCCGCGTCGTACTTCTCAATTCATAGTTCTTTGATTCTCTTGTTTGGTCGGCCACGATATTTCGCAGACCCTTCGAACATTTCTGTCAGTTGTGTTATGAACGTTATTCGAATATTCTGTCGGTGGAAATCTCTGATAATTCTGCCTGTTGTCCTCTTCATGTATGGTAAGAATATTATTCCAATCGCTGGTGCCGAACCCGTTGTTTCTTCTGTCTGACTTGGAATACATATTTTATAGTTTTCCGGGAGTATCCATTTATCTGGAGGGTTGTTTCAATGGTATGAGATAATTTGTTCTCGGGATTATATCACATTGAAAATAATAATAAAAAAAAAAAAAAAAAAATGTATGGGCCCTAGGATTGACCCTTGAGGTACTCCACATACAATGAGCAGATTTCCAGGTAATTTTAGGAAGAAACCGAAAGTGACATCGAATTCCTCTATTATCTGGTACCCTTCTATACCCCCTCCTACCATTTTTCAAATGTTTACGTTATACCCAGTATAAAAAACGTAGAAATTCGTTGTACACTTCACATCCAGTTTTAAAAAATGTAGAATTTTGTTATACGTTGAATAAACAACTTGACTGATCAACATACCGCAATTAATACATTCCAAAGTAATAGACTAGTGGGGTGATCAACTTTCTGACGACTAATCAGAGCTACCTGAATCGTAATTATCGATAATTCATTGATTATCATTCCTGAATCCATTCATTTGGAATATAATTTATATAAAACAAGCATCGGCATTCTATTTGATATATTAGCCGACCTAGAAAACACGTATCTTTTCACGCTAAAGACTAGAAGCGGGACAAATATAAGCGTTTGTGATAGGGTATTTGTAAGAAACTATTCTGTGTATATTAGCCTGGGTCCAAATCCTAAATATATCTGGTCAGGGGTGTTCTCAAAGGTTTTTTTAGAACTCGACAAAATAGATCATTTCACCATAAATCACCTACCTATATGAAAGTTGAAGAATGATTTACGAACAAAACTCACCGATTGAATATGCAGTATGAATGGAACATTTTTTCGTGAACATTTTCTTGTTTCACATGCCTTTATCCCCACATTATTTACTGTATGAGAATTTTGCTCTAGCAAAAAGTGTATTATGAAATAATTTCCCTTAATTTCGTATGTGTTGCTCATTGCCAGAAACCACCGGAAATATTCAACTTTCGTGGGACGTTCTGATTGTATTGCTTGTAGAGCTCATCCAGTATTGAAACGACCAATTTGACCTTTCCCCACCTAACAACCAATTTTTATCGAAGATACCCGAACTATTGTCTAACTATGGCTATTAATAGAAATTCCATAGGCGTACCAAATTATTTGGTATAGGCGATTCACGAGACGTAGAGAACTTACACTCCTATAACTTTCCTAACACTCCTATTTCTTTTTCCGCTACTGAATAGTACTTACCACTGGGCATTTTGGCAAGGTAACGAGTAAACTATTGCAAAGTTGAATAAATAACTCCACTACCTATTTATTAATTAAACAATCCTAACCTTTCAAACGCTGCATGATAAGACACTGGTGAAGATTCGCCGTAGCACAGCAAATCGTGTCCACTCGTGTTTTCCCCCTCTCTACCTACCAAACGGTCGTTTCAATACTGGATGAGCTCTATCCTTCGAAAATGAATTTGCAGTATTAAACTCTTACAGAACGTTCTTGGGGTTGTGATACATTCGATGCTATGGATAAAATTATTTCTGTCATATCGTCCTTCATAGAAAATCAGAAATCTGAATAAAAATGCAAATTTTCACTCACAGATTTGTTTTTTTGATTTAGGGTCCTTTCAATATATCTATCAGATGTAGTTCAATGTCCAACTTGGCTTCAAAATGGAAGTAGTTGTTTTCTGTTAGAATTCACAAAAAATCACTTCATTTCTATCGTGGATTTATCAATTTACATAAAAATATTTATATTCAATAGGCAATGATTCCTTTTTTAACATATCGTACTCTATACTTCACTGTGGATAAAACGATTGGTACAGGCCTTCATGTTGTTCATTCAAACACCACTCAACACAAATATTTGGAGTAAATTCACTTTGTTGTTAATTACAAGCATTTCACTGGTTTTGTCAATGTAAAAAACAACATCGAGTCTTCCGTTTGACGGCGTACTCATACTGAAGCGATAATCGATCACCCGTGTTCATTAGAAACAAACAATGGAACAACAGGCAAATTGCCAGGACCGTATTTGTCTTTTTCAAAATTTTCAATTACCCATATTTCGGTTATTATTAAACTTCAGTTATCACTGGGAACATATACTTCCGTATTCCAAGCGGAAATGTACGCAATCTTACACTGCGTGAGAGAAAACAACATGAGGGAAGTGCGCAGCACACGGATCAAAATATGCACAGACAGCCAGGCATCACTGAGTCTCGATGCCACGAACCCAAAAGTGACATCAATACTGGTATGGGAATGCCGAGAAGAACTCAGTGTCCTAGCAGAACACAACAAAATAACTTTGATGTGGGTTCCCGGACAATGTGGCATCGAGGGCAATGAAAAAGCTGAACTAGCCAGGATGGGCTCATGAACTCCATATATTGGCCCAGAACTTGCACTCGGAGCGACAGAATCAGCCATCCGAGGCTGCGTACGGGACTGGATCAAACGAAAACGAAGGGAGCGCTGGTAGAAAGCACTCTCATGCCCCAAGGAAAAACATATAATAAAGAACCGTCGAAACAAAGAACTACTCAAGATGAGTAGGAACAATAACGGGTCTTCTCACTGGTAATAGCCCAATGACAGGACACCTGCACAAATTGGGGCTGTACAACGGAGAACTTTCCTGCAGACAATGTGGCGAAGGGACAGAAACGGCCAAACAATATTGTTAGAATGCGAGGCGCTAGACCGCCAAAGACAGGCAATATTCGGACAGCCAAGGCTAACCCCAGAAGAATTCAGTAGCCAACCGGTGAAGAACCTGTACAGACGATATAGGGGACCAGAGTTACGGAGTGAGTGCTGTAAAACAAAAATCGGAAGGCACAAAAAGCCCAAGAGGCTGAGGTGCAGCTGGCAACGAGGCCAGCATCCTACGGAGAAAAAAAAATGCAATATGTGTAATGTTTCATAGAATAAGAAATTTTTTTGAGTTCTGTATCCCCTTAAAAATTGTCTCACGTTTGAGGACACCATATATTTATAAGGACGGGTATTTCATATAACACATAACACACGTTTTTGGACTAGTCAGATCAGATATTCAAGATGGCAGCTGAGATGGCGGCTAAATTTGAATCCCAATGGAATTGAGCATTTGAACTATGAAAAATAAAGGAAAAATGACTCTAAGAGTACTGATCGAAGGAGAAAATATTCAATACCATCGCATATAGACATTCAAGATGGCGATCAGAAAGGCGCCTTATTTTGACTGGAAATGAGCATTCCAACCGCTTAAGGACTTGAGGACTTAATAATAATATTTTCCACAGAGGAATATCCTTCGTCATCGGGTACACCATTTTTTTTAATGGGGTTTATTCAAATAAAAAGCGAGTTATTGAGTAATCATGTCAAGACAGTTCCTGGAATTTTAGGATTAATATTCCTTTTTTCAAGTTTAGACTCCATGAGATGTTGTCCTATAATGTTACTGAGAACATCGTGGTTGCCATTGATACACGATACACCTCATAATATTCATGAATTGGCAAAATGGAAAAAATATATTTGGGAGAAAATGTAGAACATTAGGAGAGACAATATATTTATTAACAAATTTCTTGATCATTTGGAGGTAGTAGTCGTTGGAAAACCCTCCTCAGGCAGTGAATTCCTAAATTTTGCTCAAGAAACGATTGCTGATGAAGCGATATTCTAGAATCGTTAGAAAATTAGTCAAGTTAGCATCGTCAACCCAATGGAGTGCTTTTATCTGCATCGAATCCAACAGCTTTGGTATATGCTTGACCGGCGACCTACACACATAGGAATAGATTTTAAAGGGACAAATCTGAGCTTCCTAGATCGTGAGAGGCCATTGAAGCGAGAAATCATAGCACAAAATGGAAAGCCAAGTTTTTGTGAAGAGTGGCGCTAAAATTTACTTCAAGCATAGATATGGACAATGGCGCGCTGATCTACCTGAGATTAGTGCCAAGACCAGATATTCCTCCCTCTGCCTTGTATACTTTTGATATTTTCTATTATCAATTTTCATTTTTACATTTGGCCTAAGAGGATTGAAGAATGTAGGAAATACCTGTTTTATGAATGCCAAGGTTTTGTTAGAATTTTTCAAGAATGGTGTTTGTATGGAGGATTTAAATACTTCATCGAGAATGGAGATCTAGTAAAATCTTTTATATTTTTGATGGAAAATATATGGAGTACTGATTCTTCTCGGAAAATGGTGGATACTTCACATATCGTCACATATCAGATGACAATATCATCAACAGAGTCACGGAGATAAAAGATCTTGGGATTGAGTTTGATTGTGAATTCACATTTTCTCTTCAAATCGATGAAGTTGTATCATCAGCCAATAGGATGATGGGATTTGTTATGAGAAGTACTAGGGAGTTTCGCAATGTTGGGCCAATTCTCACATTGTTCTATGCGTATGTGAGGTCCAAACTTGAATATGGGCATTGATATGGTATCCCATATATAACTCTGAAATTAAATCTGTGGAAGCTGTTCAAAGAAAGTTCTTGAAATTCCTGCTATTCAAACAAACAGGGACGTATCCCCAACTCATTTCTTTTGAACCGCTTCGACGTAGTTTCTTTAAACACCCGTCGTATTTTTGTGACAATATCATTCCTTCACAAATTACTACACAACAATATTTCGTGCGCCTCACTTTTACAAAAAATCAACTTCCATATTCCTCGGCTGAATTCTAGAAGTGAGACTACCTTTTACTGTGGAAATATTCGGACAAATATTATGCATAGGGCACCCGTGTCATTAATGTGTTCTAATTATAATTTCATCTGTGATTCATGTGACATCAATGTGGGCACTCTCAAACATATTATGGAATGTATTACCAATAGATCTTGAGCTTCTTATTTCTTATTCTCATTGAACTGTCGAGTAATTTATCGTTACTTCTTTAGCAGTAGCTTTCCTTCATTCTGAAGCAAATTAATCATTTATTTTACATACACGCAAGTACATTTATTTAATTTTTTGGTTTTTATGTATGGTGTGTGTATTTATATGCATATGTATATGTGTGTATATGATTTTTTTTTTCTTTTCTGTAATTCGTTATGTTAAATATTACATCCTAAGCATTTCCTGTAATTGGGTGTACACCTGTTGGGAATAAAGAGCTATCTATCTATCTATCTATCTATATCGTCCATAAATTCAGAAATTTTGCTCCTTCCTTTGATTATAACGCCCCAGCAGATTCGGGGGAGTTTCTAAGATACCTTCTCGAAGGTTTACATGAAGATTTAAAGTCGAGGGCAGAGAATCATCCATCAACAAACGATTTTGTTATCATTGGACAAGATATCTGTCTACTCATAATTAAAAAATTATAGATACATTTGCCGGTCAGCTGAAGTCTATATTGAGATGTACCTTTTGTAATTACTGCTCCGTTACCTTTGAACCTTTCTGAGTTCTTTCAATCCCTATTCCAGACTTTCCAAATGAAGTCGTGAATTTAACACAATGTATTGAACTGTTGACAGAAGAGGGGACATTGACTGACCATGCAAGCCCATAATGTTCGACTTTTGGAATGTAAAGAGGATTCAAAAAGATGACACAAACATTTCCAAAAAAATGTGTTATACATTTGAAACGTGTTTTTTTCAAACGATGGCACTATATTGGACAATGTGATTAATTTTTCCATACAAAATTAAAATTTGGACCAATATTCTGCTGAGGATGGAATGAATACTCTGTATAATATCTACGCTATATCTAATCATAGTGGCAGCATTTCCAACGGACACTATACGGCATATTGCAAACACCCTCATTCTAGTTGAGAAGGGAAACATTCTCAATTGAATATTGATAGAAATATTTTTCTGTGAATTTAAAAATCCACGATTAAAATGTAGTTATTTTTTGTGAATGTCTAACAGAAAACAACTACTTCCCTGGCTAAAGCCACGCTGGACATTGAACTACATCTGATAGATATTCTGAAAAGGCCCTAACTCAAAAAAAAAATCTGAAATTGAAAATTTGCATTTTCATTCAGATAGTTATTTGATTTTCTATTCCAGTCTTAATTAAGAACTCATAAAGATGAATGAGGCAAAGAAGAATGTTTTCCAAAGAGACTCACCAGAAACATTCGAAATTGACAGGAAGACACCATTCCTAGGTCTTCAATACATTTTTGTCAACGAAAATCTATTTCACGCTTCCACGATCATCAGGAAGACCGGAAGAAATGGGAAACACATTTTCAAGAAGCAATCTCACATTGCAAAGATGGAAAAGTTAGAATCATTTCTTTTGGAGGACACTTTGAAATTAGTGTTTTCTGTCATGGGGTATGATAGATTGATTTGTTGAAAATATAAACAGGATGTTCATAAAATCAGATGTGGAATCATCTGCGACTGAAAGATAAACTTTTGTCACTATCTTCCATCGTCAAGATAACCTCTTGTGGGGTATTCATGTTGAAAAGGGAAACATTCTCAATTGAATATTGATAGAAAGATTTTTCTGTGAATTGAAAAATCCACGATTAAAATGAAGTTATTTTTTGTGAATGTCTAACAGAAAACAACTACTTCCCCGGCTAAAGCCACGCTGGACATTGAACTACATCTGATAGATATTCTGAAAAGGCCCTAACTCAAAAGAAAAAATCTAAAATTGAAAATTTGCATTTTCATTCAGATAGTTATTTGATTTTCTATTCCAGTCTTAATTAAGAACTCATAAAGATGAATGAGGCAAAGAAGAATGTTTTCCAAAAGAGAGTACTCACCAGAAATCATTCGTAACATTGACGCAGGAGAGACATCGTATTCACTAGGTCTTCAATATATTTTTGTCGACGAAAATCTATTTCACGCTTCCACGATCATCAGGAAGACCGGAAGAAATGGGAAACACATTTTCAAGAAGCAATCTCACTTTGCAAAGATGTAAAAAGTTAGAATCATTTCTTTTGGAGAGACACTTTGAAATTAGTGTTTTCTGACATTAAAACCTGTCATGGGGTATGATAGATTGATTTGTTGAAAATATAAACAGGATGTTCATAAAATCAGATGTGGAATCATCTGCGACTGAAAGATAAACTTTTGTCACTATCTTCCATCGTCACGATAACCTCTTGTGGGGTATTCATGTTGAAAAGAGAAACATTCTCAATTGAATATTGATAGAAAGATTTTTCTGTGAATTGAAAAATCCACGATTGAAATGAAGTTATTTTTTGTGAATGTCCAATAGAAAACAACTACTTCCCCGGCTAAAGCCACGCTGGACATTGAACTACATCTGATATATATTCTGAAAATGCCCTAACTCAAAAGAAAAAATCTGAAATTGAAAATTTGCATTTTCTTTCAGATAGTTATTCGATTTTCTATTCCAGTCTTAATTAAGAACTCATAAATATGAATGAGGCAAAGAAGAATGTTTTCCACATCTGATTTTATGAACATCCTGTTTATATTTTCAACAAATCAACCCTTATTCTAATTGTTGGCACCTCTTCGAGGACTCCCATGTATTCTCTAAGATTGATTTTCTCATCTCCAAGGGAGCATGTGTGCACATATTATAAACAAGTAAGAAGTGCAACGTTTCTCCATTCCTTGCGAATCTTACGTAGAGGAATTTGAGTATAAGGCCATTGAGTTTTTTGACCACAAACCCATTTGTTGGTTCAGATTGACGATATATTCGTTATATAGGCTAGGCTTCGAAACTCTTCATGGATTCCTAGATCATCTCAACAATATCTAACACAATATTAAATTCACCATGAAAACCGGAGCTGACAACTTACTACCCTTCCTAGATGTCCTCATCACAAAATCAACTACTCCTTCACCCACATAGTAAACAGGAAACCCACCTATACTAACCGATATCTACACGCCAGCTCTCATTACTATCCAGCTCAAATCAAATCCGCCCTAAACTCCCTCATCCATAAATGTATTCAACTCAGCGATAATCAAAATCAATCACAGGAATTGAACAAGCTCAAAATCGCATTACTTTAAAACAATCATAAATACACAAATCTGCAGATCTATCCCAAAACCCAACACATCCAATCACTCGAGGCTTCTCTTCCCTATACAGGGCTTTTCACGATGAGCGTTAATTAGACGTTTCTGACATACCAGACAACGGATCAACCTGAAAATTCCAGAGTATGCATGAATTAATATGATCTACACGACTAAAATATTTTAGACGATGCGGCGTTGCCGCTTCTACTATAAAGTAGCGGCTACTTTGATTTTTCAAATGGAACACCCTCTATATAATATCATATTATGATTTCTTATCACTTTGTCAATAACTTTATGTACTATTTCCCTATACCTGTCTGTTACCGTTTAGAAGATATAAATTAATTTCGATGTTTTTTTACCAAACATGTAGGTACTTTTATAAACACTGATAATCTTGAACTCTCTGGTACTAAGATGATCAAATTCGAAATGGAGTGGAGTAATACCATGAGGATCTTCACTTCGAGTCATATTTTCATTTGCCTCATACAGGGTCTTTAAAAAATGCAGATACTTTGTTCACATGAAAAAATGACTGGAAGTAATTTTTTTTAAATGGAACACCCTGTTTATTTCCACACTTTTGAGCTCTACATCCAATTTTAGATTGACTTTGTTCAGATAATCCTATTTCGATTTCGAACCGTTTTCGAGATAAACTGTTTCAAACAGAAACTGACGTGGTTCACTTATTTTTTAAATTTAACAGATTCTGTTCGATGTTCCTTCATCACTCACAGATAATACAATGAATAAATGATTATTAAAACACTCTTCAACTATCATATGAAACTCCTTCAAACAATAGTTTTATTAACGCTGATACACGAACTGAAAATAATTTCATGAATTAGTAATTTAATTCAATTGTCAGTGTATTTCAGAATATGTTCGAGCACATATCCACCTCTACTTAAACAAACATGTAATCTCTTCAAAATATTTTCATGTGTAGAGCTTCTGATTGAGTCTGGAGTTAATCTATTGAAAGCAGTTCTAACTCTCGATTTCATATCTTCCATTGTTGTTACTGGGTTGTAGTAAACCATATTTTTAATGAAACCCCACACAAAATAATCTAATGGGTTGCCATCTGGTGTTCTAGGAGGCCAACGAAAAGGTCCATTATTACCAATCCATCTGTCTTCGAAGATTTCAGTTAAAGCTTCGCTTACTGAACGAGAATTATGGGGTGGAGCACCATCCATTTGGTACCAAACACGTTCTCTTCCTGGCCTATTATTCAAAATCATTTGAATTCCATTTCTCAGTAAATCTTCATATTTTGTTGCATTCAAATTATCATCATGAAACTCGATATAAAAAATTGACCCATTCTTTATGGCACAAAATACATTAAATTGCCATCTTTCTTGAAAACCCCTTTGACGAACGACATGGGGATTTTCTGGCGCCCAATAATGACTGTTGTGTCTATTGAAAACTCTATTTTTTGTAAACTTGGCCTCATCTGTCCATATGATATTGTCAAGGAAATGTTCATCCTCTTGAGTATTGACAAGTAACCATTCAAAGAATTCCACTCTACGAGGCAAATCAGTCTCTTTCAGATGTTGGACACAGTAGAATTTATAGAATTTTATGTGCTTATTGAGAATGCGATAAATTGTCACGTAGGGTATACCTATCTCCCTTTCAGCCTCGTGTAGAGAAGCATTTGGAAATGCATGAAAAAATCCGAAAACTGTTATGCCATTGTCACCATCATCCACTTCAGGCTTTCTACGAATGATTTTTGGACGAAAGGTTCCATTCAACCTACAGTTTTTTAGTAGTCGATTTATCACATTATTATTCGGCTTCGGAAGTTGTGGATATCTTTCATGAAATACTCGGCAAGTTCTACTTGCAATTCTATTGCACTCACCATAAATTATTTTTTTTAATTGGAAAAAACCACCAACGAAAGTTTGACGTTTCAAAATTGGATCATTCATTTATCCAAAGCACACTATTGAAAAATATCAATTTGCAATGTTGTACACAATCAGTCAAAACCACCAACGAAAGTTTGACGTTTCAAAATTGGATCATTCATTTTTCCAAAGCACACTATTGAAAAATTGTTGTACGGTAGAGACACTCAATACCTCAATGCATATGAATTGTAACTTTTTCTAAGGTACATCTCAATTTCGAATTGACTGACTTGAGACTGTTGAAAAACTAAATCGAAAAGAAATATTACGTAGTATAAAATAGATGTTAAATTTCAAAAATAAGTGATGAATACAAGGAAACCACGTCATTTTCTGTTTGAAACAGTTTATCTCGAAAACGGTTCGAAATCGAAATAGGATTATCTGAACAAAGTCAATCTAAAATTGGATGTAGAGCTGAAAAATGTGGAAATATACAGGGTGTTCCATTTGAAAAAAATGACTTCCACTCATTTTTTCATGCGAACAAAATATCTCCATTTTTTAAAGACCCTGTATGAGGCAAATAAAAATATGACTCGAAGTGAGAATCTTCATGGTATCACTCCACTCCATTTCGAATTTGATCGTCTTAGTACCAGAGAGTTCAAGATTATCAGCGTTTATAAAAGTACATGTTTGGTAAAAAGAAAGTCGAAATTAATTTATAACTTCTAAACGGTAACAGATAGGTAGAGGGAAATAGTACATAAAGTTGTTGACAAAGTGATAAGAAATCATAATATGATATTATATACAGGGTGTTCCATTTGAAAAATCAAAGTAGCCGCTACTTTATAGTAGAAGCGGTGACGCCGCATCATCTAAATTTTGGGCGTGTAGATCATATTAATTTATGCATACTGTGAAATTTTCAGGTTGATCCGTTGTCTGGTTTGCCAGATACGTCTAATTAACGCTCATCGTGAAAAGCCCTGTATAAGAGGTATCACTGCCAAAAATGACAGAATCTTAGAAGAAACGCGACATGAGGACAATATTCCTAGCAATTAATAAAATTTCTTATTTTATCATATCTCCTAAAGACACCACAGCCAATGAGTCCCAAGGAACATACGCAAGTGAGAAGCCGGGTTTATGAACATAAACCCACTGCCCGACACTTAGCACCCTTTCTCTACACTTACCGCAAAAAAAATTAACAGGTCACAAACTAGATTTTGAGTAAACCAAAACCATTGCTATTGAGAAAACACTGCAAGCAAGAGTCATTCGTAAAGCGATTGAGATCAGGAAGCGACCAAGTTGCCTCAATAAGCGCGATGATGCACACAGACTACCCACTACTTGAAAACCTCTAATCTTCTGTTTTCCCTATATCGAGATCTTGGTATGGAATCACTTCCGAGGAGAAGGCATATTGAGATCTCAATTTGAAAATCACTTTCTTTGTCTACCCTAACCTATAATTTAGTTTTTTTCTTGAAATTGTCTCTCTTTCACCCTCATATCTTCGGTAATTATTGGATTCGAATTCTGAAAGGACTAGGCACTGATATAAGTGGGTTTCTAGGCATCGAAAGAATTTGCTGAAATTTTAGTATGTCACACCTAGGGTATATCAGATTAATTCTACGCGACCACGATAGCAATTGCATTAGTTGATACAGGGTATAATCAATACTTTCTACTTCTTGTCTTGTAATAAGCGATTTCAATATAATAACTTGTTATGCGATTATCAAGATCATAATGCAAAAGTGACATCTATGAAGAAATGCCTTCGTGCCAACATATTAAAAAATCCAATCCATTCCCATTTATGGGTAGTTGTACTTATGATTTTTGTAATAATTCTGCTGACCGGGAATTTCCAGCTAAGATATTCCATTGAAACGCTGAAATGTAGATTGCACAAAACATATTTTTTGTGTGCGATTTTTAGAAAAACTTTGTTGACCGAGGGTTTCCGGTGAATATATTTCATTGAAACGGTAGAAAATGATTGCATAAAATATATTATTTGTACCACCATAAAAAAAATCCAATCAGTCCCGTCATGGGGGTAGTTTATACTTGATATTTTTGGAAGAACTCTGCTGACCTAGGGTATCCAATTAGTATATTTTATTGAAACGTATGATTGCACAAAAAATATTATTCGTGCCACTATAGGAAAGATTCTCATCAGCTACCTTGTAAGGGTGGTTCACACTTGCGCTTTTCCGAAAAACTGCTGACTGAGGAAACAAATTTAAAAAAATAAACCTTATAATAAACAATTCAGTCCCATGATTATTATACTTAAAAAATAAAATGAAAATAAAATTCCAATATATACATCAAATTTAATAATTTTGACACAATCAGCATAGAAAATAAAATATATATCAGAATTGACCATCACAATTTCAATCTTATCAATATCCAAAAAATATACAAATGAAATGCAACTTGAACAAACAATGGTCATATTTATGAGGGGACTAATGCGAATTTTTTCTATGGTGGCAGTCATTTTCTACCGTTTCAATAGACTAGCTTTACCAAGAACTCCCGGTCAGTAAAGCTTAACGAAAAATCACTTCATTTTATTGTTAATAAGAGGAAGCTGATTTTGACCCATTTCTATCCCATCGAGGATTGTCATGATAAAACAAAATATTTCAATTTTATTTGCATTTGACAACCGTAATTGAGTATTTGAGAGTAATAAAGTCCATATAGTATATGTAAAAAGTACCGTTTTAATAAAATAATGGTGAACTGTTATATAGGTAACACAAGGAGTCATGCTTTTCATAGAATTTTTAAGTATATTGATCATGAGACAGAATTGTTTATTATAACGTTGATTTTCTAATATTTGTTTTCTCGGTCAGCAGTTTTTCGAAAAAAAAAGAGTAAACTACCCTTACAAGGTAGCTGATATGAATTTTCCCTATAGTGGCACAAATAATATGTTTTGTGCCATCATATTCCACTGTTTCAATGAAATATATTAATTGGATATTGGATACCCCCGGACAGCAAAAAAAAAACTACGCCCATGAGGGGACTGATTGGAATTTTTCAGGGTGACACAAATAATATGTTTTATGCAATCATTTTCTACCATTTCGATGAAATATATTCACCGGAAACCCTCGGTCAACCAAGTTTTTCGAATAATCGCAGGTATAAACTACCCTTATGAGGGGACTGATTTGAATTTTTTATGGTGACACAAAAAATATGTTTTGTGCAATCTAAATTTCAGCGTTCCAATGGAATATCTCAGCTGGAAATCCCTGGTCGGCAGAGTTATTAGAAAAGTACAAACTACCCCTAAATGGGGGTCGATTCAATTTTTTAATATGGTAGCACGAAGGCATCCCTTCATAGATGTCAATTTTGCATTATGATCTTGATAATCGCATTATAAGTTATTATATTAAAATCGCTCATCACATGACAAGAAATAGAAAGTTTCGATTACACCCTGTATCAACTAATGCAATTGCTATCTGGTCGCATGGAATTAATCTAATATTAAAATTTCAGCAAATTCTATCGATGCCTAGAAACCCCCTTATATCTGTGCCTAGTCCTTTGCAAAATTGTTAAAGATTCCGAAAATTATTATAAAAATTCGCTGATATCTACCTTAGTTTACGCTACTGTCGATTTTACAGTGATATTGGGAGACGAGATGAGCAGAAAATTCTTTCAGATTCACACCAGGGCATCAAAATGATCACCAGTGCACTTTTTTCAGCTTTGAAAAATCCTAATTTCTCCCATTTCGCATGCTAACACCCTCGTATCTTTCGTATCGCTATTCCCGAAAAATACTATTTTTGATATCTTTATATGTGTCATTATTTAAATTTCATATTTTGTTATTGAGTAAGTTCGTTACTGATCCAGATAGGGTGCAGTCATTTGAATGCCATTCTTTGGAAAGAAATTTCAATTATTTTCCAATAACTAATAATAATGGCTGTTTCTCATTCAGGTGCATCTTGGAAGTTGAAATATATTTTCAGACATTGGTTATTTCTCAATATCAGTTCAACCAATAACAAACCAATATCCCTATTCAGGAGACCATTTTTTGTCAAGAACAGATTATTAGATATTGAATTTGAAATAGTACTCTGGACTACTATTTCAGATGTTGATTCTTGACTTTTGTAAGAGTTTGTGTTGATCAGACGCCCTTTATGAAACTCCAAAATATAAACATATACTATTTTAGTCTTTTGGAAAAAAATATGCAATGATGGATCACTTGAAATTGTCTTTTCTTAGCGGTAACGGTAAGTATCAAAAACAAAGAGAGTAAATATAGAGAAATGTTTTTATTGTTTTTATTGCTTTTTTTTATTCGAGAAAGGCTTAAAAGTCGTCTGTAGGAATCCGGAAAAAATTTAAATTAATATAAATATGTCTGGATTTTGTAAAATGGGCCATTCTAGTTTGTTCTGCAAATCAGATTAGTTGATTAGATAGTTAGTTAGTGAGGTGAATATTTCAGTGTAAAAAATGGTAAGTAGTGTAACTAAAACTAAATACGGTATATTTTTACTATTCTACGCTTAATTCTAATTAAAATTTCTGAAACATGTTCTAAATCAAAACTCAGTAGGTATCGAGATATTTCACATTTAAAAAAGTTTTCCCATGAAAGGCAATTAACTATATGGCCAATAATTTTACCTTGCAACTACCAACTACTAATTGTAAAGTATTTTTAGGTAATTTCTTTTCAAGGTCCTGTAATACATACTAATACCTATTTATTTTCAACGAATGTTGTACAGGGTGTTCAAAAAATGCAATCCAATTTGTTGGTAAAGACAGATGTGAAATAATTTTTTTTCAAATAGATCACCATGTAACATATCCTATATCAAAACTCATCTGTTTTCGAGATATTTAACGTTTATATTTTTTTTCCAAAAACGTTAATAAGATTGCTAACAATATGACATTTCCTATTTTAAGGAAAAGGACAAAAAAAGAAAACGATTGTCAGGTCATCAATTCCGCCAACAAAGACGGCAGAAAATGGAAGAGAAGGAAAAATTAGCTGATTCTTTGAAGAAATATTTGAAACCGTCAGAAATAAGTGTTCTTCCTGATCTTGAAAATACCGACGATGCTCACCCTAGTTGCTCCTCAGCCCCAAGTTCCTCATTTGTTTCTGATTGAAATAAAATAAATAGTACCCAGGAACATCATACTGAGAACGTTCCAACATTACTATTTTCTAACTCCACCGTAATATCTGATGACCCTGGAGAGTGGCCCGAAATAATTACATCCGCAGATGCAACATTTTTAACGGAAAAAGGACCCCATCAAATTACGAATTGGATCTATCCAGTAAACTCACAAGGCTGAAAGTTTTCTGCCAGATGTTTTTATCGTAACCTCACCAATGGAGAGAAAGTTAAAAGGGTGTGGCTGATTTACTCAACAACAAGAGATGCGGTTTACTGTTTCTGTTGCAAACTTTTTCGTAAGTCTTTGACCAACTTGTCTAATAAGGTAGGCTGTTCTGATTGTCACATTTGTCACTAGTGCTAAACAGACACGAAAAGAGTGACATTAAAAAATATCGGATCTTGGTTGAACTTATCAAATATGTTATCTAAGGGAGTTACCATTGCATGTAGAAAAACAACTGGTATCATGTCATTGAAAGAATAATTTCAGCAATGCAGTTATGTCGTCAATGTTTAGCTTTACGTGGTAGATCTAACAAATTATATGAAAATAATAACGGAAACTTCTTGAAATTAGTAGAAACGTTCACCAAATTTGATTCTGTAAGGGAGCAACATGTTCGACGCTCACATAAAAATCAAAGCAGCGGCAGCGGTAGCGGTATGACAAACTATTTAGGCGATGAAATTCAAAATGAATTAATAAATTTAATCGGCTCAAAAGTAAGAACTACTATTTTAGATCTAGTAAGAAAACATAAATATTACTCTATAATCCTCGACTGTACACCGGATGTGAGTCATACGGAACAATTAAGTGTAGTTTTTGAGGTTTGTTTCATTGAACGAGTTGACGGAAAAAATTTAAATACGTGAACATTTCATTTTATTTTGCCCTATAGTTGAATCTACTGGTGCTGGCTTGTATAACTATGTGACAGATTTATTAGTAGAATTAAATTTAAGTAACTATGATTTGCGAGGACAAGGATATGATAATGGAGCAAACATGCGTGGAATACACATTGGATTACAAACATGAATCTTAAATATAAACCCGCGAGCATTTTTTGTTCCTTGTTCGGCGCACTCATTAAATTTAGTTATTAACGATGCCGCTAAAATTTCTTTTGAGGTGTCCTGATTCTTCGACATTGTTCAAGAGATATATGTGTTTTTTTCCGCGTCAACCAAAAGATGGTCAATTTTGAAAACGTGCCTTACAGATTTAACTTTAAAACCACTATCTGATACACGCTGGTACAGTAGAATAGACGCTATAAAACCTTAGAGATATCACATTGGTGAGGTTTATGATGCTCTTTTGGAAGTAATGGATGCAACCGCATCTTCAAAAGATTTTAGTACATCACACCTTGCTCGATCGCTCGCAACAAAAATCCAAAACTACAATTTTTTATGCTCTGTAGTAATCTGGTACAATATTTTATTTAAAATCAATTCTTCAAGTAAATCAATGCAGAATCAAAGTACAAATCTAAAAGCTTGTTTAGACTGTCTAAACAAAATAAAACATTTTTTTTGGGGTTAAGAGATGATAAGGGATTTAGCGAACTTCTTGTAGACGCCAGGGAGCTGGCCGAAGAATTAGAAATTGAACCAAATTTTTTATCTTCACAAACAGTTCGTCAAAAAGAAAAGACAGTTTGATTATGAAAGTACTGACGAATCAATAACAGACCCGAAAATGAATTACAAAGTAAAAGTATTCTTCTCTATACTAGATACGACCTTATCATCTCGTAATGAAAGATTCATGGGGTTGGAGCAATTTAATAACATTTTTGGATTTATTTATCAAATATTCAGCTTGAATGAAGAAGAATTAAGAAACTCGTGTGAAAATTTATCATTTCATTTGAAAGATGAAGCACGTGAAGAATCAAATATTGATGCAAATGACTTATTTGATGAAATTATTTGTTTAGAATGCCACTTATCAGAGCAAAATGAGTTAGATCCTCAGTTAATTCTTCAACACATTTTAGAGAACAATTTAATTTCCACATTTCCAAATACTGCAGTGGAAATACGAATTTTTTCAACGCTACCAGTATCTGTAGCATCGGTAGAAAGGTCTTTTTCAAAATTAAAATTAATAAAAACTTTTTTACGATCAACTATGGCACAAGAGAGACTCAGTAATTTGGCAATTATGTCCATAGAAAGTAACCTTATGGATTGTATTCCTTTAGACGAGTTGATTGAAGATATTGCCGAAAAAAAGGCAAGAAAAGAGTGCTTCCAATAAGTGATTTTGATCTTTTTTTTCTGTCATGTAACATTTTTATTATTTTGTCAGTTTTGTTATTGCTTTGCTTTTTTTACATTCTACGTTAATCCTTCTGTCTAAGACATGTCAAGATCTTCTAAATGTTATGGGGATGAGTAGTCAGGTATCATGCTGATTAAAATCAGTACACTTTTTTTAATTTGAGCTTTCGGAAATACTCATCTTCTTTATTTGTGAACATCAAATGATAATGATGATTTAAAATTATAGATTATACATTATACGGTATATAATTTAACACATATTTCATTTCAAAATTAAATAAGTCATAACGATTATTTCAATTTTGTGTGTAACCCCTTATCTGATGTATCAGTATCAAAATTAAATATGGGCATTGGCACGTATTTTAATTTTATTTATGTGTACCCACCCATGTATACATTTTTACTAAAAAGATGTAAAGGGTGTGAAATTATATTTTGCCCACAGGCGGCCGCATGGCTTGGCGCGCCCCTAGTGCATATAGGGCAATCACCACAGAATTTCAGTTTTTTTGTAAAATTTACCCAGATATTTTAGATAACCTTCTGGCATCTGTTAGTTCATTAACGAGAATAGGGTTTTTTCTATTTCTTCAAGAAATGTACTTTTTAGGAATAACCATTTTATATACATATAATGTTGATAAAGTTTAAGCGAACAGTAGTACTTCTTTTGTATTTTGAAAAGGTACAAAACACAATACATTTTGATTATTTGTTGAACATTTTTGACGGGACCCTAGGATAAAATCCGAAACACCCTAGGTTTTCTAACGGTTGGCGCCTTGTGCAGATAACTGCATGATATATACGTAACAGATATCTTAAAGACTTCCAACATTTGTTACGATTTTTCAAGAGGGTCTTCTGAATACGCCACTTTTTTAACATTGAAAATTTTCGATAAACAATATGGAATATTGAGAAATAACCAATGTACTTCTGAATAAGCCTGAATAAGGGTGGTCCCAGAGGATCTCCCTGTTGAACTCCTTTTCCGGATTTGATTACTTCAATACCAAACAGTAAGGATCCTGTGAGTAACGCATCCATCGCACTCCGCATTAGAAAATCTCTGTGCCATAGTATTGAAACCATTCCGAGAATCTAATTTCATTATTGTTAGGAGATTGTGCTTCTTTGGTATACATGTACTGTGGCTTTTGCTCCTTTAGGAACACCACAAGATACTTGTTGTTACCTAAATCACAGTTTATAGCTGAAGAATCAGTTCGCTCACTTGGCGTCGGCACTTTGATCTCTATGTTCCCGTTTGTACCTGCGCAACTCTGATTTGTATCCCTCGCGCATACCGCGTGTTACTGTGTTACTAATACGGACATTTTTCGGATACTTTGAAGAGCGATAACCGCGTACAGTCTTCTGCGCATCCTGAATTGTTTCCCTGGAGTGGATGTTACCTTGGAACATGCATTTGGGCCAAGTGAGCTAACTGCTTCTTTAGCTATAAACTGTGCCTAAATGGAGTATAAATGACACAAATGACCCTTCTGAATGATTACCTCGGACGAAATCCTCCTCCTTTTTTTCAAACCGATTAGATCGACTCCATATGAACAAACAACAAATTTCTTGTGGATCTTATCCTTTGCTCATCACGCCCAATAGTATATTCAATAGATGGGTGCAATATTCATCATTTTATTTTCAGTGGACTGATCTTTAAGATGTTGTGGCGTTATTCCATCCTGACACGCAAGGAAAACTGTTGCATTTTCTACTTGTTCTGCTGTTGTTGATGGATCAAATTGGCGTAAAACCCACCTACGCTAGATAACGTTTTTAATGAATCATTGAATGGATCAGCTAGATTTTATTTTGGTCAGTCAAAACAAATGGAAATGACTCATGTGTCTAGGAAATCTAATAACCACATTGGTTTTATGGATCAAAAATCATGCATATACGTGACATTTGCGAGTTATTCGAGGGAAATAATACAATCAAATATTTATAGCAAATGAAATATGGCTGACCAATGAATCATATTGAAAATATTCAGTGGATTTGATTTAGCGGAATGGCGAATGGTGAATCATACTCCATAGAATACATTTTGCAAACATAAACAAATCACTAGTTGAGAAACTGCTAGTGAAATATTTGAGAGAAAACTCTGAACTGAAATAAGACGGAAATAATTCAGGATAATTATTAACGGATCTCGGTTAAATAAAATAACCCTGAAACTAAAATCCATTGACAAAGACAATTTCATTCATTTATCCGTAATATTTTGCCGTAATTGTTGATTTTGCTATGAGTAGAAAACACCATATTTTCGAATATAATAAATAACCTGTACATTTTTTTATTTTTGAAGTCACCATCAAATTTGGATGTATCACCCCTCATGTTTGATCATTTTGATTACTTGCAATATTTTCACCATTTTATTAGCTGTATGTAAAAAAAATCATCCATTTCCACATTTGAATAACTCGGCTTTCTGTGAAAATATTTCTTATGATGAATATCCAAGATGGCGATATAAAATGGCGGACAAATTGTCATTTACAGTAAAATTCGCCTCAAAATTTGCATATTTTTTTAAGTAGTTGCAGAAAGTTTTTGATGGACAGCTACTTGGTAGTGGGAGTCCGTGAGTCCTACTGCCACAAATATACCCACTAAAAACTCCGCCCGTAGGCTTGTCTGACTGTGTACGTGTCTCTTACTCTTACAGTACCCACTTCCGTGATTTTATGCCTTGTACGAGTTTGTGCAAGTTTTTCAATGGGTGTTTGCTGTATAGTCTTGGTTCACCAATTGGTTCCCCAAAAATTGTATGTGTTCTGCGATTCAGAGCTCCGCACTTGCATGTGTATTATACTGTTTCTGATCATTCATGAGCCCCGTGATAATTTTCATTTACTTCCTGTTAGAAGTTGTTGTTTTGTTGTAGTACGATCCATTGATATATTTGTTTTCGTGTCTGTCTTCTTCGATACTATACCAGTAGTTACTGGGTATTCCATAGACACTCGTACTGGACGTTTTTTGATACCCTCAGGGTCTCTCCTGGATCTGAGTGATTATCCGATCCTCTTTTGGTGAGTTCGTTAACTTTCTCGTTACCTGCAATTTTTTCCAGGCACCAAAATTAGCTCAACGCTGTTCAAGTCTGATTCCTTTCTATGCAACTTTCTTATGGTCAATGCCTTCAGTGCCGCCTGGCTGGTAGAATATGGATCTGTTGAGAAGGGAAATATTCTCATAGACATAGACATATTTTATTGACTACGTTTACAATTTGTATGTAGCAGGTCAAACAACGTCGAGGAATGGAAATTTTCAACTAGCAGTCAAGCAATGTAAAATTGCAACATTTATTTCATTTTACTCAATTATTATTAGAATTTGGCCTAACACTGGTAGGTGTGTCCATATACTCCTGAGTTGAATAGAACCCGTATTCGGAGATATATCTTCTCAGTTTTTTTAAGCAGGGCATATCCAAAATTTTCCAACAGGGGGTAATTTATTATAAAGAGCAATATCCAAAGAATTTTTTGCACCTTTATTCAATCTATATCTTTGTGGTCTGAGCTGGTCAGCACAGCGAGTGTTATATTGGTGAACATTTGAGTTTTTACTTAGTTCATTCTTTTTAGAATGCATTTCTAGTAATTGATGAAATATATAAAGAGCAGGTAGAGTTACGACTTTAAATTTCTGGAATAAAGGTTTACAATGGTCTCTGAAGCCAGCATTTGCTACAATTCGGATAGCTTTTTTCTGAAGCTTGAATACTTTGAAAGAGTCAGATGCATTATCCCATAGAATTGTCCCATAAGAAATGTGTGAGTGAAAAAAATCATTATAGATACCTATTAGTGCATTTTTTAGATGTCTCAGAATGAAAATCGAGCTGGAAAGTTTAGAACAAAGCTTCTCGATGTGACCTGACCAATTTAGAGAGGAGTCTAAAAAAATTCCTAGAAGTTTTGTGAGCTCATTAGTTTTTGTTGCCTGTGTGGAAGAGGTGATATGAATCGTTTTGTTTACGTTAAGTTCCAAACTGTTTGCTGCAAACCAATATTCAGCATTTTCTTCAGCTCTTTCATTTTTTGTTTCCTCGTTTATATTTTGATGAAATATAGTGGAATCGTCTGCGAACATGATACAGGTTGAGTTAACTAGATGGTAAAATAGGTCATTTGTGTATATGATAAATAAAAGGGGTCCCAGGACAGAGCCCTGCGGTACCCCATATTTCATTACTATCGTTTCTGACGTGTTCTATTCTGACTGTCTTCTATTCTCAAGATATGAATCGAGAAGATCTAAGAGAACACCTCTCACACCGTATAGATTCAATTTTTCTAATAACAAATCGTGATTTACACAATCAAACGCTTTTGTTGAGTCAAATAAAGTAATTGCAGATTGTCTACCGTCTTCGAAACCCTCCACTATGTTTTCAACTGCCTTAGCGATAGCTTTTATGGTGGATGTGTTTCTCCTTAATCCAAATCGATTTTCATGCAGCAATTTGAATTTCCCAAAGTACATGGTTAACAGAGTTCTCAAAATTATTTCCAATATTTTTCCCAAAAACGGAATGAGAGAAATAGGTCTAAAATTATCTGATAAATCAAAATCACCAATCTTATGTACTGGGATCACTTTACTGTGTTTGAAAATTTCTGGAAAAACTCCTGTACCAATTCAGGCATTGGAAATATTCGTCAACGTAACCACTATAAAATCTATAGTACTTTTCAGTATTTTTGTATTCATTTCAAAGATATCTGTGGCGCTGGTGTCTTTCAACGATTTCACCGCCGCGAGTACTTCTTCCTCAAGAATAGATTGCGGAAAAAAAGAGTCCCGAGTTGTTGGTATCCTTGCAAATAATTCTGAAAAATTTATATTCGTGACGGGCAGGGTTTTTATGATTTCCTCCGCAATATGCCCAAAAAAAGTCGTTGGCTTTTAAGAAGGTGTAATTTTTTTTATTATTCAGACGATTCATCTCGTAATTGATTAGTTTCCATGTATCCTTAATTTTATTGGCGGAAGTATTTATGTAATTATCATAAGCATCTCTTTTTGTTTCTTCAATGGCACATTTATATTGATTTTTCATGTTTTTATAGACTGAATAATCCTTTGGTAACATCACAAACTATTTTTACACTTTCTAAAGTATTACGCATATTTTTCAGGCCGGTATTGAACCAGTTTACTGGAGGGTTTTTCACTGAACGCACTTGGAAATGATGTTTCAATACCACTTTTGTGTGTGAATGTTATAAACTCAGCTGAGCGGTTTATTTGAGTTTCGATATCAGTATATTTTTGTTCAAAATTATTCACCGTGTTCCAGTCGGTGTTTTCCAAGATATTTCTCAGGTTCTCCATGACAGCACTTGTGATCACTCTTTTTTGCAAGATATTCGAAAAAAAGTGGTATTTCTTTTGATATTTATAAATTGACCTTTATGGTCCGACAAGCATGTTTCAACTATTTCGCATTTATCTGAAATATCCTCGTTCGTAAAAATATTATCAAGGCAGCTAGGTTTGCGTCCGGAAACAATTCTTGTGATATCTGAGATTGTTATGTGCAAACCAAATGATGAGATGAGATGGATGAGTTCATTTTTATCAGATGTGAATATTGAAATCTCCTAATATTATAACAGTCTCATATCTAGCTTCAATAAAAATAAGGAGTTCGTCTAGTCTTTGGACAAAATTTTGAAATTAACCCAAGCAGGACATGTACAGAGTAATAATCACAATTCCTGTGCTATGCCACAAAATTTCGCAGTTATTTCATCACAAAATGACTTTAGGTCTAAGGTTTTGCATACAATTTCTGTTCTCACATATATAGACACACCACCGTGAGTTGTGTGTTGCCTACAGGAATGAAATGATAGTAAATAATCTTTGAGGTTAATTTGTTCAATATTTTCATGAGTTTGTCAGTGCTCAGATAAACAAACTACTGAAAATTTCCATTCCTCTAGAAATAACATCAACTGATCTACCTTAATTGATAAACATTGTATGCTCAGGTGAAATATAGTAAGAGTGTCGTTACTGATATGGAATCCTGTCGAACATTTGCGAACAAATGGAATCTGTTCTACTTCCATAAAACTTCCATTTTTTGCACATTGATGCATTGCATAAAAAACAGAGGTAGGGTTACCCAAAAAGTAGGTGAAGCCAGTCAATGGTTTTTCTAAAAACACTTTCGCCCATGAACCATTCTCTGTCCTAGCCTCGTTTGTGTATCAGATCCTTCCCTGTAGATTGGTGTTGAGTTCCGAATGCCCAGTGTGTTTGTTATTCAGTCTGAAGGAACAGAGCGTTTCATCACGTCGTACCACGAAGAAGAGGAGGGGCAGTCCTAATACCGTCACCATGGCTGCAGTGGGTGTTGTTCCTGCAATACCCATACAGGCAAGACTTCGTATTTTTGTATGTTGACTAGTTTTGAGTATGTGTACCAAATCTTACCCTGTAGAATGATGTTGAGTTCTGTGCCATTCCCTAGAGTTCTATCTGGTTTAGTTACCCTGTATGATTTGTCAAAGGAGAATCGTTTCACAATGTGACCTGATCTCATGTCTAGCACGTCCCTGGTGACAATGCTCACGATGCTCATGTGTCCTGTCTCAACATTTAGGTTATCCAGTGTGTTTTCTCAGTCTGAAGGTACCTAGCCTTGCCTCTCCTTGTACCACCAAGTGAAGGGGGGCAATCCATATAGGTGAACTTGGTAGCTGCCTAGAGCGACAAAATTTAGGGGTGGCGACGCCGCCGCTTTTTCGTGTAAATTTTTGTGTGATTGATATTATGTCATCATCAGTTGATACTATTCGAGTACAAGGTTATAACAATGGCAGTAATATAAGAGCGAAGGACTGGTGTTCAAAGAAGGATTTTAGAAGTGATTTAATTCCCTGCAAATCCCTGATGTCCTGTCACCCAAATCAGCTTGACGCAGTTTTGTTCTGCTAGAATTGTCAGTTCCTCCTTGCAGGTCCATACCAATTGGGATGTCACTACTTAGAGCCTTCATAGCCGCCTGGCTGTCTAAGCGAATGTGGATCTGTTTTTTTTTTTTTATGTTCTGGTTCCCACGAAAAGGGATATCCTGTAATGTTCGGAGAACATCGTGGAAACCAAGGGAAAGAAGGTAGGAGTTGGTGTTCTTCTTAAATTTCTGGAGGATGTAACACCTCCCTAGGCAATGAGTTCCAAAGCCTCGCTGTTCGTTGGATGAACGAGTCTTTGGAAAGTGATGTTCTGCAGGTCCCCAAAGTGACCACGAAGGGGTGTGATGACTGAACTTGACGGGTTAGTCTCGAAGAGACTGCCAAAGCAGGAACGATTGTTGATTTCTCAGAAGAGCATCGCCCATGAAAATATCTATAAAATAGAGACAAATCGCCAACTTTTCTACGGTGTTCCAGACAAGTGAGCGAGTTTGTAAGCGAGGCATCACCGACGAGACGAATTGCCCTTTTTTGGACAGAATCCAAAGGCCTCAGGATATGTTTAGGTGCCGCGCTCCAAATATGGGAACAGTATTCCAGGACAGGTCGGATCTGTGCCTTATAGATCATAAGCAGCTGAGTGGGGTGAAATAGCTCTTGGCACGAAACAAAACCAAGTTTTGGGATGCACTTTTGGCAATGGACCTCACGTGATTTTCCCAGGAAAGGTTATTGCTGATAGTAATACCAAGCATCGATATGGATGACTTCAGTGGTATGGTTACTCCTGACAAAGTTATGTTAGGCACAGTGAGATCGGCTTTTCTAGAGAAAAGACATGCTTTTGTTTTGTTTGCATTGAATTCTACCAAGTTATTAGATCCCCACTCGAGAATTGTTGCTAAGTCCATATTTATATTATTAACACCTCTTCCTCGTTCATTTCTGGTTTCACGGGCTGATATAGGGGCCCTGGAAGGGAAAGCGGTATGGAGGGTACTATCATCGGCAAAGCTGTGTACTGGACATGAAGTTGCTTTCAACAGGTCGTTGATGTGAAGTAGAAATAGTGTTGGTGCGAGAATAGATCCTTGCGGAACACCAGCATTCATGAGTAGAGTGTCAGATGAAACTCCATCGACCACTACATGGAGAGACCTGTTTGAGAGAAAACTAGCAAGCAGAGAACACAGCTGAGGGGGCAAGCCATAAGATGGAAGCTTGGCGAGGAGTCCCTGGTGCCAAACTCGATCGAACGCCTTGGAGATATCTAATGCCACAGCTAAAGTTTCTCCATACTTTTCAATAGATAGCTGCCATATATGTGAGACGTAAGCGAGCAGGTCACCAGTTGATCTCTGATGGCGGAAGCCATATTGCCTATCCTTGACAATTCCTGAGTCTTCCATATATTTCATGAGCTCGATGTTGATGGCTTTTTCCATGACCTTTGAAATAATAGATAGCAGTGCGATAGGTCTGTAGTTGCTAGGTAGGGCCTTTTTGCCTTTTTTAGGGACTGGCTGTACTCTTGCAATTTTCCAATTGGACGGAAATACCCCCAAATTGTAAGAGTGGTTGAACAACCTGCAAAGAACAGGTGTTAGTTCGGGGGCACATTTCTTGAGAACAATCGGCGGGATTCTGTCAGATCCACAGGATTTGTTGGTGTTGAGACCCAGCAAAATCTTTCTCATAGTACGTTGGCGAAAGGTGATCTCGGGCATGTGACTGTCAATAGGTGTAATGTTCGGGGGTTGTTTTCCCGATGAATCCAGAGTGGAATTTCCAGCAAATAGGTGCGCAAAGATATTGGCTTTTTCCTGGGCAGTCGTTGCTAGTGTTCCATCTTCTTTGGTTAGAAGAGGAAATGAGCTGGAAGTGAAGTTTCTTCCCACAGCTTTGGCGAAAGACCAAAATGAACGGGATCCGTTAGGACATTCAGCAAGTTTTGATCTTATTTTGGCATTGTGGGCATCTTTTGAGCATTCTATTGTCTCTCTGCATATGCCTCTAGCCTCGACATATGCTGCTGAGGGCCCGGATTTTTTAGCCATCGATGGTATGCTGCCTGTTTGGAAGCCACAGCTCTAGAGCAGTTTCTGTTAAACCAGGTCCTATCGGATGATGTTCTTCTTTCGGTATTCGGTATGTAAGTTTGCATCCCTAACATGATGATTTCAGAAATTCCACTATTGCTCTCCTATTGGTTTCCATCACACATTGGAGGATTACGTAGATCTCTGCTTGGATTACAGAGGTGTGAGTACCCAGTGAGTACCTAAACTTGGTTCTTGGGTTTTTAGAATACACTCCTGTTCCCGCACCATTCTCCATCTTTGATCCGATCTTGCCCTGTGGAATTGTGTTGAGTTCTGTGTGATTCCACACAGTTCTGTCTGGTATAGATACCTGTATGACTTGTCAAATGAGAATCGTTTCGCGATGTGGTCTGATCTCATGTCTAGCACTCTCTGGTTACGATGCTAAGATACTCATGTGTCCTGTCCCAACGTTTATGTTGCCCAGTGTGTTTCTCAGTCTGAAGGCACCTAGCCTTGCCTCTCCCGGTATCACCAAGTGATGGGAAGGCAATGCCAGCAGGTTCTCCATGGCTGCAGTGAGCGTTGATTTCATTGCTCCTATAATGCCTACACAGGCCAGTCTTTCCACCTTGCGCAGTTTAGCTTTGGCACTCCTTTGCTGTGTTTTTGTCCACCACACCAGGGAGGCATACGTTATGGCCGGTTTTACGACGGCTACTCCCTACACTCCTCACTATTATATATGGCATGAGCCCCACGTTTTTGGTTTTGAATCTCAAGTATTTTCATAAATATTGAAAATTGGCTAGGAGAAATTATTTCATACATTTTGAAAACGTGGTATATTTTTATTTTATTGAATTAATTATTCTGCTATTGACGAAACGGTTCGAATGTTGTGATATTCCCTTTTTGAATGTTCTGCTTGTTTGGCCTATGTAAAAACTTGTACAAGAACCACAAGAACCAAGTTAATTTATATACTTTAGATTTTTTAGATTTCTTTGTTTTATCTTTATTGTTCTTGGGAAAATGACCTGAATTATTATCTTTTTTCATATGATATCGATGTTGTTTTGACGCAAGAGAGTAGAAACTTTTTCCGAAGGTTGGCCGAAACATATAATAACAAAATAATTTTTTTTAATTATGACTAGGAAAGCCTTTTTGTAGAGCTATACAGTTTTTTTGAAATAATATTATCCATCAGGTTCATAACCGTTGCCTTAACTGAAATATTGATTAATCTATGTTTCATACTGTTATATGCGGCTAATTTGTGTTGGTTTGGATGTGTTGAGGCACTGTGTATTGTTATGTCTGTATATAGGGTTTATTGAAAATTCATTTTGGTGGAATACACGGAAATAAACATTGAACATCAAAGGGGATAAGTTTGAAGTTGACTGGAAGTCATGTGTTCTTGATTTTATGGATTAGTTCGAAACGAAATTACAATATCTCCTGATCAAGTCGATAAGTTATTGCGTATGGTTCGTTCTTGTGCTAGTTTTCACATAAGCCAAACAGGCAGAACGTTCAAAAAGAGAACTGTTTCATTAATGGCGAAATAAATACTTTTGCGACTCACCTCTTGACCGAAAAACTTTGTTTTGCTAATTAGTTTGAAATTTTACACAAAGAAAAAAAAGTTTATAAATAAACTCGACATTCTGGAAAGTTTGGAAATCAATAAATACAAAAAGTCACAATATTCGCTTGATGACCAGAATCATTCAAATAATTCTTCTTTGTTGAATTTGTTTCATTGCAGATTGAAAAGATAGTTGTTAAAATCCCCGTTCTACTTAATCCCCTCCTATTTAATCACCTATTCGAATATCCTCAATATCATTACTTGCATTTTCATACCTATTGCTACCTTCTTTGTTGTTGAGTTAGTATTATCCCTGAAGAAGCTACTGTATAGCGAAACACGTGTCGTGGTTTTGTGAACCAATATAGTGAAAATGATTTAGTGAAGTGAGCGTCTTTAGTTCACTGTTGATTTTCATCAAATATCGGTCGCGTCCATTAAAAAAAAACTATCTATAATATTTTTTATTTCCCTCGTGAACTTTGTTGTTCACTTGTTTGAGATTCACCATTCCTCGTGGGGAAGTTGGTAACCTATTTGATTTCATTATATCTAAGTACTTCTTGAAGGTCTACCAAAACTATTTTTGCAAAACTTCCTCCTGATGGACAATGAACAGTGTTTTTGTAGGAAAGCACACATTTCGACAGGCATATAATCATTGAGGAAAGTTGAAAAAAATTGATTTTTGAGTGTAAACATTTTTTCTTTTTTCAAAAGCTTAGTCTATTTCTCAATGTATGTCCTTTTGCTTCCACAAAGGCGCCGTTTGGACATCCCTTCTTGCGGAGAATCCGCCCCCATCCGGCCTCCAACCGGCGTAGACAAGGAGTTTCTATATATTTTTTGAGGGCTGCAGGTTGTCTTGCTCTAAGCAATACTGCGGCCCCTGATTATTGCAATGCACGTCTATGACGGTGGGACACTCACAAACATAGAATCATTCACACAGTGTTCTGGGTAGGCCTTGTTACTAACTTCATACGCCACCTAGGAGCATCACCGTTAATTTTAACGCAACAGCGAAACGTCGAAGGACATCTTCATCCCGGCCATAAGATTTATAATTTAAACTCTCACTATTTAAATTGAAAATATCTGCCCTGGCTGAGTATCGAACGCGGGACCTCTCAGTCTCGAGTCGGACGCTAAACCACTGCGGCATCCCCTCCTAGATAAACAAGTCACATACTTCCGAGAACAAATTGATGGGTTAGGTTGGAAGTAGTGGCTAATTTACTGGTTGGAGAGAAATAATTATAACTAATCTGACGTCTCATAAACCGAGAGAGAGATACGTCTCAAGTTAAATTAAAATGAAGTAAAATGACAGATAGTTGATAACAGATAAAAATTAAATAGAAGAGGGTCAATCCTCTTGGGAATCCGAGAAATGTTAGAACATGAGTTTGAAATCACAATTCAAGTGTATTTATGTGTTCGAGCAATTGGCACCATTATTTTTCATTTCCCGTGAAATTTCCAAATCTTCAAGAATATATTCAGTCTTTTGAAGTTGAAATCAGATTTAATATATATGTATTTCTCAAGAGATGGAATCTCACCCTAATTTGACTGTATGTATTCAATTAATTCACATTCACATTTTGTTTTTAACACTCCTTACATTTTTAGAAAAAAGCTCTGATGATGGCGAAAGCGCCCAGCTTTACTAAGCTTTTCAAATAAAGACAAATTTATACACTCAAACATAATTTTTTTACAACCTCCCTCATAACGAGAGTCTATACACCTGCTAGTATCAACCTCATCATATTCTCATTGGCCTATCTTATATGCAGGCTGTTTTCTGAATACTACAAAGCAAACAAAGGGACGGAATAACGTACTAAAACGAAAAGTTTCTGACAGAGCGTGAATGAATGTCCGTAGACAGCGTACAATGTTCCACTGTTTATTTACCTTTCCGCGAAATAAAATTTTCGTATATTTCCAATACACCCTATCATCAATACCGTAAATCACAGTTGCCAAACATAACAAATCTAACCAGATAAGTAATGTTTTCGCCTAGCTTCCCAACAAGCAGCGTCGGAAAATAGTCCGAGAGATGGCGATTTTTATCCTCACGGTGTTTCACGTAGGTTTATATTCAGCTGAGATATACTTTTTCCATTGTCAAACACAGAATTGATTGTCTGGCAGCAATTCGGAAGTAACTAATTCAACTGATATTACAGCTGGGTACAATACACCGTCTCCCTCATATTCACATGGCGGTGTAAGTCCATCTAACGTGTACCTATGACAGTGTTTAGGTATTCATGATCTTTTAGAACTGTTCCATTGGAATTATGCTTGCAAATGAAAACACCTAGGAAAATGTTTTCCGGAAGTCCGAAAACAAAAACTCCTTCCGAGATATGATATAACAGTGTTAATGAAATTAATTGTAACAGTTTCACGAATTGCTATGAGTGTGAAAAGGCGTCAATTGAAAGAAAAACAGGAGAGGCACATACAAAACTGAATGTCAATAACCCATTAATTCAGTTGAATATGTCAAGAGAAACGGACATAGCTTTTATTTGACAAAACTCATCATTGTTGATGTTGGACCAGTCAAAGATACTATTTTAGTGTAATGATTTAAATTCTCGAAGGAAACAGTGTGAATACTCGAAGAGATCTGGAGGGATTGAATTCGGTATTTTTTATTGTGATTGGTCATATTCAGTTATAAAAACTATATTGTTTTATTGATCTGGCATCGAATTTCAACTTAGTATTAGTTTGACTATGCTGAAAATATATAGGCTATTGTCCCATGATTTTGATTTCTTGTATTTGCTATGTCGGTTTAGTCACTACAATTTCCCGGTAATTATCTTTTGATAAATATAGTGAGTTTTCACCTTAGTGATCAGATGGATACATTCAAACAAATATAATGATTGTGGTTACTGTCGGGGAGAAAACGGTCAGGATATCAACGAAAGAAGGTTATCCCCAAGGTGGGGTTCTGAGTAAAGGAGAGGCAATCAGTGCCTTCAGACTATATACGACATCAAACTTGAAAACTGGAAATCTTACTAGAATCTGGAAAATATTTCCCTGGAATCCAGGTACAAACCATTAGGCATTGTGCCAGCTAGGCACGAGTTCGAAGTGCATTATGAAGTAGTCATAAACGACCACCAAATATGTACAACGAACCGACCTCAACTAGAAAAAGTTTAGTATACTGATGGATCCAAGATGGACGAGAAAACTGGAGTGGGAGCTACAGGTCCTAGATTCAAGCTCTCAGAACCCCTCGGGAAGCCCCCAACGATTTTTCAAGAAGAAATTCATACATATAACTCTACGCTCACCAGGGGGCTGAAACCTCATCAGACCACCAAGCGCAATGAGAGCTTAGAATTTACAGACGTGTATGACTAAACTGACTGGGGTCTGCACACTATCCCTGAGATAACTGCTTGAGAAAAATCAGGTGACCCAGATGTGGGTGTCAGGTTACGACACCCACCCACACTTTCCTGGCTCAGAACCCTTCTGTGGTCTCTCCAAAGCTCACATCAAGGAATACTTTTGACACTGGGAAGTTGACCAAATCTTAACCCACTAGAATAAGGATCCAGAAAAAATACGAGCAGAAAGGCTGCTGAATCCATCGTCAAAGAAAGTCAAACAGCTTCACGAGTTGGATAAGAAAGACTCAAACCTGGTAACGGGGGTACTTATCGGACACTGTCCTCTGAAGTATCACCTCGAGAAATGGATAGATGACAGTGAATTCTGCCGTTACTAGGAAACTGCAGAACATCTGCTTTGCGACTACCAAACACTGTTCTGCAGAAGGCTTTGGAGATATTAGAAACTTGGTTCCCAGGAAACTAAGCCACTTCGCGAGGAATTTTGGAATCCCGGGTCTCAATTAGATAGAGGGTAATTCGTATTTGCCCCTGTGATAAATTGAGTCTTTCTAAAGTGCAACAGTTTCAATTTGTTTGTTACAAACGTGAAAACTGCAGTTGCATTGTGATTCGGCATGTATAACCTTTGAATTAAATTGAGCCCCGGTTTCGGAAATTGCCCTAGTAATGAATAAAATGCAGATTCAGACGAGTAGTCTGCGAACCGTATTTAACCGACTGACACGTGCACTGCGAATACTTAATTCGCATGTCATCGTAGTGTTTACATGTGATTTATTGTCAAGTTGAAAAGAGTTGTACATTCGTGATGGATCAAGTAGTGGTTGCAATTGGGTTTTTACGCATTTCAAGTGAAATCGTTTTCGAGAATCAGTCTGAGCAAAAAGGAGCCGCATTGGTGCGTTCGGGTCATGTGTGTCAGGTGAGGGAAGTAAAAACAATTGATTATTCCAGCATACATGCGAAAGTGATTAGCCAAGCAGCAGCGACAACAAATCAGTAATCTGTCGAATCAGAGGTGAATGAATGTTTTCACAAAGAATTGATAAAATTCAATTTAAACTTACATGTCTGACGTAGGAATAAATTACACGAATGAACAAAAATAATAAACAGATATTAATAAATATTGAAGAAATATAAAAAATATATTTTGCATTTTAACGCGTGTTTTTGCACCCTACAACACAGCAGTGGTCACCCGACCACTTCTTTTTTTTTTCTCCACGTCATTCACATTTGATTCGAGGTTATTTGCGGCCGACTCGTTTATTGCCATTCATTTATTGTAGGCGCGCCTTTGACACTGTGCCCCTCTTTGATGAAAAGCTTTTACCCGTCGAATCACAATGCAAATGCCGTTTTGACGTTTGCGACCGAAAAATTTGAACTATCGCACTTTGTAGACAACCTTTTTATCACAGTTTTAAATGGGGATCAGTGATACTGTCTGGATCCGTTTTTCCGATTCCGCCACTGCGGCGCTGCACGTTAAACTCATCCCCCATGCTCCAAGTCTATAGGTCGTGGTACTGAGAAGCTGAAGATCCCTAGAGTTCCCTAAAATCCATAATATCTACAAGAATGAATCTTCCATGTGGATGGAATATTCAACTGACAGGTTGAACATTTTCCACTAATGTTGGTGACACATGATATTTATCATTCATTTAAAAAAATTCAGTTGCCTCAATTACTGTATGTACCAACTGTTGTTTTCAGAGTGGAAGGTGAATTTTAATTGATATTATTATTTAAAATGGCATTGTTACTAGTCTAATGACAGTGTATAGGAATAAATAGTACTCGAATTGTTTCCTGATGATGGAAAATAAAAATATTGGATCCCACTATAATAGGTAAGATCCCTTTTATCTTAACAGTTTTTCATTTGGACAATTTTTTTGAACCATTCAAAAATTTTTAGACATTTATTATTGTTATCGAATAGAAAATAAAATGATTTTCATATGCTACGGACTATTTACCGCACACTGTATAATTCACCATTTTCTGAATTCCACTGAACAGCAAAGAGTCCAGAAGATACAGAATGCTTGTATGAGGATTTCGTACGGAATCAAGAGAAGAGATCATATCTCGCATAAATTGGTTGAACATGTACAATAGACGCATGCTTCATGTTTCAGTCCTATTTCATAAAATTATAAAGGTAAAAACACCACCGTACCTTCATGAAAGAATCAAATATCGAACGGATATTCATAATGTGAATATCAGAAAAAATCCATACATATTACTAAACATAACACAACAATTCAAGAGATCATTCACATATAATGTAGCGCATGTTTATAATGATATCCCAAAAGGTTAGCATTGTATCTTTCAAACACAATTTGAAACAACTGCTACTTTCTTATCAATAAAAATTGCAGTTATCTAACCTTGATTCCATTAGCTTGTTTCCAAGGTACTTAATGATGGTGTAACACAATTCCATTGTAACAATTCTTTGTTTTCAATGCATTAAATTATTTGCTAAAATTGGTCAAGTAACAGTTTATAAGGAAGTATATAAAGGTTTTTGGATACCATAAATTGAAATGCAGTATTTGCTGAAATTAGTATAGTAACGGGTGCAAGAGGAAGAATGGTTGGTCAATCCAATCTTGTTACCTTTTGGCAGATAGTGATAACTATTATTGTTCTGAATTGTTAAGCCTGTCAGTAAATTAATTTATTATTATTATTATATACTGAGTATCAAGTAGCATACTCGAGAGTAATAGACTATGAAAAATGTGCAATGGCGGGAATAAGAAAGACCCTCCATTATGATATTTCAATTGTGTTTTCAAAAGTTACCTAGGTCCGTCAGCCAGACATTAATTTTTGTGTTTGGCACATGAAAAAGTATATATCAACAAAATATAAAGCATGTTGAAGAACTGTGAGAAAAAATCCCACCATCTCGCGTACTAACCTATTGCTTCGGGAAATCGGACGAGAGGCGTCGCGGCGCGGCCCAGCGTCGCAGCGTCGGCGCGAGGGCACTTTAATAATTTTCAGTTCTCTTCTCCAAATACCGAAGTTAAGGTGTGGCTTGGTGTTCACGATGAAATGGTAATGGAAATGAGTAAAAATTGTGTAGATTCTCGCAGTGAATTGCGCCTCAAGTTGGACAGGTGTTCGACGGGCCTGGACCAGGAAGATGATCTACAAACAATGACCCTAACCTCATCTTCTTCGTCGTCTTCCGATGCGTCACATTCGGTACACAAACACGCGCTGCTATCAAAACATCGTTGATGATTACCTGTTGTGTTTTGTTTTCAGGACACCAGGACTCACGTGGTCGTCGAGCTCTACGACAATGAGAAAACCTATGTGGAGTCGCTGAGGATACTTGTTACGGTAATGTTCATTTGTTTTCATGTTCTGCTGCATGCTTACTAAATTTAATGGTGTTTATTTTATCTGCGATTTTATGGTGCGCCGTCTGGTGTTACGAACTCGGATGGTTTAATTATTAGAGAATTGCGTTGTTTTTTTTTCAAAAATTCGCCGGCGGTTATTGAGCTTTATTTAATGATTGGAATAACTTATTTTTTACCACTATAATCAGAAATTATGTACTCTAAGCTGGCACGTCAACTTGGAGATAATAAAATCATATCATAATTTTGTGTTCTTTTGTTGCTGATTTGTTCCCCCATGTTATTTCTAGCTTGACGTTAAGCTAGCGTCTTCGTTATTTCTTGGAAAAATGTACAATCCTATAAACCATTTTCTGGCTAATTTGTTTCTCCACCATATTTTTCTGTTGTTTTTGCTATTATACATTATAGAAAAATTAGTTTTGGCTGGTTTGACAGTTATCTTGGTTATTTAATGGCAAAATCCAAAATCGTATATCCGTATTAGTGCTTTTTGTTGCTAATTTTTTCTTATAGAATTTTTGTTGGTTTTGCTCTTCGAACAATTAACTGGCACAGAAACTTTCCCATTTTATTTTATATCTGAAATTGTTTATAGCATTATTCAATGCATTTTTGTTGATAAATTGTTCCTCATAAGAATTTTTGTTGTTCTTTACACGAAAGAAAGAGATGAGACTTTGATAGCTTTACGTTGAGCTGACACATAATTTTTTTTAATTTGTGACAAAATGTTGTGTCCTTCATACAATTATTCAGTTCTTCCATGTTGTGGATTTGTTTCCGTTTTCGATTCATTTTCTATGGCTACCCAGGAATGCTATGCTAGCTTAACGTCAAATTAGCCATTTTTTTCTCTATAGTAGCGAAAGCAATTAAATTAACAACGAAAAAGTACTAGAAAAATAGTACACGATTTTAAATATTGAAATAACGATGACGCTGTGCCAGCCTAACGTTAAGCTAACAAATATTGTTTTTTTATTTAATGGCGAAAGCATAAAAAAGCACTGCAAAAATAGTATTTTTTTCTAAACTGGCGAAACTAACTAAAATTCTGATTGGGATGAATTAGCATAAGAAAAGTACTGGATAATGAATAGACTTTTACCGAGGAATGACTAAGATGCTGTGCCACCTTAAAGTTAATTTAGCAAAGTGACAAAAAAGCACTGAGTAATACTATAATCGATTTCGGATTTTACCGTGAAATAACGAAGATGCTGTGCTTGCTCAACGTTAAGCTAGCAATTTTTTTTCATATAATGGCGGACGCAACAAAATTTCTAATGGAAGAACAAATAAGCATAAAAAGCACTGAATAATGGTATATGAATGACAAAATGACGAAGAGATGTAACATATTAATGTTAATCTAGCAATTTTCCGTTTTTTTCTCACTACAATAGCGACAAAAATTCTGATGGACAACTATGCAACCAAAAGCACTGAAAAATAGGGTAACCGGCTTAAGATTTCGTCATGAGACAACGAAGATGCTGCGCTAGCTCAACGTTGAGTAAGCAAAGCCTCTGACGCTAGGAGCTACGAAAAAAAAATATCACACCAAGAGTAACGAAAATTCTGACGGGCAAGGAAATTTGCAACAAAAAAGCTCTAAATAATTGTTGTCTAACGGATTTTAGATTTTGATATGAAATAACGAAGAGCTGTGCTAGCTCATAGTTAAGCTAGAAATCCGTTTTTTGCTATACTGGCGAAAGCAACACAAATTTTGATAGATGAATAAATTAGCAACAAAAAAGTACCAATCATGAATTATACGATTTCACGTTTTGCTATGAAATAACGAAGATACTGTTCCTACTGCAAGTCAAGCTAGTCAAAACTTTTTTCTATGTTGGTGAAAGCAACAGAAATTCTGATGTGAGAACAAATTGGCAGCAAAAAAAGTACTTAATAATGGTGTATATGGTCCTAGATTTTGAAATAACGAAGATGCTGCTGCAACGTTGAGTTAGCGAAGCCTCTGACGCTAGGATCTACGAAAATTCTTGTGGGGAAAAATTTGTCAGCCCAAAAAAATCGTGTGCGGTCGGCGGACCCCCGTCAGGAACGAGGTTTCTTAAGCTTTTTTTTCTCTTTCGATACTTTTTTTGACGCTGAGCATATGATTTCACTATTGTCTCCCTGTAATGTATATAACTGGTAAATAGTAAACACTCGAATCACATGTATATTAAACGTATGTAAACAGTAAATACTTGTATCAAGTTATATATTTCATTAACTTACATTTCTGAGTTTGTATTACACATACTTGCTGCACTTTCCATTTCTCGAACCATAATCAGAAAACTCGTACTCCATCTTGGGGCCGCCATCTTGAATTTATAAATTTTGTCAAAAAATGCATAATCTCCGACCCCGAAAACCCCCGCACATCAATTTTGAATAGAATTGGACCATAATCACAAAACTCCTTCCCTATCTTGGAGCCGCCATCTTGAATTTATTAATTTCGACAAAAAATGTCATAATCACCGACCCTGAAAAGCCCCCACATACCAATTTTGAATCTAATCGGACCATAATCACAAAACTCGTCCCCATCTTGGAGCCGCCATCTTAATTTTTGAATTTTGACAAAAAATTCATAATCTCCGACCCGAAAACCCCCACATACCAATTTTGAATCAAATCGGACCATAATTACAAATCTCCTCCGCCAACTTGGAGCCGCCTTATTGTTTTTTTCTCTAACAAAAACTCCATAATGCATTGTCACCGGAATTATGAACATCTGCCAAATTTCAAATCAATCGGACGACTAGAAGTCGGTCAAGATTCACTTGCAAGATTTGACCCTAACGAACGAACGAACTAACAAGTGAAACTAAATAAAAGCTTGTGAAAAGGAATACGAGCGCTGCAGCAGCCCACCGAATTGCTGAAGCTTTAAATTTGCCAGATTTTGCAGCCATATTGCTGATTGGCACTTTTGCCGTGTGAACAGCATACGATCGCGTATTTCACGAATGTTTTATTTTGGCACTTTCGTCTCTAACGAAAGCGTGAGACACGAGCGTACTTCACTCTACCCTAGTCAACCTAGCTTAACGTTGAGCTAGAAAAATTTGTTTTTCAAAGCAACGGAAATTTTGATGGTGGAACATATTAGCACCAAAAATAACCTATAATAATAATAGCAAAATAATAATAAACTTTATTTTACTTTTGACTATTGCAGAAGCCATATAGGAATAGTCACAAAACCAAGAGTAGCTGGTCATATATTCCCTAAGGAAATAGTCGTCAAATATTCATCAACTTGATTTTGAAGTCATTAACATTATCAATTTCAAATTGTTAGGAAGTCTATTGAAAAGCTTCAGTGTCATCAGTTTGTACATTCTCTCTTATTCGCAATTTAGCAGAAGGTACATAATAATTATTTTTGTGTTTATTAATGTGTTCATGATGATCACTGGTCAACGCAAATTTCTTTTCATTTCTAAAAACAGACAAACATATTTCATAGATACATGTAACTGTAAAAAATTTACAATCTTTGTAAATCGGTTCTCCAAGGAATGTTGAAGATACATCGTGTAAATAATGGTATATACAATCTTAGATTTCGAGAAAAAATGACGAAGTTGCTGTGCCAGATGAACGTTAATGAAACATAGCCTTAATTTTTTTCTCATACCAAGAGTAACAAAAATTCTGACGGGGAAGAAAATTTGCAAAACAAGCACTAAATAATTGTTTAACTGATTTTATATTTTGATATGAAATAACGAAGAGCTGTGTTAGCGCATATACTGGCGAAAGCAACAAAAATTCCCATAGAGAAATAAATTAGCAACAAAAAAGTACCAATTATACGATTTTACGTTTTGCTATGAAATAATGGAGATGATGTGCCTAATTAACGTTAAGTTAGCCAAAACTGTTTTTTTTTCTTTGTTGGTGAAAGCAACAGAAATTCTGATCGGAGAACTTATGAAATAAGGAAGGTGCTGCACTAGCTTAATAGCAAAAGAAATGTTTTTTTCAAAATTGGTCAATGCAACAGAAATTCTATTGGAGGAACAAACTACCACCAAAAAGGCACTGAATAATAGTACATATGTACAATCTTAGAATTTGCCAAGGAATGCTGTGCCACCATAACGTTAATCTAGCGAACTCTTTTCTTTCTCCTTTTCGTACAAGAGCTACAAAACAAAGGGGAGCAAATTAGCAAGAATATATATATATATATATATATATATATATATATATATATATATATGGTTTTATTGTCGTACGTTCAGAAATTTACATCATTGACATAATTTTCATCCCGAGAAATTGTTTTTCTTAAGCAAGTGTTTAATACTGATTTCCTTATCGACCAGGTTGATAATGAAAGCAAATGGTGTACCACTGAATCTTGTCAGTTGGAACGTGCTCAGTAGAGTATTCAACTAGGAAATGAAACGTTTTCCACTCCTAAAATGATTTTAAGAATTTTTGTAGCTCTCTAATTCTCCATTTTCTGCTGAAACTGAAATTTGGAAATAGAACAAACTTTCTAGATATGGAAATCACAAATAGTGGAATGTTTCAGAAATAATTTTCCAATCACAGTTTGTCCTTGGACAACATGAGTTGAGGGCTATAGATATATAGATTTTATTGATCAAAATACTATAAAAATAAGTTGATTGAATAATTGGCCCCAATGTGAGACGGGAAATTTTTACAAGCAATGTTTTTATAAATTCTTCGTGTTTAGTTGGATACGTATGGATATCGCAGTTTCAAAAGTAGTTGTATATATGTCTCAAAAAAACTACATTGTATTTGTAAATATAAATGTAGGGTACGCGCATACTATTATTCTGAATAAAGTGCTGTCTACAGAATTATCTGCGATCTATTCCATATATTAGGCGTATAACTCTCTTCTGGAGAACAAAAATGTTGTCCAGTTTTGTAGAGCAACCTCACAAAGCGATATTGTAGGCAAGTGAGAATATACAACAGCGAAGTATACATTCAAATAAATAATGGTTTAAAAAAACTAAAAAACACGCTTTTATAGAAAACCAAACTAAAAAAATTGAAAATACATTTTAATAAATTTGAATGAAGAATAGTGTAAATTTTTTTAATAAATATAAATTAATAATAATGTAAATGGGAAAAAAAATATTTTATTCAAAAAAAGCGTGGGGTGTTTTTTAAGGTTAAGACTAAGCACCCCACGCTTTTTTGAAATAAAATAATTTTTTTTCTTATTTACATTATTATTAATTTATATTTATTAATTTTCCTAATTAAATTTAATTGAATTTATTTTTCATTTTTTCAGTTTGGTTTTCTATAAAAGCGTGTTTTTTAGTTTTTTTAAACTATTATTTGTTCTAATCTACTATTAATTCCGTGATTACTATTAGTAATTGTAATTCCAAATCATTAATGTATACAGCTGTATTAATAGTCAAATCTCGATTTTAGAAGTCATTCAAAGATTTCAACGTTCTCAATATATACGTGAGCCGCCATCTTGAATTTTTAATTTTCACGAAAAATATAATACCACCAATTTTAATAATGATAATCACAAAACTCGTCCACCATTTGGAGCCGCATCTTGAATTTTTCATTTTCACAAAGAATCATAGTATTCGACTCCAAAAACCCCCACATACCAATTTTGAATAGAATCGGACCATAATCACAAAACTCGTCCACCATTTTGGAGCCGCCGTCTTGAATTTTTCAATTTTGACAGGAGAATCATAATCTCCGACCACGAAAACCCTCAGATACCAATTTTCAAGCGAATGGGACCATAATAAAAAAAAAAGTCCGCCATACTGGAGCCTCCATTTTGTTTTTTTTTCACACAAAAATTTCTTAATGCATTGTCACCGGAATGATGTACACCTGCCAAATTTCAAATCATTCGGACGTCTGGAAGTGGATGAAAATCAAGTCCAAAGGAGTCGGTTGCAAACAAACATACAAGTGAAGCTAATATAAAGTGTGTAAACAGAGGTTCAATTGAAGATGGATCTCATCTGTCTCACTGCATAGTACCCACTGTTAACCTTCTTTTGGACATGATTTGTATTTGAATCTCAGGTTATGTTGCTATTAATATAAGTACCGTAAAATTTGGTACCATAAGACGATTCAATATTTATCGCCCAACATGAAAATCATACATTTTTCATTGGTCTTTGGATAAAACTGCATCAAATCAGTTTTTTTCTCGTTCACCACTAAAATTTTGTAACAGCGATTGGTGAACAACGAAGGAATTTCAAGATATTCCATTTTTCTTGGAGTCCCACGGGGTTATGGCATCCGCAGCAAGTCATCTCTTTAAAAAAAAATAGTTAAAAAACTAAAAAACACGCTTTTATAGAAAACCAGACTGAAAAAATAGAAAATAAGAAAAAAAATTATTTTATTTAAAAAAAAGCGTGGGGTGCATGGTATCAATAATTATATAGTACATTACACACCTAGGGCAGTAAAGTAAGAAATGTCTCAGATCACAGGTAATTGTTGGCCGAGGCGATACCATGCACCCCACGCTTTTTTTAAATAAAATACATTTTTTTTAGTCTGGTTTTCTATAAAAGCGTGTTTTTTAGTTTTTTTAAACTTTTATTTATTTTCAAGTTTTTAGTTTAGTTTTGTATTAACGCGTGCTTTTAGTTTTTCAAACTATTATTATTATTATTAAATTTTTTTAACGAGTATTCTCCAATATGGATTAAAATCGGACCATAATCACAAAACTCGCGGCCATTTTGGAGCCGCCATCTTGAATCCTTCAATTTTACAAAATAATCATATCTCCGACACCAAAAACCCCCACATGCCAATTTTGAATAGAATCAGACCATAATCACAAAACTCGGCCGCCATTTTTGAAGCCGCCATCTTGAATTTTCCAATTTTCACAGAAGAATCATGATATTCGACCCCAAAAACCCCCACATACCAATTTTGAATAGAATCATTCCATAATCAGAAAACGCATCCACCATTTTGGAGCCGCCATCTTGAGTTTTTCAATTTTGACAGAAGAATCATAATCTCCGACCACGAAAACCCTCAGATACCAATTTTGAAGTGAATCGGACCATAATCACAAAACTCGTACGCCATATTGGAGCCGCCATTTTGTTTTTTTTCAAACAAAAATTTCTTAATGCATTGTCACCGGAATTATGTACACCTGCCAAATTTCAAATCATGCGGACGTCTGGAAATGGGTCAAAATCGCGCCCAAAGGAGTCGGTTACAAACAAACAAACAAACATACAAGTGAAGCGTGTAAAAAAAGGAACCCAATATGTTCCCTTGAGGAACTCCAAGGTCATCATCATATAACTGTGACTGACAATTTTCCACTGGTATTTTCCCGAGAGTCAGGTGTGGTATAAGCCATAAAAGAAAGTTATATCTGAAACCAAGTGAATACAGTTCATTGCAAATAATATCAAGGTGAATTAGGGAATGCCTTTAAGAGGTCAAAGAGCACCAACATATTTTCTTCTGTCAAGTGAGTTAAAGACACCCGAGAAAGTGTAAAGTGTTGGCCTACCTGGGAAAAACCATGCTGAAACTTGGATATAATATCAAAGTGGATTAAGAGCATTCTGACATAAACACATCTTTCAATTATTTCACATCACTGTAGCTACTGTCTATAGTTTTAAATTAACGTTGAGTCACATTTTTTTTCAAAATCGGTGTTAATGATCCGATTTTCAGTTTGTCAGGGTTTTTTCTGTAGTATTTTTGATTCATTATAAAACTTGAAGAATTCTTAATCATCTTTATTGCTGGATAGCCAGAAGAAATGTTTGCCCATGAAAAATATATCTTGAGTATTCCACTGTTTTGTATCATTGCATGATTAACGGTTTCCGATTTCAAAACTGGTTGATTTCTCGTTAACAAACTTGTTTAAATTTTCAAGGTAGAGCTATTTTGATTCGTATTTGAAAAATCATCGTTATGCAAAAATTTAGCTCAACCTGTATATATTATATAATAGTTTCTGGCTCCTTAGGACCACTCTATAAAACAGTAAATTAAATCGCGACTACACATACTTCTGCCTCACCCTGTACATATAAACACACAAGGCTAATATCTCTGGGAATATAGTATCACTCTGCATTAAAATTGGTTAGCTCGTTTTCGAGCAAATCGCGGACATACATACATACATACAGATCGAATGAAGTATATCCATTTTTATGCCAATTAGGTATTTTACCACTGATAAAAAATCAGATTATATTCTCCTCATATAATGAAATGAAAATATGATGCAGAGGAATGGGATTGAAAGCGGAATTATTTTATTGTTTGCACGCGCATTCCATTTGGTGCAATCATTTGTGAAACATTAATGAACTGCACGTGTTCCACCATACAGTGCGTTCATAACGTGTGGAAACGCTTCATTATCTTACGAGTTAATCATTTTCGGAGGAAAGTTCGGACAAGTCGATTTTGTATTTTAATTATCCACCTTTTTCAAAAAAAATATTTTTCCCCAAGATATGACGTCATCGATATTTATTTTTTAATTGAAAGGGTATATTTTTATATCAATATACGTCATATGTAACACTTCAAGTTAGAGTATATTGAGTATAAAGGAAACCAGTGTTCATATTTCTTAACATTCATTCAATTATATATTTTGCTATGGAAATATCATAAGTAAGTAGTAAAATTAAACAAATAACAAATTTACAACAAATGCTCGAATTGAGTTCCTTGGATTAGTTGACAATATCGAAGACGTCTGATGAATTCTTGGGTTACGTTTGACATCTCTGGTGTAATTCGTTCAATTTCTCTCTCTAAAGGTCTTCCAAATTGGTGGTTATGTACACTTTACTTTTTGAGTAACCCCAGAGAAAAAAGTCCGTGGGAGTGAAATCTGGGGACCTAGCAGGCCATCCAATCTGACCGCGTCGTCCAATCCAGCGCATTGGAAAAGGTTTCATTGAGAAAATATCTAGCCACTCGAGCATAATGTGGAGTTGCTCCATCCTGATGGAACCAAATAGTAGAAACTATTCGACCAGGTTGATTAATGTCTGGAAATGTTACAGATAAATATGGAACTACATAAGTTTGTAACATTTCCAAATAATTTTCACCCGTCACATTACCGTCAAAAAAATATGGTTCTACAATGGTATTCCTAAGAATCCCAGCCCACACAGTTACTTTTTGGGGATATTGGGTATAAGCTTCCATCGTCCGATTGTGATTTTCTGTTGCCCAATAACGACAATTTTGCGTACTCACGGTACCATTCAAAGCCATTATTTTGATTACACACTTCCTGCATAATTTCACAAAACTCCATGCGTCTATCGAAGTAATCTTCATTAAGTTCATGTATAAGTTTAACTTTACATGGATGTAATTTGGCTTTTCTTAGAATTTTCTGCACAGCACCACGACAGATCTCATTGTTGTCAGATAAAGTTGTAATTGAACAATGAGGATTTTCTTCAATTCCAAGTAATACATTCAATTGAGTGTCTTCGGTAACGGTAGGCCTGCTACTTTCAGGCTTATCCCTAAGTGCGAATTTACACGATCCAATAAATTGGTCAATTTTGTGACCTTGAATTTTATCGATAGGTGTAAACAGAAAATTGTCGTCAATTTGAACTGGACCAATAAATTGATGAGTTTAGAATCGGAATTTTTCATCAATTTTTAGTGACAATTTGCAGTAACTTTCGGCCATGAATTGGATTCCTGCTAGAACAGAGATTTTCAGGTTATATGTTATTATTTATGCGATTTCACATACCCTACCCTAACCGCGAGAAAAATGATAGTGCGAAAAAAAAAATACAATTTACGTTGCATTACATTCGCAGCAATGTGCATTGCTGAATATAAAAGACAGAGATGTAGAAGATGGTGGATTAGATCTTGGATTGAGAAAAAGAGGAAAAGGAAACTTGAGATTAGTACACGAAAAATTCCTGAGTGCAGATCCTAATCAATTCAAACGATATTTAAGAATGGATCAGAGTCAATTCTATAAGCTATTGAATAATATTCCGAACTTTTCCTATAGTTGAACCATTTCTTGTCAGTATGTTGGTATTTCTGAGTAAAAACTGTTGCCAAAATTGACCAATAAATTGTCAGGTGTAAATATAGCCCATATTGGTCAATTTTATTGTTCAATTTATTGATCAATTTTATTAAATCGTGTAAATTCGCACTAACATCAATCTCATTAAATTTTTGTAATGTTTTGCTTCTGTCGATTTGCTTATTGGTTCTCAATCAGGATATTTTTCATTGAAGATGTCGCATACTGCCATACTTCTTTTACGATCGCCGTAACCTAAGATCATCAAAACTTCTATTCGCTGTGTTTATGACAGCACTATCGTAATATTTTTTCAGAAAGGTATTATTGAAGACTTATAAATCGATATGCTACACAACAAATCAATTTAATACTGACATATGCAATGGTAACTAAGAACTTATTGTCTGGTTGCTAAGGGCTTTCAGATGTTTTCATAGCCTACTCAAGTTTGGCAATATACTCGTACTAACTACTGTGTAATTCTCAGGTTTTCATTGCACAATAAATAATTAAATGAATCTTGAAAAATATGAACACTGGTTTCCTTTATACTCAGTATACTGTAACTTGAAGTGTTACATATGACGTATGAACGTATGACGTATGAACTCAGAAAATTATGGACTTTCAAATTTTGATATAAAAATATACCCTTGGTGAAGGAAAAATACATTAAAAAAAGGTGGAGAACTAAAATACAAAATCGACCTGTCCGAGCTTTACTTCTGAAAATGATTAACTCGTAAGATAATGCAGCGTTTCCACACTTTATGAACGCACTGTATAATTACTGATAAAGTAACATGCGTTTATGATTTTGATTCTCCTACAAGTTGAACAAACATTTTTTTTTCTAATATATAGAATAATAAACAAGAAGAAGCGCGTTTCGATTTGAGGGCAATTATAGCGGGAGTACCACAAGGTACTTTTATCTTCTGTATATGTACTGGTGATATTTCTCAAAATTCGAAACTTCCACTCTGTATGGTTCTTCTAATACTTCTCACCAACTCTTTTCAAATTTTGTTTTCAACTATTTATTTGAAATATTCTGCTCATAAAAATTAAACTTGTACACACGATACAAGTTGGAAGATGTTAGACAGATAGATAGATATATTGATTTTATTGATCCTTTTTGCCACATATTATGTAGATGGGACAAGTCATAGTTGCACAGGTTTATACATACATAAAAAATATACTCTTAGTCCAGATAAAATGTGATTAAAAGACGTTTCACAGTAAAAATAATTAAATCAACACATCGTCATTCAAAAACAATATGAAATACACACCAAGTCCAGATAAAATGTGACTAAAAGACATTTCACAAAAATAATGAAATCAACACATCGTCATGTACAAAAACAATATAAATATAAAAACGAATTTGAAAAGGACATAGCAATACTCTACCGAGACAAGAACATTTTAAAATGAAAATTTCAAAATAAACACGATTGCTCACTTCAAGTGTAAATTCATCTACCGTCTTCAGAATTTTTTTTTTGAATGTATGAGGTGGCAAGGTCTTCATATCATTTGGCAGTAAGTTATAAATGCGAAACCAACAAACTTAGGAGATTTTTCATATTTTGCGTGATGATCTTTTCGTGTTGTGACCATATTCATACTTCTTATATTATAATTATGCATTTCTGCTCTCATTTGTAGGATACCTTTATGTTCATGTATATATGTCAATGTTTTCCAAATCAACAAACTTGTAACTGTCAATATTTTGTTTTATTGGAATGTCTCTCTACAGGAACTTCTATAATCCAAATTGAATATCAATCTCAGCAGTGCTTTTTGCTTTATGAAAATCCTGTGGATCCAGTAGCTAGTCCCCATGATTTTTTCCATACCCAATGGCGTAGTTACAGCTATACACAAATATGTTTTGGCTTCTGATAACCACTGCAGAAACAGAACGTCCCCAAAATTTGATAGCCTTATTCATGCTACACAAAAAAGTTTGAGTCTTTACTGAGCTAAATATTCAAATATCGAAAGTATTTGCAAAAAACTGAGGATAACCTACCCCACCAATTTTCATAAATAAGGCATGATTATTATTTTACATTTGCCATGTCAAAGTTCGTTTTAAAGTACATTGCTCGAGATACAGAAAATAAGATCTTTTTTCCTTGAACATACATCTCGCGCATTCTGAGTATATGGATACTGGTTTTTCAAATTCGTGAAGTTCTGTAGTGAGTTGTTCAACATTGAATTTTTTTAATCGTGGTCGTAACCACTTAAGGATAAATACAACTTCAATGTAATTCTGAAATATATTGTAACGCAACTGGGGTTCGTCTATTGAAATACTTGACTTATTTTTGCCCGTTGATCACACTTCACAATTACAACACAATAACGTACTCTGACGATTGAATAAATAAACTACAGTTCAGTACTGACCTCTACTGATAAAAAAATAAATAACTGTCTATCGCTCGCGTGCGATGCGCTTTTATAGTCTCCCGCCACATACTGCAGAACAGTCCACAGTCAGGGAACTTTCGAAAATGGCCTCGATCCTTCCGTATACGTCTCAGGTTCCTGTCTCGGTTGTTAACAAAGGACATTCCAACATATTTGTCGGCGTGCGATTACAGCGGTGGCGTAGTGTATTTTCAACACTGCCTCCTTCCACTAATTTTGATAGGGCTTCAGTTTTTCCAGATGATCAACCTTCATCTTAGTCCTAGAGCTGCGCTGGATTCACAGAACCACGCCGTTGATCTTCTTTTTACCTCGTACGGTCCATCTCACAATGGTTGTTTTGGAGATTAACATGCTGTTCCTCAGTTTGCTGTTCCTCAGTGATCCGAACACCAGGTTACAGGGCCATCCAAGTTCCCTTCCGAGGATTCTGTTAGCCGTAGTAAGCTTGGTCGTGGACGTCTGCTCTATATGCCATCAGAATTAATGAAAGGTGTCTGTCTCAGTGCTTTCGTTGTTTTTCCACAACTTCGGAAAGTCGCCAATGTTTGTATCGATTTCCTGGTTTTCTTTCCATATGTGCGGTAATCCAGTCATCCTCCAGTACCAGTCTCGTTTGTCTGATACCGGCAACTCTTTGCGGAACCTTGTTCTCCGACTTTGCTCGGATGCTCTAGGGTGCGGTCTTCTATACAAGACATCTGCATACTATTTGTCATGTTCGGTATTGGGATAGTACTGGTTCTCTTTTTCTGATGACCGAATTATCAGTCTTCTGACTCTAATGACTTGGATGACCCTGGGAGCTTTGCTTTCACTAACCCGTATGCCTCCCGATGTATTGGCCAATCCAGTCTCTTGGTATCTGTCCGAACTAGATGATCCGGTCCAGGTCGATGAGTAGGAACGTGCGGGTGCCCTCCAAGATGATGAATGTGGAAATGTCCGCTCCTACCACATCTCAAACAGTTTCCGCTTGACTCTTCCTGGTGATCCTGTTCTCGTAGGTGAGTTGGAACATGGGGGTCTCCTCCAAGGTGATGACAAACGTGGTGGTGACCTCACCCTGGTGATCCTGTCCTCGTAAAAGAGTAGGAACGTGGGGGTGTCCACTAAGGTGATGACAACGTGGTGGCCAATCTCTCTGGAAATGTTCGCACCTACCATATCTCAAACAGTTTTCTCTTGACTCTCCTGGTGATCCTGTTCTCGTAGGTGAGTTGGAACATGGGGGTATCCTCCAAGGTAATGACAATCGTGGTGGTGACCTCACCCTGCAATTTATTTTGAAATGTCCGCTCCTACTACACCTGACGCAGTTTCTAGTATTCTGCTGAGCATCTGTTCTATGTTTTTCTTCCTGAAGTGGTTATTCAATCGATACCGCTCTTGCTTTCTGCATTGAGGTGTTCAACGCCACTTCTACTTCCAAGGTATGAACCAAGGCTACACTGCATTTCTTGAAGTGTTTTAACTGCAGAGTCCTTTGTATTTCCACATTTTTCAACCCTTCGAAGAATATCTGTACCGCTAATTCCTCCGGGGCCTCTGGATAGGCGAGTGGTATCAGCTTATGTACGTCTGCCCGAACTCTTGCAAACTTTCCCCATTTCTGCACTCGCGTTTTCCATTGTGTCCAATACAGTTATTCTCAATGTTGGTCCCCGTACCTTAATTCTAGAGCAGCAATCAGGTCTCCATGCTTGTGCTGCTGATCTTCTGGGATTGTTTGTAACATTCCTAAAACAGGTCCTCTCAGGGCTACTATGAGTGTAGTAGCCTTTTCTTCATCGTCCCATCCATTGGCCATTTTGACGCAGCTTCAAACTGCCTACGGTATAGGGACCATGGGGACTGTACGTCTAAAGTCGGTGTTTTCGGAATTGTCCGATGTGGCATCTCTGTCGCGGTGATCTTGGATCTTCTTGGACTGCCCTGACATCTTCTCTCGCTTCTTCTCGTAGAGCATTAACTTTCTCTTTCATTCCACTGTCCATTCCTTCCATTGTTTTTCAGAGTGTATCGAATTTGGCACCGATTTTATCGACATTTCCTTTCTGCCCCGTAATATGCCCCCCGGTTTTCTGAAAGTCTGCTCGAAAAGTGTTTTTGTTGCTCTCGTAGTTTCTCCCCCTCTTGTTTAACTTTTTCTCGTTTCCTTCCTCCTTATGCCGACGTTTCTTCTTCGCTCGTTTTTCCTCTGTCTACGTTCTTTCTCTTCTTGTTTTTCTCTCTGACGATGTTTATCCTTCTCTTGTTTTTCTCTCTGCCGTCGTTCCTCCTCAACACGCTTTTCTTCCAACAGTCATCTCTCTTGCTCGGCAAACTGCTACGTGATAATTTCCATCATGTCCTCCATATCGCTGTAGGCTGTATCTCACGTATTCACCATGAATTCTAACAATCATGAATTAACCACTGAAATCCTCGCTTCTGACACTGAATGACTGACAATTGAAATACTGAATTAATTAATCTCCGTTTATTTACAAATCACAAAATAATAATAAACTCTGAAATTTAAATAACACAATAGAAATTCACCGCACTAACTTCTTCTAACTTGCTTCTGATCTGAATGAACTGTCTTGCTAGCAATGCATATGATTTATGAGATAATTAACATCTAGATCATTCGCGGCGGTTGCTCCAAAGATCCATTTGTGATTTCTCTATCATCTTGCCGTTACGTCAGTCAGTCGCATGACAAAATATTCAGTGTCGTAGTGTATCTGTTTTCGTAATAATACTCTGAAAATATTAATATTTCATCTGACAATGCTGTTCTATAACTGATAATTGAAATCTCGTTTTAAATTTTTTCTCTATGTAGAAATTCGAATGAAATAGTGGATTTTTGCTTCTAATTGAATTATCTAATCATTACTCAAGACACCAGTACCAGCATTTAGAACCATGACCTTCTGGGGGCAAAAATGGCTTTGATTGTTGGTCACGTTCAACCCATGATAAGTGGATTTTGATACTTTATTTCAATGTGAAATAGTACTGATAGATGAATTTCCTGCTACTTCTTCAATAATTTGTTCTTCGATGTTGGTACTTCTAACTGTTCTTGTCGTCCTACATTCATGTTTATTAAATTCCAGTGATCCTGTTTCCCTTAATAGCCGATGTACCACAGTAAATGTAGTTGGATGTGGATGTCGTTTATCTGGAAATCGATTTCACAATATTGTTTCAGACAGATAGCTGATGTACCCATGAATGAGTTATTCTTAGATTTTCGCAAACATTTCCGAAAACTGAATATTTAGCTATGCAAAAAGTCATAACTATTGGTTGATACATGTTGATAGGAACTTTCTGTTTTCAAATAACCCTATGAATCGCACGCAGTTCTTAGGTCTCTATCCTATATAAACAGGGTTTTTTCAAAGTAGAGGCATTTTCAACAAAATGTAGTGATGTCACAAAAAATCACGTATATAAAAGTAGAACAAAATAACGAAGATAAAAAACATTATCGAAAAAACTGGTCCCTTTACAGTTCTGGTATACAGGGTGTTATGTAATAAGTGTCCGTTATCTTACAGGACGATTCCTCAGTTATTTATAAGGTGAAAAAATCATATAAGCATGGGTCCGCAAGGCCTTCATTTTTGATATACAGGGTGTTAAAAATTTATTTTTATTTTGGTTTTTCGTAAATAATTTTTAAAACAATGTCGATATTTGGACGAAAATGAGTATTTGGGTATTTTTTAACATGATAAATTCAAATTTGATCTAGTTTGGCCCTTAATTGTAGGGGGCGCTTAATGTAGGTCTTTGTCTCTTTTGGGGAGTGACAACTTTGTCGTGCATGTATGTATCACATTTTCTAGAAGAAGAATCGATTCCTCAATCATTTTTCGTGAAAATGGTATGCTTTTCAAAAGTCGCTACAAGCAGCCGTTTTTGAGATATTTTGATTCAAATCAATCCATGCATGTGTTTGTCAGAAAGTGAAACAATTTTAAAAACTTTTTTTCAATTCAACATAGAAACATTTCAAACGCTAATTTTTAAACAACAATAAACAATGGAACCTAGATATAAATCTGAATCAAACTCACAATAAATGTTCGAAATGTCCACCTCCTGCCTGTATGCACGCATCCAATCTTCTTCTCATTGATTCGCGCACTCTTTGGAAAATTCCTGGAGTATTTTGAATCGTTCTACAAGAGTTAATTATTCGATTACTTAATTCTTCTTCATTTTGGATAGGTGTCTGGTAAATTAAGGATTTCAGATGTCCCCACAGGAAAAAATCCAAACTGTTAAGGTCTGGTGACCTAGGGGGCCATGGTTGAGGCCCTCCCCGACCTATCCAACGGTTGCCGAAAGTTTGATCTGAAAATTCTCGCGCTTGGATGCTAAAATGTGCCAGGGCACCGTCACGCATAAACCACATTTCATCTCGTAGTCTAAGCGGCACATCTTCCAGTAAAATAGGCAAATCTTCTTCAAGAAAATGACGATATCTCTTTCCGTTTAATCTTCCCGGGATAAAGAATGGACATATAAAATAAACTCGCAAGGATTCCTGCCCACATTTCCATCTGTTCTTAGAAATGTGATTCCTGTATCGCATGGGGGTTTTCCTCTGACCACAAATGATTGTTGCGTGAGAAGTTTGCTTCGTTGGTAAAAAGGATTTGATTTTCAAATGAAGGATTTTGAACAAGGCATTGGAGACACCAACGACAGAAGTTGATAGGTAACGGAAAATCACGAGGGAGTAGTGCCTGAAGTCTTTGAATATGGTAGGGATATTTTCAATTATCAATTAACATTTTCCATACCAGAACATGAGAAATGTTCAACGTCAGCGCTATTTTTCTGGAGCTTGTTTCCAGGTGTTCTTCTACCAGAGTAAGAACTGCTTCCTTGGTTTCTGGGGTTCTTACTGTCCGATGTGCACCCGACAGATGACTAGCTTTATCAAAACTTCCTGTTTCCCTTGACCGAGCGAGAATTCTTGAAAACGTTAGATAGAGGAATCGATTTTTCTTCTAGAAAATGTGATACATAATGCACGACAAAGTTGTGACTCCCCAAAAGAGACAAAGACCTGTAGGTGGCGCCCCCTACAATAAAGGGCCAAACTAAGATCAAATTTGAATTTCTCATGTTGAAAAATCCCAAATACCAATTTTCGTCCAAATATCGACATTATTTTAAAAATTATTCACGAAAAACCAAAATAAAAATAAATTTTCAACACCTTGTATATGAAAAATGAAGGCCTTGCGGAACCATGCCTATATGAACTTTTCACCTTATGAATAACTGAGGAATCGTCCTGTAAAATATCAGGCACTTATTACATAACACTCTGTATAACGCTTTAATCGGTTGAGGCCAAATTGAATATTGTGGAATTTTGCTGTTACGATACTATTTTTTGGTTCGTTGTTGACAATTTCTGGAGTTTCTTCTTCAATCAGTCACTTCGAGTGGTACGGGCTTCCTCGTATGCCCTCATTGCTCTTTCAAACACTCTATCACATAACCGTTGAAATAAATTCTGAGTGTTTGGGCATGTTTTCAACGGAATTATTTCATCGTATTATACAAGCCCTATATACAATATAACAGTTGGTAGTACATGAGAAAATTAAAAAGATTTTTCCTTTCAAATTTTAAGTCCTCAATGAGCTAGAAAAAAAATGTATTACCCATCAAAACTTCGCCGTTTCGCGGTTCCCAAAAGTTAGAAGAATTTGACAACAAAAAAATGTGAACTTTTTCAAAACTAATTTTCGAATTTTTAACTACTGTAATTCATTAGAAAATGGCATTATACACAAGGCATTCACGGGTGTGCAAGAAGTTGGATTACATCCTGTATATCTACAAGTTTATTGTTTACCTGAAATTGTCCCATTGTATGGGTGGAAAGATACCCAAAAACAATGAATAAATAATATGACAGATGAGATACATGGTACATCACAGCGTACAAACTTTTCATACTGTATCATTCAGTGACCAATCAGAAAACAGCAGAGGAGAATTTTGATAAAATGCTTTCAAAAATACAGTAGCGTGCTCAGGGGATGAAAAAATTTATTCCTGATACTTTGTATATTATTGAATTTTTGGAATAATATTATTTTCCTGATTTCAAAAATATACCCATTGTTACCCCTCATACCGTTTTTGAGTTATAATTTTCAACAAAAAAGTAATAATTGTTGTTAGTTAGTGTACAATAATAACGGACTTTGGTTACGTTTATAGTTCACGGTAGAAAAACCATGAAATTTCTTATTTGGGGGTTCATTTAAACGCGTGTTTGTGCACCCTACAATACAGCAGTGGTCACCCAGAAACTTTTTTTTTACTTTCTTCACGTCATTAACATTTGATTCGAGGTTATTTGTCATTTGTCATTCATTTATTATACGCGCACTTTCGAGACTGGGCCTCTCTTTGAAAAGAAGTTTTTACCACATAATCACAACACAAATGCCGTTTTGACTTTTGCGACCGAAAAATTTATTCTACCACACTTTGTGGACACCCATTTTATCACAGAGGTGAATGGGGATAAGTCTGTCTGGACCAGTTTGTCCGATTCCGCCACTGCGGCGCTGCACGTTAAACTCCTTCCCCATGCTCCAAGTCCATGAAGCAATAATTTGAGGCTTTAAGACACTGGTATATAACGTGTAAAGAAGCTTTTATGAAGTAAGCAGTTGCTTTGTATAAGTGTTACAGGTTGCAATTATAAAGCAACCGTATAATAGTGTATTAATTATGGTTTTAATGCAGATATATAACTGGTTTGAAAAATTTTGTAACAAATGAAAATTACTGGGTGATAAGTTCCAACAGTTATATTTAAACATACTTTTTGCACTATTACGGCTATGTTATAGTTATAGTTTTAGTTGATATAGAAATAATCGAAATTATATTGTTATGGCGAATATAGAAAACCAAACGAAGCTTTTTGCCTACATATGTTAATACTCACTGCCGCTCATAGAAAACCAAATTTCTACTTCAAAATAATATAACGCGCCCCCCAAATTACTGAAATTTTATATCTTAAAAAATTAATATTAAAAAGTTCACTATTTTTTTCATAAAATGGTTTCAAAATGGTGCATGTCTGACCTTTATCGGCCGGATCTTTATGCGCCTCAAATTGAGAGTTTACTTCAACAAAGTTACAGTTAACCTTCGGTTGAACGAACCAGTAGATATAATGGATATTGTTTTTATTTAATGATCTGTCAAAGGCACATTCCAACCATTGGTTAATCCAAGAGGAGGTTAACTGCAACCTTTAATACCGGATCTTAGCCGGAAAAATCGAAGGACGCCATCTAACAATCACGCATACAGCTACATAGAAGGTGCTGAAGGGGAACAACAAACGATATACGAATGAAAAAACGTATCACAAAAAACACTAACTCATGCGTCAAAACTCCCTAAGATTCAAATTTTCAAATTCAAATCGACGAAACTTGTGAGTTACAAATATTTTGTTGTTCACCTCCATCGGTAGATATATTGTGTCAGCGACATCTATCGGTCGTGTTTCGTTTCTGCATTATTGCTGTATAAGTAGGTATAAAGATTGTTACTATTGGGAAGAATATATAAATATTTTCAGAGTGCCTCGTAACTCACAAACTAGGTAATTTTCTTTATGTTATAATAATAAAATCCACGGAAAAAGAAGGTGTTACAAATGTAATAACCTACGTAGTTATCTTTATCGTTCTTTTTCAGAATATTTAAAATAGTCTAGACAATTGAAAGGGAAGCCCAACTGTACATAGTCACAAATCAACTTTCCTTCTGAAATTCCCAGTTCGCATTACTTTTTTACTCTCCATATTGTAGGGTAACAGGACTTAAGGAACAGCACAATATTTCAAAATAGGTTCGTACTTATTTATTATTAAGGTTAGAGAATTCCACGTTAAACAATAAAAGGGTTCTATTATGGCAAAAGACATGGCTCCAAAACATAATTTGAGCTGTATAAATGCTATATTGAACACGCCTGTCCTACAGGTATGAGTCCTTAAAAAATATTTTGTATTAGGGCTAGCATAGATGGCATTTGGCGTAAACAACTATATTGCTGTTAAATTTAGCTTTAAGACCATCTAAAACTCAGTATTATGTAGACACTACAGAGAAATAGCGAAGCTCCGAAACAGTTGAATTAATGTTATACAGTGTCCGCCAAAAAGTATGTACCATATGGGAAAAAAGTTTATTATTGGAACATTGGAAACATATTCTGGGGAAAAGTTTGTGCATGTACCTAAAAATCGATTTTGACACATGTCACGTGATCGCTAGTAAGGCGGCAAATTGAAAAAAATTGCTATGAAAAGGTGAAAAGTGGGGTAAGATGGCAAGATATCAAAAGAAGTTATTCGAAAAAGTTACTTAGAATTTAATTCTATGCACATAAACGAAGTTTCAAGAAATAATACGGAAAAATTGGAAATAGCATTTTTTTTAAATATTTTCCTATTTAAAAATATCAAATTTTTTTCATATGAATAGCTTGACTATTCTGAAACATTTGCATTTCAATGAGAATGACAGAACTTCCTCATTTTCTCCTTACCAGAGGGCACTATATTTAAAAAATAGGATTTTGTCAGAACCCTTGCTGTTACATCGGTTCGTATCTAACAGTTATATCAGAATTCCACGACAATTGTGATGACATGACACTCCAAAAACATGGTGTTTTCCAGATTATAATCAAGTTCCGATGATAATCGGGGATGAGCGTTCCACTTCGCACATAAACATGTCTCTTAAATTTGACTCACTATTTCATTCTGAATATTTTCACAATTTTTTTGGCAAATATAAACATCGAAAATAAACCATACTGAAATGAAATTAGGTTCATTCAGTGATCTACATCGGTGTCCGTGAACATATTCCTCAATTATGTCACAAAATTCACTTTCCAAAATACTATTTCGTGTGCTTTTCAAACACATACCTACCTACCTACTTATTTATCACATCAGGATTCTATAATAGAAGAGCATAGTAAAATTCCTTCTTTTCCACAAAATCAAAATGTAGTACACCAAACATGCTTTCTTGAGTATGAAATGAACCGGAACATGAAATTTTGATCTCTTGAAAATAGTCAGTGTTTAAGTATTGCATCAAAATTTCACTCATATTCCACAAGATAGCCATGGATTTCATTTGACAGAAAATACGTAAACTTATTGCAACAAAGTCTAAGTAAGAACTCCATATTTATACATAGTGACGTTGATAATACCAGCAAGTTTTTGGTTGATTATGTCGAAGTTAAGTCAGCAAGAAAAGATCGGAATTGTTTTGATTGTGGGATAAAATTACAAAAGCTATAGAGAAGCCGCAGCGATTTTCAACGAGAGGCATACCAATAAAATTATTTCACATGTAACTGGTGGAAGAATTGTTTCCAAGTCAAAAAATACTGGGTCCGTGGAAAACTTATTCAGGAAACAACATAGGCACTGGGTTACTGCTGAGGAAACAGAGTTTGAAGTTATACAGAGTGTAGTTGAAACTCCAAGAACATCATTAAGTAAATTGTCTGGGAATTTGGGTTCATCTTCAACTTCTATCCGAAGATGGCTCAAAAAAAACAAATTCAAGCCTTATAAACCAAAATTTATTCACACGCTTAAGGAGAGAAACTACGATCCACGCTTGTATTTTTCCTTTTGGCTGCAGGGACAAATTGAAGAAAATATATCATTTACGAAATTTATTTTATTTAGTGATGAGTCAATTTTCACTTCAAATGGTGTTGTTTCATCTCAAAATTGTAGATGGTGGTCGGATGAGAATCCACATTTTGCAGTAGAAGCCCGTGATCAATATTCATTTAAAGTGAATGTTTGGTGCGGGATTTTTAATGACAAAATAATTGGACCATTTTTCTCTCGTCGGAATTTGAATGCTGAAACGTACTTGGATTTTTTGAGGAACGATTTCTACAATGAATTAGACAATTTCACGTTAGAAGAAAGGCGAAAAATGTATTTCTAACAGGATGGGGCTCCCATCCATAGTACTTTGGCAATAAGGAAATGGCTGGACACCACTTTTCCTGGAAAGTAGATAGGTAGGTTGTCAGAAATTCCTTGGCCGCCACGTTCACCTGACCTGACCCCATGTGACTTTTCCTTGTGGGGCTATTTAAAAAATACTGTTTACAAATTTAGACCGTTTCGAAATATTGAGCACTTGGAAGAAACTATCCGTAATTGTGCAGCAGAAATTTCTCCAAATTTTTTGTTGAACGTTCGAAAAGAGATATAACATAAAACGATTTTATGTATAGAAAGAGAAGGAAGGCATATTGAAATATGAATTGTTATTATATAGAAATAGATGAAAATTTGTTGTTTTCTTTATAGAATATTTGAATTACTTGATTGAATAAAAAAACATGTTCTGCAGAATGTCTTTTCAGGACCACATCTCATCATTTTGAATTGAGTTATACATTCATATCTAATACCAATAATAAGTCATCGATCAATGCTGAAAAAACTATGAAAATATTCAGAATTTCTATTTTAGATTAATAGTGCGATAAATTAAATAGTTTTCCAGTTTATGTACGAAGTGGAATGTTCATGCACGATTATCATCGAAATTTGATTATAAATCTAGAAAACACGTAGTTTTAGAAGTGTCATGTCATCACAATGGTCGTGGAATTCTGATATAACTGTTAGATACGAACCGATGTAACAGCAAGGGTTCTGACAAAATCCTATTTTTCAAATATAGTGTCTTCTGGTGAGGAGAAAATGAGAAAGTTCTGTCATTATCATTGAAATGCAAATGTTTCAGTATAGTCAAGCTATTCATAAGAAAAAAAAATGGATATTTTTAAATAGATGGGAAAATATTCAAAAAAATTGCTATTTCCAATTAAATTCTAAGCAACTTTTTCAAATAACTTTTTTTGATATCTTACCATCCTACCCCACTTTTCGCCTTTTCATAGCAATTTTTTTCAATTTGCCGCCATACTAGCGATCACGTGACATCTGTCAAAATCGATTTTTAGGTAATCGGACTTGCACAAACTTTTCCCCAGAATATTTTTTCCAATACTCCAATAATAAACTTTTTTTCCATATGGTACATACTTTTTGGCGGACACTGTGTAAAGACTTATATGACACTTATAAATGTATATGATTTGTATCAGTATAAGAGATCTCACTGAACCTCAATAAAGTAAGGAAAGGTTATATCAGATGCTTTATAAAACAGACTCTTATTTAAGCGCTAAAAGCTTTTAATCAGCAATGTTACCGAATCTCCTTATAAGCAATTTAGTGCCGAACAAAGCTTTAATATCATTTATAAACTTTAAGCGCAATAAGATGTTCTCTTCTGTTACTTGGGAACTCATTATTCCCAAGTAACAGAAAATAAGCGGTAGCTTCCAACTATATAGACAATCAACAGTGAATTTTGCTCCAGAATTTGTTTTGTCGGTTTATTTGGATGACTAACCTTTCTCAACTCGGAAATGAAAATAAACATCTGTATATTTCACATTTGTGACCTATTTTCACATACTCACATGAGATCCCATGAAGACGACCGACTAATTCCAAAATCATCAATAACATGGATAACGTACGTGATGTGCTCGTAACAATAACAAATATCGATACACCTACCTCAACATATACAGGTTTAAAAATAGTTGACTTATCGTTGATAGTACTATGTTGATATGACTAATTTGATTAATGGAAAAAAAAGACAAAAACAACTTGAAAGATATATGAGATTTATAGTGACGATGTTTGAATTGAATTGAATTCACCAGTAAAATTAAAACCACTTGACTATAGTGACTATACTAGTTTACTTTCAACAATATCAGAAGTGGTTCAAAATAATTATGAACCCATTATTTCTAGAAAGGTATAAAAAAAAAGGAATTGAACATTATATTTCATTAATACCACTCTTTAGTAAAATTTTTAGGTTTGGAATTCAGGCATACGACTTTGTCATTAAATTTTTTTTCTACGTTCCTAAAACAATTTTTGAGAATACTACAGCGTTTTGAAAACGCCGAGCGTTGGGCCTGTTGATGCTCTTTTCTGCAGTAGGCAGCGAGCACGTGTTGCTGCCGCTAATATTGCGAAGTGTTTATTGTTCGCGTCGTAATCAATATTCACTCTGTAATTTTCAGAATACCTACTCCAAAAACGAGTTATCGTTGGTGTTATGAGAATTCAACAAGAAAAACACTGCAAAAATTGTTTTTTTGGGTGCCCTTCGAAGAAAAAAAGTACATACCAACAAAAACACAATTTGTTTAGGTGTGAGGATCGTTTCACTTTGAAGGATGACATGGAAAACTTCATACAGCATTCATTGAAGGGGTACTGCAAGAAAATTGAAAAAAATCGTTCTGCCCCACATTTTCAATATGCATTTACAATGAGCAGCTTGATGCAAATTTGATGCACAATGAAGAGTCGATTTGAGACCTACTCGAAAGTTCTGCTAATTCACACAATTTTTGTGTCAAAACAGTGCTCGCTAAAATAATAAATTCATCTGCGGAAATTTGTTCGATTTTTTTAATTCTATCACGATTTGATCATTGGACAAACGCATGATTTCACGGTCTTTAATATTATAATAATATCGAGTAAACTGTACGTCAGTTTGTTTTTCCTGAGCTGCCACTAAAAATTCGCGTAAAAAGTATATTTTCGAATCGTGTGTGTAAGGCGCAGCAACAACAGCAGAATTATCGAATTCAGATAGGACTTTTATGGAGTTTTTAGTTGTTCCTACTGTAGATAAAACGGATTTGTTCCAATAGCACAGTACTTCGGAAACAGCAGATTCTTCGTTCCGGCGATATAACCACATTAAAAAAGCTATCGCATGTTTACAACCCCCGGAAAACAACAAAAAAGCTGCTGCTTAAAAAATGTTACAAAAGTTACTGACAAGTTTATGAATTTTCAGGTGGTTTCCGACAGCGTAAAAAAAGAGTAGTGCAATAAATGTCTGGTTGTAAGTTCCCAAAATTGGTGAATAAATAAATATGGATATACTCACACTCTACAAATATTGAAAACAACAAAATTTTGGATATATTTTTGAATAGTTCCATCACAAACGAACAGGGATTTTCCCAATAAAAAATCTATAAATATCCAGATTCTCTTGAATTTAATAATATTATTCCCATTACTCTCGATTTCGCAGATGCACAATCCAAACAGGAAACGTTTTGAATGACTTCTTCTTCATCAACTGTCATTTCCACACGGTGCATGTGGCCGGTCCGAGTCCCAACAGTATCGTGACGACAGGCTACCGAATCCGAGCGGACGGAGAATTTACCGATTTTTAATGTCATTTTTAACGAAAAATAGTTATTTCCAACGGTATTATTGTTTTTAGTGATCAATCTCTGTGATAAAATTGGTTTTGTACTGATTTTCCACATCATGTCCCAACCTAATTAAACTGACCAACCAATCATTTATTTTGGATCAATCATAAAACTGAATACTCATTCATTTATACTTTACACTATGAGCTCTGCCCATGTTCTGATTATACAGATAACCCACCTTGCTTTGACAGGGAAATCATTGACAATATTCGTTTGAAAGAAAAAGATTGTCATACATATAAATAACTCATTATCTGAATTTTCTTCAGAGACGAAAGGTATTGAAAATTATAGTCGAATCACAAATCTCAACATCATATGATGATGATTATTTCACTTTTGAAACAATAGAGGTTCCTAATTAGCTGAAGGCACTTCAAATCAAACTTCATTTAGACATGGAAAATAAATTTCTTATCACAACCTTATACAGATCACCGAACTTCAGTCTGTAAGAGTTTAATTCCAATCTGTTAAAAAAAATGAGAACTATTATGGTAACCTACAAGTTTTTGGGGGATATCAATATTGATTTGTGTAATCCAGATGACAAGTATACAGCTGAATATCTTAATACGTTAAGTGGATTTGGACACATTTCCACAATAAACGCACCTACCAGATTTCAAGGTAAGATAAAAACTGCCTGGACCATATCTTTATTAAATCCAAAAATCCTAATTTGATGATAATATTTCATTATATTAAAAACCATAATAATAGACCACCACACTACTCTACTCCAGGTTGAATTTACTGAAAAAATAAAGGTGAAAGTAAATAATAGCAAATCAATGGAATCAATAAATATCAACAAAATACACAATACGTTCAGCAACATTTCGATGTCTACACTCCATCAACTCAGGACTCTGTAACAGAGAAATGTATCAATATAACCTCAAATACTTCAGAAGCATGCACGGAGATAGGTACCTCAAATTCGCAGAAAAAATATTAAAATAGCTCCTGGGTTAGGGATGAATTATTAAATTCTATTGATAAACACAATGTTCCGCCTTATACAAAAGCAGCCACATGATGATGATCTATCGAATCAAGCTAACTTCATTGATCCACAAAGCTAAATTCAAATTGAAACAACACGAATTATGAAATAGAAAGAATATCAATCTCAAATTCATATGTCTTTGAACCAATTAGCTCGAACAAAAAAAAATTATTTTTGAACTAAAAAATAACAAGGCATGATGACTCTGAAACTATAAAACTAATATGAACTTAAGTTATAGACTCATATTTTCAGTCGATGTGTAGAAGAGCGTGTTTGTTTATCTTGGTGAATTCAAAATATATATTATCACAGCACTGTTGATGAAAGGGGATACATTAGAGTGTTTCAACTTTGGGCGATTTTTTTTTCGGTCCTACCTGAAAATCTTATAATTTATAAAAAAAATCCCGCTGGAAAAAAAAATCTGAGTAAATTAGAGGCTTTTCAGTATTTTAAAAATTCGATTTCCCATATAAATAACACCGGATTTTTTTTTGGTTTCAACTCGATTTTTCGGTATTTAAAAAAATTTTGTGCAAGAAATGACTATACAGCTTTTGTAGGGCGTTAAATTTGCTACAAAAAAGTTCCTCTGAGCAAACAGTTTTTGAGTTGTAGAGCTGGAAAGGTGAATGTTAATAATTGACAACAAATTTTCATTAAATTGGAATTTATTGATCTTACATTAAATATCATCTTACAATAGACGCTATAAAGCGTCAATGGAAATCAAATAAAGATTATAATACCTGCTAAACAATTTAAAAAAAATTACACGTCGTGAATAAAACTGCTGCTGTTCAATCAATAGAATCGTATAAACGGAGTTTAACTTATAAAGAAGAATGCATAGGAAGCAATTTCCGAATGCTAATAACCAAACATTAACGTTACCACCAATTCAGAAATGGAAAAGAAATACCTCTAGTAATTCTCATGATTTATATAAAAATTTATATTTATTTACTAAATACAAAAAGTAGTTTATAATATTAACAATTTAATAGCTTTATAGCATCTATTGTTAGGTAATATTTAATGTTTTTTTTAGCTTTTTAATTTAAGATCAATAAATTCCAATTTAAAGAAAATTTGTTGTCAATTATTATTAACATTCACCTTTCCAGCTCTACAACTCAAAAACTGTTGGTCAGACAGCGTTTGCTCTAGGAAATTTTTTTGTAGCAAATTTAACGCCCAACAAAAGCTGTATACTCATTTTTTCCACAAAAATTTTTGAATACCGAAAAATCAAGTTGAAACCGAAAACAAATTTTTTCTGTTATTTATATGGGAAATCTAATTTACTTAGATTTTTTTTCCAGCGGTAATTTTTTTTTATTATAGAATTTTCAGATAGGACCGAAGAAGAAATATCGCTTAGATAGATAAAATACTCTAGGGATACATCTATCATCACAAACTATTATTCGATTTCTCTTGTTATTCATCTTTCGAATATATTTGAAAGGGCCATCAAAAGGCTCGTTAGTTTCCTCAATAAGTACAAAATAATTTGAAATAGTCAATTCAGATTCTAAAAGATAATATTTCAACTCAAGATGCCGTTCTGTCATTGACTTCGAAAGTTACTGAAGCTCTGAATTAAAGCAAACCGTCCTTGTGTGTGTTCATAGGCCTATCCAAAGCTTTTTACTTTGTTAGTAACAAACTTCTTCAGTTATTGGAATAAGAGGTAACATACTGGAACTATTGGAAAGTAATTCAACAGCCTGGCGTCTTAGGCAGTAAGAATGAATGATGTATTGAGCAGTGAATAGGTGATTGACTATGGAGTACCTTAAGGTTCCGTGGTGGAAACACTATTTGAAATATTAGCGTACTTTTCTCACTGAGTAACAACGGAAATATTATTGGATTGATAATACAGCCATATTTTATAAATCAGATAAGGAACTCATTGAAAGCTGAGGTTTTGAATAAGAAGCTATTAACGGTTAACATTGACAAATCCTTTCACCTTTAATTCGGCTGGTATACCTTCATTCGATCACTCAACAGACATAACTGAAATACCCTTCCATGATTTAAAAAAGTTATGCTGTTCCCAAAAAAGATACAAGATATTTTCTCTTCAAATTTATTCTTACTTTTCTACATAGTCCCCTTGTAAGTCTACACACTTCTCCCTGCGATGCTCCCTTCTCTTCAAACTGTCCAAGTAGTACTCGGCGTCTTTCTCTGCACAATATTTATTTACCTCCTTATTTGACGAAAATATCTGTCCTCCGAGCGCAACTTCCAGCTTAGAAAACAGAAAAAAGTAGTTTGGGTCTAGGTCTGGTGAGTAAGGAGGGTGGTCAAGCAGTTCAAACTGTATTTCGTGGATTTTTCGCAATGGCAACCGCTGAGTAGTGAGACGGCGCCTTGTCTTGATAGAACATTTTTTTCTGCAAATGTGGCCGTTTTTCCGCAATTCCTGGCTTTAGCTTATCGAGTAATGCTTCTGTAATAGTTTTCCTTTTTGAAGATAATCAATTAAGATAACTCCATGACTATCCCAAAAACCAGTCGCCATTACTTTCCCAGTCGAAAAAACTGTTTTTGTTTTTATGGCGCCATTTACCCCTCCGCATTCCACTGTTTCGACTGTATTTTTGTTTCTGGGGTATAATGGTGTATCTGAATTTCATCCACAGTAAATAATGGGAGCCAAAACTCTGATTTATTGCGCCTAAACTGCGACAAAAGAGCATTGGAAATGTTCATTCGAACACGCTATTAGCCTAACGTGAGCAAACGCGGCACCCAACAAGCAGAAAGCTTTCTCATGCCTAATTCTTCATGAAATATGTCACAAACACGTTCTTTAGACATATTCATAGCCTCTGCTATCTCTCCATTCAACTTGAGCAATGTAATCGCCAGTGGTTTCAGTTTTTGGACGTCCCGAACGTTCATCGTCTCCCAAGTTGGTACGGCCACCTTTAAATTCAACTGCCCAAAATTTCATAGTGGTAAATGGTGGTGCACAGAGTCCAACTCGTCTTTCGTTTGCGTAGGCGTATTGCCTGTCAAAAACGAATATTTAATGACAGCTCAATTCTCAATTTTTCCATTTTCACAAAAATACTCACATTGACTTACCCAAACGATTGTCAAACAACTGCGCATCAATAATGGCTGTAATTTTGGTGAGTGCCTTTCAAAAGATGCGCAAACACATTGCCTAGCTATTGTTGACGAGTGCTGCCATCTTCATGTTCAGGTCGGAAACTTTTCAGACTACCCTCGTAGTATACTTGGTATTATAGTTATTTTTTTCTATTTGAAGATGTCCGATGGCACGGGAGAACGGCAGTCAAACGATCATTGTACTGTTACATCCATTAATATTGAAATATAGCATGTATTTTCAATTTTCTTTGAAAATAACTTTCGCATTAAATATGGAAAGATTGATTTTGATTTATTTTTTCCAGAAATATCTGGAGCCCCTGAAGACCCCTGAAAATGCGAATCTGCTTGATGCCAATCTGGTGGACGAAATATTTTATCAGGTTTGTGAAGGATTATTTCCATCGATTTGAAAGATATTTATCCTATGCATTTTTCCAGATTCCTTTTTTATATAGTCATCACCAAACCTTTTTGGCCGAACTGAAGAAAAGACTGGAGCAATGGGATGTGAAACAAAAAATAGGCGATGTTTTTTTGGAAATGGTGAGGTCTCCAAATATATTCAGTTTTTTTATAATTTCTTCTATTTATACCTGATGAAATAATATTAGACGGCCTGAACGCAAATTATCGATTAATAAAATGGATTTTCATAGACAGTTTAATTCCAAAAATCAGAGAAAATGTTGAAATAAAAAATTCATTAACCCCAGTCCGAAAAAAAAATCACCTGAAAACGAACTCACCTTTGATAATATTTTTTTGCAGTTCTCCAAATCGATAGTGATAGACAGTTACACGAATTATGTGAATAACTGGAAGCGAGCGAGGGAAATACTGAAAAATGCCCAACAATCGAAACCATCGTTCAGTAAATTTCTAGAGGTAAGTTAAATGTATCAGTATAAATGTCTACTTATTCTGTCTACAAAATTTTTACTAAATGTTGTCCTAAAAATCACAAGTCGAAGGATCAAAATTATAGTTAGCATTATTCACTCTAAAATGGTAATTGAACAATGTTTTGGACATTGTAAATGCAACTCTAGAATAGGCACAATACTGGTTCACCATGAATAAACCAATACTCAATAACAATAAAACACACAATTTTTTTTGGAGTACATATTGACTAAAACTTCGAAATAATTACTAAATTATGATTTATCTGCTATTCATGTGGGGTTACGTGTGAATAGTTAGATAATAAGGCAAAACATATATTTATTTTGCCAGTTTCCACTCAATCATGTTATTTTCTAGGAAAGAAGGGGCTTGGCAGAAATAACTTTTACTCTACAGGTGGGAGTAATGGGGTTCCAATGTTAAAAATTGAAAATTCTAAGATGAAAATGAAGCTATTTTTCGTAATAATTAACAGAAAACAACTACTTCCCCGGCTGAAGCACACGCTGGACGTTGAACTGCATCTGATATATATATATATATATATATATATATATATATATATATTTATATATATTTATATTTATATATATATATATATATATATATATATATATATATATATATATATATATATATATATATTAGGTCCAAGCTTCGCCGCACAGATTATAGGTGTCACTATCTATAATTTGATGCTTTTCACATTTTCGTACTTGCCGGTAGGTATCAACACTGCGAGAGATTTGATACGAATTTGAAAGAGACCACAAGCCGTCCTGATGATTGGAAAACCATGAAACAGCTGTTGGCGGATGGTGGACTCTCTTGGATTCGTAACAAATTTCTCTTTATCTCTATATATATATATATATATATATAAATATATAAATATAAATATATAGGGTGGGGAACCCCATACGACACGGTCCCTGTAAACCAAACCATTAATTTTTTCGGGAATTTCATTATATGTATATTGATTTAGGCTGCAAAAGGAAATTATTTTGGAGTCTACAGGGTGGCTCAAAAAAGTGTGACATATCAAAGTTGTGTTTGTTTAAATGAAACACCCTGTATTTCGTTACACTTTTGAATAGTTCAGAAAAAAATAATATGATTTCATATGATGTACTATGTACCTAACTATAACCGTTCTCGAGCTATTGATTTTTTTATGAAAATGCAATTGGAAACTAAATAACATCGAGAGGTTTTGGGCTATTGATTTCGATAAAACCTGTTTCTCAATATTATACAAAATGTTCAAAAATCATTGTCACTTTTTTATAATTTCGGACAAAGATAACTTTGTTATTTCAAATAGAGCACCCTGTAGTTTTTTTGTCTGAACAATATAAAATTCAATTATCTTTCATGTCATATTGGTGTTCCCTATACCTAACCTAAATAGTTTTTCAGATATTGGCTTTTCAAATAGTATTTCTTATTTCAATGCATTCTTTGAATCAAGATAGCTTTGAAACGACATTTATTTGATTTGCTCACAGAATTCTCATTGACAGTTGTTATACTTCACTTCATCGAAAATATTTAATGTTCACTAAAATGAAGTTATCATTTACATTCATATTCTGACAGTAGTTCATTAAACAGACTATACAATTTTTTTTATCATTCAACTGAAACAACAACAAAATATGAAACACAAATGTATTTAATTCAAAGTAGATGCTCGAAATAACGACGATCCTGTTGAATACAGAGAGCCACTCTCTCTATGAAAGACTTTTACCATTTAATAACATTTGACGCGTCACTATTCGAAAATCAGCCCTTATTCTCTCCTTCATATTTTCCAGTGTGGTTGGAGAAGTGTCGTTAACCTCATTCTTCAAGTATCCCCATAGGTAAAAATCGAGGCAAGTCAAATCTGGTGATTTCGCTGGCCAATTTTGTGGTCCTCCCCTACCAATCCATTTATTCGGAAAGCACATATTAAAAAACTGTCGTGACACTAAATTTGAAATGTGCCGGAGCTCCATCCAATTGTAACCACATCCGTTGTCTGATATTTAGCGGCACATTCTCCAAAAGCTCATGCAGATCATCTGGTAAAAATTGTAAAAAAATTTGACCATTCAAGTTTCCATAAAAAAAGTATGGTCCTATAACTTGTGTACCTATAATTCCTCCCCACACGTCAACAGACCATCTATTCTGGTGATCCAGAGTGCGGAAAAAATGAGGATTCACATCACTCTAATAATGGAAGTTGTGTCTGTTCACTAAGCCATTGTTATGAAAAGTAGATTCATCCAAAAAATGTTCATCCTCACTAAACTTGTCCAGAACCCATAGACAAAACTCGATTCGTCGATGGAAGTCTATTTCATATAATTCCTGGTGCATCTGAATACGGTACGGGTGAAATTTGTATTTTTTTATTACCCTAGAAATGCTCTGTCTGCTTAACCCTGTATCTTTCTCGATCTTACGTTGACTCGTATGAGGGTTTTTTATGATTGATCCCATAATGAGAAATTAATTTTCCTCATTTCCAATGATAGGTTTTGGTCTATTTGCCTTTTCATAAGCTACGCTTCCAGTCCTACAAAATTGATGTAGCAATCGTTTGAAAACCAACTTGTTTGGATGATTCCGGTCTGGATATTTTTGGGCATACACCCTCGACGCCAAAAGGCAATTCTCTAAACACTCACCAATCGCTAAAATCATATCTATCCGCTCTTGAATGGGATAAGTTTTCATTTTCGACGCTAATAATTCAGTGAATGTTTTGAATAACGTAAAACACAATAACTGTCAATAAGAATTCTTTCAAGTTGAATAAATGTCGTTTCAAAGCTATCTTGATTCAAAGAATGCATTGAAATAAGAACTATTATTTGAAAAAGCCAATATCTGAAAAAATATTTAGGTTAGGTATAGGGAACCCCAATATGAAATGAAAGATAATTGAATTTTATATTGTTCAGACCAAAAAAATACAGGGTGTTCTATTTGAAATAACAAAGTTATCTATTTCCGAAATGATAAAAAAGTTGACAATGATTTTTGAACATTCTGTATAATATTGAGAAACGGGTTTTATCGAAATCAATAGCCCAAAACCTCTTTTATGCTTGGTCAGAATTCGAAGGGATGATTTCCATACATTTCGATGTTATTTAGTTTCCAATTGTACCTAGCATTTTCATAAAAAAATCCATAACTCGAGAACGGTTATAGTTAGGTACATAGTACCTAATATGAAATCATAATATTTTTTCCTGAACTATTCAAAAGTGTAACGAAACACAGGGTATTCCATTCAAAAAAACACAACTTTGATATGTCACACTTTTTTGAGCCACCCTGTTGACTCCAAAATAATTTATTTTGTAGCCTTAATCAATATACATATAATAAAATGGAGAAATTCCCGAAAAAATTAATGGTTTGGTTTACAGGGACCGTGTCGTATGGGGTGCCCCACCCTGTATATATTGTTATGATATGGTATATATGTCAAATAAAAAAGTAAAAATAGGGCACAAAGATATTTAAAAACTGCATAAATACCTGCTAGGATTGTTTTTATAATTTTTTTCTGCACGGTTTGCATCTTGAAAACCTTTCGCCATATTCTAGTCGACGCAGATAACCAAGCGGTTGGCAGTAGAGTTTTTCTATTATCATCATTATGTTTGGTTAGTTCATTCATTGGCACAACCTATAAAAATATACAAATCTAAATTTAGAAATGAGTATTTAGAATCAAAGGCAACATGACAGGCAAATGTCAAATTATTTTATTTTTAAATGATCAGAATAATGAAATTTAAGAACGGAAAAATGGTACATGGGAACTTTGAAAAAAAAATTGTAAATAGAAATATATGTAGAAGCCAAATTTGAAAATAAAATATGTATAATAGGTAGGAAGTAGAATAATGTGTTTAAAATAAAAGAGCTAATAGTAAAAATTGATATAAGATAACAAAAAGTGATGGTAACCAAGGAGAAAAAAAAATAGGCGTGGAGAAGAAAAATGAAAATGAAAAGGGAAGCATATTAGAAAAGTTTATGATCGATTTTATGGGAAAAATGCCAATAACTAAAGTATATGAGAAACATTAATACATGGAATCAGGTCAGAATCAAATCGGAACCAAGGACTATCAAGAAACTACTTACCAGGAATTTGAGGTTAGATTTTTAATATTTGACTTCACCAGCAGTAAGGAGCTGAACATTTGGAAAACATCCACATGAACTATTCACAGAACATCCCAGGATTTGTGTGAGTGCAAAGCATAACTCGTAAAAGGTACTTTGTCATCATAAACTCAAAAAGTGATAACATTAATCGAACAGCCACGTTGTGTTTGGTTTATTGACAATAATACATAATTTTCAGTGGCAATTTTCTTCTTCTATTCATCACAAATCACTGAGTATAACCTTTAAATATTTATTTTAGAATATGTATATCATTGCGCATGATCAAGTTTTTGATTGTTTTCAATTTTGATTGGTATATAATTAGAATAAGATAGATATCTCAGGATAGGCGGTTTTAAGCAATATTTTCAATAAAAAGACAAGTATCTAACTTTTTCTGGACTCATTATTTATTATTTGACAATATTACAATCAATATTTCAAACATAAACAGTATATTGACATCAAGCACAGAAGTAGATGGCGCTGCTGCAATCCTCCTGAGATTGGGAGGATTATGTCTCCATAGGCGTACCGACTGAGCTACAAAAAAGTAAAAAGATAAAAACAATTAAAAGAGGCAAGGTGTACAGAGTCGTACGTATAGTGTTCATTTGATTCAAACAAGTTGCCGGATCCCCTCAAAATGACCGTAGTGCCCCTTGCCTTTCTCAGGTTGAAAGATTTACTACCCAAGTGTGTAGTTTTTTTTTTAATGGAAGTGGGTTGAATTAAATATCTCGCTTAGACAACCAGCAAGAGCTCCACATCTCACGCCCTTATATTTGTTGAGGGGTAGCTCGAAGAATATTGTTCATTTCGGCGAAACCAATAATGAGGAATTTGGAAACATCCTCTAGCTATAGCATAAATCAATACGAGAGTCCAAGAACCTATACTGCCGGGTTCTGATTATTCAGTAGGTACAGATGTATTTTCATACTTCACTTTCTGGAAGAGTGGAAAATGTTTCTATTTATTATTCACTTCAGAATTATCTACGTATCTCTAATCATTCTTCAGATTGCAGTAGCATTGTTCGAAGCAACTCTGTACAAGTGATTTTAAATAGAATTATTGAAAAAATAAACTGTTCAGCAAACAATAGTAGGATTTTCTGTTCCAGTTTTCTTAAAAAATTTCAACTTTTTTTAAAGTTTTTCTATTAACCCTACAGTGACGGTGTGGGAATTTTTTTGTCTACCAAATCGCATAGCGCCCAATCCGAAAGGCTATAAAAATTTTTTTTTGCTATTTATCTAATTGCAGGGTATGTGAGAATTTTTCATTGATGGAACCTAACAGAGGGGGGAAACATTTTCGAAAAGTTCTCATTTTGAGGTTCTCGTAAATGAAAGAATTATTGTTTTATTTGAAATTCCTACATATTTGCTCCACGAAATATCTCTCAGGGCAGATATACATAACTTAAATCTTCGTTTTAAAGGTTTATTATCTCCACCTAAATTTTAAGCTGAAATATTCAGGCGATCCTTCACTTACCAAATTTAATAGTTGTTTAACTCTGTTCCTGAAAGTATAAAGAACATCAGCATTACTTGCTTCAGGTCTGAATATAAAAACTTACTATTCAAAAACAAGTATAGATACCTCGCTGCCAAAAAAAACTATAAGTATAAAGATAATCATCCCTTTTCTCTCATTGTCTATTGTCTATTGTCAATCAAAAGGCTACACACTGCAATGTTCACACACTGTATCATGGTTAAGTGGAAGAACATGTTCGTAGTGAAGCTACTGTTTTCTCTACAGAAAATGAACTTCGCCCTTTATTTTGAGAAAAAAATCACTTCTATGTATATTACATGAAATAACGAAGACCTTTCCCACTAAACCAACATATGTGTCTGAAACATTTCTGGAACCGATCATTTTCCATTTGAAACATTTCATCTTTTGACTCAGACACGTTGCTGAAACATGGCAGAAACCATAAATGACCTAGGTGTGGAACGTTTCACTAGGAATGTTTCACGTAACATAAAAAAAAAAAACATGCTGAAACCAAACATGTTACGTGTCATCTGACAGTTTCTGGAACATGGTAGATACAAAACATTTCCTATGTATGATGCATGAGAGGAAAAGAGCTCAAAATAATTTTTCACAATTTCTGAATCGACTCTCAGTATAGCTATGAATTCATGAAATGGATGTGAGGAGGTAGTGTGCAATGCCAAAAAAACAGGTAGGATTTCATCAATCTTTATTAGTCATACAATATAAAGACTGCTAATTATTTGTTTTCTTCCCTCTTATATCTAAGGGCTGCTCGGCAAAACCATGTTGAGGTGCACCTTTTGGTCACTTCAGTTTTTTGTCTATCTATATTTGTATCATCAGTGAAATAGCTGTAAATGAAAATGGAACTCATGAAAATATAATGATCAAAATACAAGATAAAGGTCCAAGATTGGTCCATTGAATTTTTAATCCACACAAGTATGGCAGTGAATAATCGTCTATAATTAATCTCACAATATAATATAGCCATAACTGAGCCATTATAACCATTGTTGATTCAAAAAATTAATCGCTTTGTCTGATAATTCATGTTGTGTATAAAACAAAAACAAAACATTATTAACAAGCTTCTCATATAAAAACATCATGCACACTATAGATAGGTATATACGATGCACACAAATGAAAGTTCAAGAGCATATCAGAGCTAGTTCATGAATCTCGCCACCTTTTATTTAATCTTCAAATTCATAATTTGAATTTCTGTATTGAAACTGTAACCTATAATTAGGGATCGTATATCAGTTATTTACATACCTGTTGATATTTCTGACAAGTATTTATAGTCATAACACATTGAACTAGACCTCAAATTGAAATTCATAGCCATGCATTCCAATCACATTCGATAAAACTGATAAATGATAAAAGTAACCAAACAAAAGAATCACAAGACACAAAATGGCCAGTCCAGTTGGCGTTGGCCGATGAGTAAATGTCGGAATGTCCTCATTGGTCACAACTGATCACGTGATACACTAGAGCCCGGTGGCCTGACGAAACAATCATAATAGCGTGGGTTATTTGAATACTTCTTTGTAAGTATATTTTTATTGTGTGAGAAACATAAATTTCCTTTCAGTCATTTTATAGGAAATATTTGGATGACTCAGGTATATGTCTTTTGTTAACATGTTTTAACTGTGAATTTGAAACATTACATAGACACTGCTCCGCACATGAAATGTTTACGATTCATTTCTGGAACACATCTTTTGAATGTTTCGAAAGGTACCTATTATGGTTCCGTTGACATGTTTCAGATACCTTATGTGTTTACTGGGTTATTATTATTAATCGACGCTGGAATTGATAACATGGAAGGATAGAAGAGAGCCACCATTTCAAATACATAAACGAACCCTACCAAAAACTCATGAAGTTATTTTATCAAAAAAAAATCTTCAATTCAAAAAGTTGGGGAGCTACCACTTCCCAGTTTAATAAAAAATTAGTCTAGAGCCTTACTTATATAAGCCTTACTTATATCTATTTCTTCGTGGTCAAATTCAATTTTTGTCCATATTGCTATGATTCCCACCTTTGAACACAACTTTCATCGTTTTTCGATGACACATTCTGAAGAGTTTCAGTTTGTAGATTTTTCATTAGAAGTCTTAGTGTTCAGCTTCGTACAAGCAATAATTCCATGTTTTTTACCTTTCCGATTAATTTTTTTATATGTATCTTCGAACTTTCTCCTTATGTAAGTTTGTGAATATTATTGGCCACAAAAATGCCTGTCTGATAGGATCCTAAACATGTTTCACTTCAATTGGTTGATTTGGACGCGGACATACTTACTTTTATATCTATGTCCATAAATATATTTATAAATAGGGGCTAATAAATGCTCGTTTTCAAAACTCCTGAACACTGTTTTCGGTCTCAATTTGACTGACCCTGTTATAATAACATGGTTGAGGAATGTTGTTAATATTACAATATTATTCTCGCTGAAATATATAAGATTCCTGGGACTATGTAGGTCAACAATCAAATCAAGTTGTTGGGCTATATCGATTCTAGCTTTCCAAATAAACATTTCAGGGAAATGTTGTTTATTTTCATGATATAAAAACATCAGTATATATAGTTCAAAATACACTTTGACGGCCAAGAAGACTATCAAGCAAGATCACGAGAGGGTATGATCTATATAATTATCTAATTTACTGTTTCTCCTACTAGAATGGTGTTTTTCTAGATTCCCAGGGTTTGGAGTTTCCACTTGCTCCGAGAAGTACAGCTTCTTCTATAGGTTAGACTAATTGGAAGAATCGAATAGGTAGAAGCTATCGTCAGTGCCTGAGATACTTAAGATATAGAGTTGAAATATACACTTGCGTGTAGCTATTATAATTGGATCTTCGATTTTTTTGTCAGATGGGCGACCAAGGAGAAATCTGGCACCAACAAGACTCCTATTGCAGCTTCGGAAAGATCATTGGATAATATTTTCGATCCCCATCTGAAGATACTAAAGAAGAAAATAGTGTAGCAATGTCGAGAGAACTATCATTCTCAACCAATTCAGAATATTGGTGAATCTACTCACATGGTTTGGAAGGCCCTGAAGATAATACCAACACGTGTTTATCATGTATATGGAACCAAGATGGACATGGACGAGGAGAAACTCTATAGTGTGAGGAAGAAGTTAAATATTTCGGGGTAATACTGGACTCGAAACTGATCTGGAACTAACTGACACAAGTGACCTGAAAACCGGATACCTCATTAATTGTGGCTCCTTTTCAATATGGTGGTAAAGCCGGCCATAACGTACTCTTACTCAGTGAGGTAGACAAAGACACAACAAAGAAGCGCTATACGAATACTTGCCAGTGAGAATATTACAAGGGCAATGGAGAGGCAATACTAAAAATACTAGCAAAATAAATGTTGGGACAGTATACATGAGCATCCTAAGTATTTTTAACAGGGACGAGCTAGACATGAAATCAGATCACATTACGAAACGATTCTCTTTTGATTATTCATTCAGGAGATATATATCAGACAGAGCTGAATAGAATAACTCGGAACTCAATACCACTCTACAGGGAAAAGATTCAGTACACGGACGGGTGTAAGATGGAGAATGGTGCGGTAGCAAGAGTGTTTTCTAAAGACCCGAAGACCAGCCCTAGCTAACCCATTGGGAGAGATATATGCAATACTTCAGTGTACGAAGGAAAATAATAGGTGGGTCATAAAAGAGGAACAGATCCATGTTCTGTCAGACATCCTGGCGGCACTGAAGGCATTGGGTAGCCAGGAAGTGACATCCCGACTGGTATGGACATGCAAAGATGAATTGAAAACACTGGCGAAACGAAACTGTGTTAAGGAGATTTGGATGCCAGGACATCAGGGGATTACAGATAACGAAAAAGCCGACGAACTCACCAAAAGAGGATTCGAAAACAAACCGGATCCAGGATAGACACTGGGGGTACCAAAACGTGCAGTACGAGCGTCTGTAGAAGACCGGATCTGGACAAAACACAAAAACCAGCTGGAATTTCTTCTATTTTAGGTGCAATTAACTTCATTTATTGATTTTTTATTTTAAAATATCCCAAACAGACACGGAAATAACAAACGTGTTAACACCAACACGAGGGGAATACAAAAAAATCATTACGAGAATAGACATGCGCCAGTAAAAGAGCGCCTCAATTTAATGAGGCTGTATAATTGCGACCTAACCTGCAGACTATGCGGCAAAAAACCAGAAAATAGTGTGTAATTGGCGAACCAAAACTATACAGCGTACACTAAGTTAAGTACAAACTCATACAAGGCATAGAATTACTGTACTGTGGGTACTGTAAGAGTAGGTAACAGGTGAGACACAATGGACCAAGTGTCATGGGAGGCCGCGAACAGATGGGATGAAGCCTCACACACTACCAAGAAGTGTCTATAAATTAATTTCTTTACAACCCAAAAAATAAAAAGATGGGTTGTACCTAGTTTCGATCGGTATTATTGTATTCAAAAGAAACAAACAATTATCACGAAGGTATTCGGAGCAAGGGGCATATGAATTGTAAAGAAAGCCATCCACTCTTCAATGTGAGTAATTGACCAATATGAAAAAACAAACTTTATCGAACCAATAGCAATTGTAAAAATATAATACTCCACCTTGTACATTTATCTGGATCCCAGTAATTACCTCCTGATAATTCATGGAATTTATTTTCAAATGTTTTGACTATACCTTCGATCGGCGAATTCGAGTAACCTATTATATCAAGAATATTTGGAAACACAGAAATAGTTTATAGACATCACTGGAGGAATCCACAGCAGAACCATGAATAAATACACAAATGAAATTCCACAAGATGTTTTCAGTCCGGAATATGAATACAAGAACCCTTGAGAATGAAGAATGTGATTAATCCCGTTTATCACGTTTGTGACGTTACTGTACATCCTCAATTTTTTATGTAGTTGGGAACAAAACACATGTGATTCGCTATATCAAAATTCATTACTGAGGGAGATTTTACTTCATACTCTTCGAATAAAACGCAGAGCTTTCTTCTAGTTTTCAACTTATTTGTGGAACGGCTCGGAAATTATCCCATTAACCGATCAGGTCTACTTCAAGCTTTCAATTGAGAATGTGGTGAGATCTATTTTCTTGACTTATTTTCTGTTCTACATATTCCTTTTAGTGGAAGCTGTATCCTATCTCTGTGCTCCTATCCAGCATACTTGAACATTTTGGTCGTCAAGTCATCCTGGACGTGAGTTTGTTTTTAAATTTTCGGGAATTTATTTCATTTCATCAGTGTCGTAGGGATTTCATTCAATTCCTGTGAATACCCTTCTCCTCATCCATCGTTCTCCTTCCTGCCAATAATCATTAAAGATCATTAACATATTCTCTTCACTCCCATCTACTACGTCTTCGTCTGCTAATAGTTCACCCTCCCTATTCTTGAAATATATCGTTTTCACATCGTATACCATTATCTAAATTACCTACTCTCCTTTCATAAAATTACTAAGTATGAAACCATGGTAGCATCCAGAGCAGTTTGATGAAAACATTCCTCTGGGGGCATTAAGAACAACAAATACATTGAGGCAGGCACACATGCAAACATGGAAAAGCAACGAAACCATGCATTCATATATGTATATTACACCTTGTTGTTACGGTAAAAGTTACATTAGTGAAACATTGAAATCGTTCATTGTGCGCTAAAACGATTGAATAACCAACAAAGATTTGAGGTGAAATATAATTCAACAAACTAATTCCGAATGTGAAATATGGTCCCACATGTCACATGAATCTACTTTATTAGGGAGCTGTTTATTCTCTGACTACATGAATGTATTCGGACTTTAATTTTGTGAATGTTTACTTGAAAATTATCGTTGAGAGTTCGTAGACCTTGACATTTTTTTGATGAACTATGAGTAAAATTCATTAAACAGCCAACATTCTCCTCTCTGTATATCGATAGCTTTTTGAAGACATTAGTCGCCCATGGATAGCATACTCAAAAATAGATTCAAAATCGGAGAATGTTAATGAGTTGATACAATTTCAATCAAGATAACACCAAAAACATTAAGTTATCGGAGATGTCATCTCAAATCTTGGAACAAATCTGTATTGAAATCAGTCAAAGACGACTAGATAATTACACCGAATAAATACTTCAATTATATTTATCCACTTGAGTTTTTAAAATCATATCCACTAATCAGAAGAGTCCAGAATCATACCACGGTTCCTCAGCAGAAGAAGAATTTTAGCTGATCTTCTGAACTTGTATAGATGATGTTTTCTCATTACATTATATTACAAGCTTTCATTAGGTTCATCTGTCTCGGTGTCTGTGTGTCTGTCTGTCTGTAATCAAATCTTGCAAGTTAAATTTGACCCACTTTTAATCGTCCGATTGATTGAAATTTGATAGGTGTACATAATTCCGGTGACAATGCATTATGAATTTTTTGTTAGGAAAAAAAATTGCACCATTTTTGTGATTATGGTCTGATACTATTCAAAATTGGTATCTAGGGGTGTTCGTGGTCGGAGATTATGATTTTTTTGACAAAATTTTGAAATTCAACATGGCGGCTCCAAAATGGCGCACGAGTTTTGTGATTTTGGTCCGATTCTATTCAAAATTGGTATGTGGGGGTTTTTAAGGTCGAAAGTTTTTTTTACAAGCTTTTATTTTTAGTCTCACCTGTCCCGGTGTCTGTCTGTCTATGTGTCTGTTTGTAATCAAATTTTGCAGTTAAATTTGACCCACTTCTAATCGTCCGATTGATTTGAAGTTTGGCAGGTGTACATAAATCCGGTGACAATGCATTATAACATTTTTGTTAGGAAAAAACACAAAATGGCGGCTTTTTGTGATTATGGTGGCTTTTTGTGATTATGGTCCGATTCTATTCAAAATTCAAAAATAAATAGGATATAAATTACTGAACTAATTATTTAACATAAATACTAAAAAATGAAATGAATAAACGAAAAAAAAAACATGGTCTTATTAGTTGTAATTGAAAATAGAACGTAAAAGTTAAAAATAAAAAAAACATTTTTAAAGACAAGCTTTTATACAAATGTACTAAAAAGGAAAAAATAATTTCTTTATTTGTTTGATCTAGGTTATTCTGTGAGTAACAGATTCAAAAGCTTGCCGCGGATACAAAATAGGTAATCTTGCGCGGCTAGATTTTGAATCTGTTACTCACAGAATAACCTAGATCAAACAATGAATTATTTATTTTCATTTTCAGTGCATTTGTATGAGCTTGTCTTTAACGATATATTTTTTATAATTTTTTTGAGATTGAATACAAAATCTAGCGCCACTTTTACATGTTATTAATGTCACTGGTATGGTTTTTTCTGGGAGGATGGAAACAACTCTTCATGGAACCATGTGGGTACCATATGGCTTTGTGGGAATCCCTGAGACTCCCGCCTCAGGTTTACCCACTGTACAAGTCCGTGATTGGGTGTGGGGTGTTTTGGTTCGCCAATTGGTTGCCCAGTTGTCTTGAATTCACAGTATGTGTGATACTGTTTCGGTTTCCTTACCGCATAATATGCTGGTTAGGTCCTCATTATACTGTTCCATTTTGTTGATGTGCTCTTTTACTGGAGCTTGTTCAGTAATGAGCCCTGTGCTAGCTTTTATTTGCACCTATTTGAAGTTAACAGGCATGCTTGCCTTTTTTAACGCGGTTCTTCGATGTATCATTTCCCTTGTGTATTTACAGGGACACTTTTTCAGTACTTTTTGTATTTTTCCAAGATCCAGTCTTCTACAGACGCTCGTACTGTACGTTTTCGAACCTCTGGGCTGTGGATCGTTTTCTGACCTATATCAGCGAAAGATCTGAGGTGTATATATATATATATATATATATATATATATATATATATATATATTTACATATATATATATATATTTATATATATATATATATTATATATATATATATATATATATATATATATATATATACAGTGAGTAGCTGAAGACGGTTCTTAGGTTTTTAGAAAACATTCCTACCCCCGCACCATTCTCCATATCTGTGTAGGATGGTATTGACTTTAATTTCATTTTCCATTCCTTTGAAATTTTGTTCGTGTTGTTCTTTTTTCTGCTAGCTGCTACCAGCATGACATTTGCCATACATGCCGACAAATATATGGGAAACAAAAAACCATCGAGACACAAGCTGTATCTGAAATATTTCGGCCGCCATTTTGGAAAATGGTGGCCAAAAACTAGATTTTTGCTAATATCTCAAGAACGGTACAACAAATCGAAAAAAGTTCAGAATGTTGAAATATAGAACGTGACAAGGCGGACATTTTTTATGTGAAACATTTTTTGTGGGATGAATAATAAAGTCAATAACATGAACATATTTAGTTGAAGTTTTTCGTTTTCTCAAAAAATCATTTCAAATTACAACATGACATAGGTGTCAACTAATAGTGCTATGATGACTATATAGATGATGAAATTTGTTTATTAAATTTGGGGGGAAGGTATTGTAGTTCAATTTTTTTTTACATATTTACTTGCTTTGCCATTCTTCTGGTTTGACCGGAAATGACCCCAACTTTCGATTTTTAAATGTGACATCCTATATATTTTTACTTATTTCGATCGAGAATGACATTCTAAATCCAACAACACCTCACTTGTCAATATTTGACAAATGAAGTCATTTTTATTCCAATTTTTATTTTTCGATCTAGAATGCTAAGATCGTGTAAATCGCTTCATTTTTGATCAAGTAACATGGGAAAAATACGACTTTGAGGCTTATGACTTCACAGTCGTTTTAAGAATTATTTAAAAGTCACGAATATGCATTTTCCAGTTAACTTGAATTTTTCAAATGGAAAGGGGGTGGCTCGTCGGCTTTTTCTTCTTACGAATAATTTGATACCACACTTCCACTTTATTTTCACTATTTTTCTGAATAATTGCAAGACGCGATCATACCTAATAAATATAAATAATACGTATTCGGTATACTTATGCACTAGGTCCTGTTATTATAGTTATCCGCGACAAACAATTGAAGCTGTTGCTAGGACTACCTGAACAAATGGGCTGATGAATATGCTGTCACTTTTAAAAATTTATTTGTTGCGTAGTTTATAATTTGATATGGAAAATTATACTAGAAACGAGAAAATTGGCATGTTGCTAACTGATGCAGCTCGAATTTATGCCCAGAGATTCCCTAATCGTCGCCATCCCACTCGGCATTATTTCCCAAAACTGGAAAGGAAAATGCGAATTGAACCAGAAGAAAATGCCAATAACTTCATCGTCAGTGAAGAAAAAGAAGTATATGTGTTGGCCTATGTTGAAATGAATTGTACGGCGTCAATTAGCCAAATTGTTTCTGAGTGTGATATAAGTTATTCGTCCGTTTGGAGAATACTTCACAAATATAATTATCGATCATTCAAGTACCAACTACACCAACATCTTAACGATAACGACCACAACCGGAGATTAACTTAATGCAACTGGTTTTTGACTAAATACAGAGATGTACGTTTTCCATTTGAAATTATTTATTCAGATGAAACTCGATTCACCAACTTGGGTCTGTTCAAGCGGAATAATAAAAGGTACTGTTCTCGAACAAATCTGCATCTGATGCAAGAAGGAAATTTTCAAGAGCGATTTGGTTTCAATTGCTGGATGGGTATTATAGGAGAAAAACTTTTAGAACCAATAATTTTCGACGGACAACTCACTGCGGAAAGATATCTACAGTTCCTTACAAATCAAATCAATGATTTCATTGAAGATTTGCCACTGGCTAACCAAGTTGATATCTATTTTCAACAAAATGGAGCGCCACCTCACAATTCTCAAGTCGTAAGAGGACATCTGAATGACACCTTCCCAGAAAAGTGGATTGGCACTTATGGACCTATTCAGTGGCCTGCGAGGTACATTCTTATGTTGTCATATTTTTTCATAATGTATTATTTCTTTTTCATTTTCTAGATCACCAGATCTTACTCCGCTAGATTTTTTTCTCTGGGGAACAATTAAAAGTCAGGTGTATAACACAGCATCAGCTACTTGTGAAGAACTGGAGTATAAAGTAAGGGTGGCATTCCAGAACATCACTGCGGAACAGCTAATCAATGTGGTGCGCGCAGCAATTGAAAAAGTTGAACTTTGCCGTGATCAAGAAGGAGGTCATTTTGAAAATTTAGAACATTAATGGACCAATTTGCGAATTTCAAATAATTCTTACAACGACTGTGAAGTCATAAGCCTCAAAATGGTATTTTTTCCATGTTTTTTGATAAAAAATGAAGCGATTTACACGATCCATGGCATTCTAGATCGAAAAATAAAAATTGGAATTGAAATGACTTTATTTGTCAAATATTGACGAGTGAGATGGTTTTGGATTCAGAATGTCATTCTATATTGAAATAAGTAAAAATATACAGGGTGTAACTGAATAAGTGTAAAACATTTAAGGAGGTGATTCCTCATCGAAAAAAAGATAGGATCTTTCATATAAAGAAACTTCATTGGAGCATCCCTTGTTAAGATACAGCCCCTTAAAGGGGGTACATAAAATTTGTATAACAATTTTTTTCACAAGCACTGAAAAAGTTACAATATTGAAATTAACCTGACGTTTTGTACTACCAAAAAGACACTTAGCCAGTAATTTATTTGGTTTACCCCATGGTTGTAAGGGGTGAAAACGCAACCCTAAATTTATTTCAATGTAACTTTTTGTCTTATTATTTGTTTACCATTTAAAATTTATTTCCGATAGCCTGTTCATTCTAAACAAAAAATGTCTCTTGGGTTTTGCAAAATGAACCAGTAAGCAGCAAAACATTATTTTACGAACAACTACAGAGATACATCGTCATAAATGCGAACTGGATTTATTGTTATTTTGTAGTTAGACCTGCATTAAACGATTAAAGGTAATAAACAAAACTAAGTTATTAATAACAAAACACACAACATGTAGAAATCATAGTGAATGTTCAAATATGTCTACCTTCAAACATTACGCATGCGTCTAGACGTCGGCGCATTGAGCCACGTATTCGCTCAAATATTCCTGAGTCTCTGATTACTCCTGCACGCATCGATGATGCAGTTTCTTAAGTCCTCACATCGCGAACAGGAGTACGATATATCAAATGCTGTGAATGGCCCAAATAGAAATCGAGAGGATTGAGATCCGGGATCGAGCGGGCCATTTATGTGGTCCTCCTCGCCCCTATCCACTGGATTTGCATATGTTTCAGTTAAATGCTGACGTGCTACTTGACTAAAATGGGCGAGCCCATCATGCATAAAAACATATCCCTTCTGACGCCCAAAGGAACTTCCTCCAGCAGTACTGGATGCACTTCTTAAAATTGAACGTATGCCTCACCATTTTAATCGGGAGGTAGAAAATGAGGCCCATTAAATCATCCCCAATAACTCCAAACCACACGTTAAGAGAAAACTGTTCTTGATGGCTAGTTTCGACAATAGCGTGAGGGTTTTCATCAGCCCATATGTGGTAATTATGAAAATTAATAATCTTGTCCCGAGAAAACTACATTCGTCGAATTCTATCGTCTCAGGAAAGTCACAATTTCTTCTAATCATTTCGCATCCAATGCAAAATTCAAGACGGTTCGGGAAAATCTCGCGGTAACAGTGCCTGTACTCGTTGCAGATGGTAAGGGTATAAGAGTTGTTCCTTTAAAATTCGAAATACCGTCATATGATCAACATTTAGCTGGAAAGCAATCTTTCTAGTACTGGTAGTAGGTTGTTCTTCAATCAAATTAAGTACTGCTTCCTCAAGCTGTGGTGTTCGTATTTCTCGATGGCGACCACAACCTGCGTTCTTTTGTCGAATGAACCATATTCCGTAATCGTTGATGAAGTCGAGCAAATATTCTATGTGAAGGATGCTGCCGTTGAGGATACATTTCAGCATATCTTCTAGAAGTTCTAACCCATTCCCCTGCGACAGACCGTAAACGTAATGCATATCAGCCATTTTCATTTGTGTATGCCATTTTATTAACAAGTGAATTATTAAAGTAACAAATTAAGAACAGAACAACAACACACAATTAGTATTAATTCAATTTCGAAAATTCCCAAACTGACAGCGTCATACCAATTTAATTGTCACTATCGCTAATAGCGACCTACTAGATAGATTAGTTTCGTATTTTCGCATTTATGACGATGTATCTCTGTAGTTGTTCGTAAAATAATGTTTTGCTGCTTACTGGTTTATTTTGGGCAAAAAACCCAAGAGACATTTTTTGTTTAGAATGAAACAGGCTATCGGAAATAAATGGTAAACAAATAATAAGACAAAAAGTTACATTGGAAATAAATTTTAGGGGTTGCGTTTTCACCCTAACAACCATGGGGTAAACCAAATAAATTACTGGCTAAGTGTCTTTTTGGTAGTACAAAACGTCAGGTTAATTTCAATATTGTAACTTTTCAGTGCTTGTGAAAAAAATTGTTATACAAATTTTATGTACCCCCTTTAAGGGGCTGTATCTTAACAAGGGATGCTCCAATGAAGTTTCTTTATATGAAAGATCCTATCTTTTTTTCGATGAGGAATCACCTCCTTAAATGTTTTACACTTATTCAGTTACACCCTGTATAGGATGTCCCATTTAAAAATCGAAAGTTGGGGTCATTTCCGGCCAAACCGGAAGTACAGCAAAGCAAGTAAATATGTAAAAGAATGTGAATTGAACTATAAACACAACCCCCAAATTTCGTTTTTTTATCTTCAATAATAAAAAAGTTATAGGGGTGAGCCACCTTGGAGAATCACCTGGTATGCAATCAATAATCAAATTAGACAAACGAACGTCGCAAAATGTTTTGCTCATGAGAATCATCCATATCCACCTCCAATAAGTGAGTTCGGAACACGTTGAAAAGCAGCAAATAAATATGATTACATAGCCTGTTTATCAGCTGAAAGTCAAAGTGTAGAAGACAAAGCCCAAAACGAGGTTGCATGTTGTTCAGCTGCGGTTATCGATGGTGCTGCCTTAGTTCATTCTTTGGATACAAAAACATCGAAGATATTCTCTGAATATTGCACGAAAATATTTTCACCTGCTATAGATTTTCGTCTCCGGAAATTTAGCAGGGTCGTCATAGTTTTTGATTGGTATTTTCCTGGTAGCCTCAAAGCTAACACACGACTGAAAAGAGGGTCTGGAAAAAATATGGTTGTTAGACCAACCACACCTGTGCCAAAAGTCTTCAGTAAATTATTGCAGAGTGATAACAATAAAAAACAGCTGTTTAAACTTCTTTCAACCAAAATAAAATAATTCGAAAGTTAGTGATTTGTACCGATGGAGAATCTGTAGGCCCCTTAGTTAGTAGTGAGAAGTGCATTATTGTCGAGCCATAAAAACATTTTGATAAGTACAGTGGATTCAGATGTCATTGTTATCGCTGCTGCTAGCTTCCACGAACTGAAGCAAATGGATATGCAAGATCTTTGGTTTGAATATGGAGTTGGAAAAAACAGAGGCTATATCTCACTGTCAGTGATCCTGGGAGGAGTGTCCGTTGAAATATGTGCTGCACTACCGTTTTTCATCATATACAAGATGTGATACGGTATCTGTTTCATGGTGTTGGTAAAACGAAAGCTTGGAAGGTATGGAAGAAGAGCAAGGAATAACAGATGTATTCATTCGACTATCCTCGGCAGAATAGTGACTGAAGAGGATCTTGTTAAGATTCAGCTTTTCACTGTACTAATGTAAGATGTTACCAGCCAGACAGAAACAGTGAATGAGTGTAGAAGAGTACTCTACACTCAAATGAATCGAAGTGTGGAGAATATTCCACCAACCGAAGAAGCATTGTTTCAACACCAGACGCGATCAATGCTTCAGACGCATCTGGAACTGCAACCAAATATACCAAATGCAACCAACTGGGGGTGGAAATCGTCAAATTCGGAATGTGACGATAATACCATTGAACCACAAGCTTCTGATGAGGGTTCAGAGTTGATCAGCTGCAGATGCAAAACCATGTGTACAACGAACTGCAAATGCAACACATTTGATTTACAGTGCACTGCTCTATGTACGTGTGATGGACAGTGTTCCCAATAAACAATAATCCTGATACTGTGGTTTGGTTTGATTTCCATTAGAGACAAATACATTTATTTAACCAAGATTCTATCTGATCTAATCAAATATTATGTCTATAACATGGATCTTATGTGTCTTTATCTGGATTACTATAATTGACCGCCATTTTACAAAATGGTTAGTACCTTCGGTTTGCATCTTCGAAAGAAAGTTTTTCATACAGCTTCTAATGATGGTTCTTGTGGCCAATCTTAGCCTGACTTTAGCCATTTTACATTTTTCTCGAGAGAACGAGAAAGATCCAATTAAAATATCCCAGTTGTTGGCTTCATAATTCGTCTTACAAAAAAATGTCACATTCTATATTTCTTGTCTTGTCACTTTTTCGATATTTTGTACCGTTCTTGAGATATTAGCGAAAATCTAGTTTTCGACAACCATTTTCCAATATGGCGGGCGAAATATTTCATACACAGCTTGTGTCTCGATGGTTTTTTGTTTCCGATACATTCATCAGCATGTATACCAAATTTCATGCTGGTTGCCAGAATAGCAATATTCATGTGCTAACGCAGTAATACAAAAAGTGGTCCCAAGCTATTTAAAAAAAAGATAGGGATTTTCACGAAATTCCATGAGAGTGGGCATTACTTCTCTTCCTCTCGCCCGACTGGAATCTAGCGACGCTTTTGTCCTATGTTTTATATTCGGTATATCTTGGCGAATTCTGTCACCGACCATACAATTATCTCTTAAACCTTCTCAGTCTTTTTCTATAAGGACATTGTCTATTTGATTTGAGTAACTGCCAATCTGATATGTGATTTTGGAGGAACATATGCGATAAACGTATCTGTAATGGAATCCAACAGCTTCAGTGTGTGCTTTGTTTCCCCCCACGGATGGAATAAGAAGTAAATTTTCAGGAGAAAACATTAGGGTTCGGAAGTGGATTGCGAAAGGAGATAATCCTGAATGTTTAGAGGATGCAGTCAAATGGACTGCGATTTTCTGAACGGAATCCATCAGCTTCAATGTGAGCTTTGGTTCCGAACCCCCACAAATGGGAACAGTAGTCTGCAACGAGGTGAATCTGAGCTCAATAAAAAGAGACGCTCTTGTGACGTGAAATAATTCTCAGCCATAGAGAAACCTAAGTTTTTAAAGCTGATTCTTGCGATCGCTCTGACGTGAATGTTCCATGAATGAGTGTTGTTAATATTCACTTCAAGCATGGATATTGACGCACTACGCTCTGATTGATCAACTGATAGTCATAGTTCATAGTTTCTGGATAAAGCACAAGCTTATAACTTGGTTACACCGAACTTATTCAGGTTATACGATTCCCATTTCAGAGTTCTTTCTTGATCCACGTTCATTTTCTGTATATAGACTGTCTTTCCATGAAGGGTATTCGCTTCTTTTAATTCTATTTTCGCATTGTCACCTTCTATATCTATCTTGTGGGAATGTTTTCATATTATTTATAAAATTAATTAACAAAGTATCCTTTTATGTGTATGATATTTGCTTCTCGGTCTGATTTTCCTAATTATCCCTGATATTTTATAAAATTCAATTACTTATGACTTCATTTTACTCAATGTGAACTCAACTCCCATTCTATTTTCTCCCTGTTGTTGAAAAAAATGTAATCGGCTTGTTTCACTTTAATTTCCTTTTTGCTTTGTTTCTTGTAATGCTATCACATCAAACAATTTTTTCTCAGATCTAAGAATTGATAAAATAAACACATCGAATCTATTTGCAAACAGGAAAGTCGAAACTCTTACTTAGTATATACTTGATTTATGCCAATAAAATTGCCAAGAGCGATAGAAATAAAGTAATTATAGGCCAGTATCTTCAATAATAAGTTATTTGTCAGAATGTTTAAAAAATTGCCTTTAACCAGGCTTATGTCCTGTATAATAAAATATAACCTACTTCCTGACAGTTTTTTATTGGAAAACAACAGCAACAAAAGACGCAATCCTAGCTCTCACGAAAAAATTAAAATAAGGTAAAGAATAATCGCTGCTGTGGGCAACAATAAGCCGTGGCTATATTTATTTTTAGATTTGTCGAAACCATTCGATAAGTGAGTCATCGTTTGCTCTCAAATTATTCGAAAGAAACATTTCACTCAAATTATCAAAGTTACCAAACGGAAAGTTGTGAGACTCTATGTGTACCAGCGGCCGAGAAAAAAAATAGAGTGTGGTGTTCCACAAGGCAGTGTACTTGGTCCCGCACTCTTTGATGTTTATATGAACGGCTTCTTCTCGTCACAGGGTAGGTATTCTTTAAGAAGATGCGAATTATAACGACATCAAAAAGCTAGCCTAGCACTAAAAAAAACAAGGATTTAGGGATTTACATCAATTATCATTCGAGTCTACCACATCACGTGTGTTGAAAAAACTTCATACAATTAATTATACATACAATTTTAAAAATATTCACAGTAATGCTACTGAGGACATTCTATAATATGGGTATTTGAGGATCGGTTGCGAGTGTGAAGACACCCCTCTAACCTCTAGGAGTTGTTCAGAATAGATTTTTGAGGCTGCTCCTCTCGAAGAGTTACAGATGAAATGATCTCTTTGAAGAAACTTGAGTTATCAATCGGAGATAACTATATTCTTTCAATGTTCGTTTGAAATATTATTTTCTGATTTACCCATGGTGCTGGAGAAATATACACCGCACAATAGGGGTGATAGAACCATCGATTTTTACGGAAAATAATATTGGGCGGCAAGATTAGCTGAAAATTCTTTCGGACTCGTTATCACCAGTATACTTTCTTCATTTCGGAAAATCCTAATTTGTTTTACTTCTCATGGAAACATTTATATTTCGTAATCATTGGAGTAGAATTCCCAAACTTTCAAGTTCGTTAGAGAATCCGAAGATAACAATAATAATGGATTTATGTATACAAAAGTAATGTGAACACACAATGATGAATAAACTTAACCAGCCCAAGAATCAAATCCTAGCATGGTACGATATCTTTGTTCATGTCATCGATTTTAATTATACAGAAATATCAGAATTATGTTGAATATATATACTTATACACACATATATGCATATGGTTAAAAACAAAGAAGCATATTGAAATACATATGACAATCTGAAAAATAAAAATCTAGTGAAATAATTATAAGCTATACACAGGAAAAAACAAATTGTTGAATCAAATAAAATTTAATTGAATCAAACAAATAGAAGTGTCGCGTATGCACGACAAAATATAATCTCAAAATGAGTAAAATTATTCCTTGGTTTTGAATCAAATTTAAAGTTTCATTCAACTGAAATTTATTTGCATGAACCAAATATCTTATTCGACTAACTCTATTCATAACTCGTTTTGGCAGAAATGTTGTTTCAACCATGTAATTATTTTGTTGAATCTAATAATCAGATCTACAAAATTTGCTGATTGCTTTAACAAAATTATTCATTCAAACAAGTATTTAGTATTTATGTTGAATTGATGAATTCAATAAAATGTTAATACACTGAAAATATTTATTCAAAAGAGTATACATTTTGTTAATCCACTCAATTGACAAATATGGCAATCGAGCATGAGAGCCTACACCAGATATTTAAGGCCAGACGTCGCAACGATGATAAGTTGGCTTTGCTATTCGGTAACATTATCTAAGTCAGGGTCAGTTGTGCGAACGCTTCGCCATCTAACGCATATAATTCAACCAATATAATTCTTCTATTTGAATTAATCCATTTTTGTTGTTTGATTCAAATAAAGATTATATTTGTGTTGAAACACATTTTCATTCAATATGAGTTGGATATTGTTTCAATAGATGGAAATATATTCAAATCAAAGAAATGTTAGCATTGCATTGAGAAATCCACTTTGTCACCGCAATATAATGATTCCATCAATCGAACACACCTGTATTTTGGGATGAATTTTATTTAGTGGGTCAAGCCAATAAGAGTTAGCAGATGAATTTGGTTGAATTAGCAAATAATTTTTGAATTGTGCTCAAGAAAACCAAGTTTTAATTTTATTCTTAAATATTTGGTATGAATTCATCCTTCTGAATTCCGGCGGCAGCCCATTGAATTGGTTCGCTCCCAAAAAGTGCAACACTTCCCTTCTATTGTTGTCAAAACAAAGGTTCCATGTCTTGTGTTGAGGGTTTTAAATATGTACTAAGGAAGATTCATTTTTGTTCCGCCTGAAAGATCGTTTTAGCATACAATTGGTAAACATCCATCAAAGCCTTCGACAGTGGTATAATATGTTTGAGTATTTGGTAATGATTATGTCAGATATATTCTTGAATTTATATAACATTAATTTCCGATGTATTTCAATATTCAGTGTGTGTTTTAGCCGGGGAGGTACCTAGTTGTTTCATGTTAGATATTTGCTTAATTTCTATCGTAGTTTTCTTATTCGAATTTTATGAACATCAACATGAATATACTTAATCTGCTTTTTTCATCTCGAGTGGGAGTCTATGTATATGTTTGATTTTATAAACATATTCCATTTCCAAATAGTTTCCGTTTCCGAATTATGAAAATTAAACATGCAATGAATCAGAATTCAACGTAGAAATGTCTTTGTCAATCTCAATCGATATTTTTATATTTCTTACAATTTTTGGCCCAAAAAGAGTATCGAGGTATTTTTTATATTTTGTCATTTTTTTTTTTTTTATATATATATATATATATATATTTTTATATATATTATATATATATATATTATATATATATATATATATATATTATATATATATATATATATATATATTATGTATATATATATATATATGTATATATATATATATATTTATATATATATATATATATATATGTGTGTGTGTGTGTATATAAATATTATATTTACAAAGTAATTGAAAAATATATTTTTTTCATTTTCAGACAACAGCCAGATTGCACATTGGAAAGTTAGCGCTCGACTCACTCCTGATAAAACCCATTCAAAAATTCCCGAAATACGAACTACTTTTGCAAAGGCTGATAAAACATACTGATGAAAATCACCCGGACCACAGCCTACTACTCGCAGCCCAACAGCAAGTGCACGAACAGTTACTGAAGATCAACTGTACCGAGAAAGAAGCACTTGAACTAGACCAACTCCGAGAATTAGAAAGTCTCATAGATGGCTTGATGGAATTAGCTACACCAGAGAGGCAGTACCTCAGGCACGATTGCGTGACAATGGCACATGGCGGAGGACCACGGAAAGACCGAGCCTTATTCCTTTTCTCGGACCTCCTCCTGATCACGGGCATCAAAAGGAAAGGCGGGACGATAAGAAGGCCTGCCACAGGACAAGGCAGTGTCACCAGCACCTTAGAAGCCAATAAGTACAAACTACTGATGAGGGTTCCATTAGAAGATATAGAGATTATCAAGTCCAAAGATGATAACTTGAAGCAAATTATGATAGAGGTCGATAACTTGACTGAAGATATATCCGTATTGAATCAACTAAATGAACTAGCTTGGTCATTGCACTGCAGTCACACGCAGTTAGATGAAATTTTGAGGGATATGACAGCGAGTTTGACTAAGCAGCTCACTGACCAACAGAACAGCGATTCGCAGTTGTCTTGTTTGGAGCTCACAATCTCAACAACGTAAGTTTATTTTAATGTAACTATTAATACAGATTAAACTTGAAGACGTTTCAGAAATCATTTTGCTCCATTTCTCAAATCCAAGTTTTATCGAAGAAATACATAAATTCGCTATTAAACAACTATTGTGGCAATCACTGGTTAGAATCTGACACGCAGCACACAGGATCACGAAATGTTCTATTTAACGTGACTCACTCAATTTCTGCACTGGTATTTTCAACTGTGCCGGATACAGATGTTCTCGATGTCGCTCTCCGTACCTTAATTCTAGGGCAGCAATCAGGTCTCCAAACTTTGATGCCGATTTTCTGGGATAGTCTGCAACATCCTTAAAGCTGGTTCTCTCAAAGCATCTATAAGTGCGGTAGCGTTCTCTTTGTTGTCCCACCCATTAGCTCCAAACTGTCTATGATCTAAGGACCATGGCGAAGGTCCATCAAATATAGGAGGTTCTACGAAATTGTTCATTGTATCAGCCCTGACCTGGTGGTCTTAGATCTTCAGTGAGGCAACTTTCTTTTTTAGTTCCACAAATGCTGCATTATTTTCTCCTTTACTTCCCGCACTGCCCTCCGATTCCACCTATTGTTCTCCAGACTATTTGCCCTCAGTTTTCTAGACAATCTGTTGGAAAATTACTTTCTGTTGTTCTCGTTCTGTATATTGTTCTCCCAGAAATTTTGTGTATTCCACTGTAATAGGGTGTTAGATATTTTTCCTTCAAAATATGTGAGGTTTTTATATAGGTCGACAATACTCTTGCCTTTCAATTTCTGCTGTGGCATTTTTCTTTATTTTGGTGTACTTGGGTGAATAATTTACAATATCTGAGAGTTAATCATGGTACTCTTCTGTATCCATGACCATAGTTGCGGTTTTCTTTCATCCACAGATAGAGTTTTGATTGTATAACATATTTAAGTTACTTAACGTTTGTTTTTCCAGAAGAGACATAGGCTGTATATTTTTCAGAATACGAAATTCATTTGATAAATCGAATGAAAGTTTTTGTGCCGTTTCAGCTGTAATTATATCGTTGTTAGATATTGAAGAGAGATTTGATCTTTTCAATAACACCAATCTTATTGTATCCTAAGAACTTTCGAAAAAATATTCATTACAGTTCTGTCAATACAATTTTTATTTTTTCGAAAATTCTTTAGTTCGGGTTTCTTCCATAGAACTGCATTGAATTCATTGGAATTAGTTCGTTTAACTACCAATCTTATATTCATTTTCATATCAAATTTTTTGGTAATTTTTCAAGTAAATTCTATAATTTTTCAATCTTAGTTTGTGATGCCTTAGAAAACTTCCTCTGTCACTAGGGCATGATCAAACTCATGTTTCTTTCTTTGACTTTCATTACTATAGAATGGTAATTTTATTCAAATAATTTTTTGAAATGATTGCAGTGCCCTACATCTACACATGAGTATGATAATTTTTTGTAGAATTCTTCGTGTTCCCTGAAATTTCGAGTTGATGAATCGCATGCCTTTATTGTCAATAACTCTATATATTCAGTCTTATGAAAATAGATAATCGCTAGTTATGGACCTTTCAAAACTACTATTGAATTAGAAATTTGAAAAACTCTTATGAACCCAGTGGTGGAAGTTTTTAAAACATATATGGGCATATTTTGATAATATTTTGTTTTGTTTCAGCAATGGTTCGGAAAATGTATCCATTATATTTTCGAAATCAGAGAAAAGAACGTCTTGGGAGGAATCGTTGAATGAAGCCAAGCAGAAACTAGGTAACTATATAATGAATGGAAATCAAAACAAGGGCAATTGTGGAAAATTTCTAAAATCATTTTATTCCCTATTGTATTGAGTAATTGTGATTTCCAGAAGAGTTTTTCAATTTCTAAATTCAATAAAAAATTAGAGGATAAAAACAAAAAGTTTTCTCAAGTGTACATCCAGTTGCTTGATGCTTCACCTTGATTTTGGATGAGTATTCCTCAGAATTGATTTTAACATTTTTCAAACAATCAGTTCGAAGTTGATTTCTAGTAATTTAAAACAATGGTTGAACTAGCCCAATCACAACTTGTGTTTTGCCTTCAGCGCATAGCTCTGACTAGCGGGTTTATTGGCCAATTAGTGTTTTTCAAAAGATTCAAAAACATCCAGTGATTTGGTTGAATTCTTCGATATTCAGTTATGAAATTGGTTCTTGCATCCGTCATTGATATATATGGTTGTGATGATTCCAATGGGAGTTCCTCTATTCTGATATTTGTAGTTATATTTTATAACATTCGGTCCCAATAATCATAACGGGGTGGTATTATTGAACTATATTTGTATACTAAAATATATTACTTCTCTTTTCTCAATCACATGATATACATTGTTTTCTATTAGCATGAGAATTCATCCAAACCGTTCAAGATTACCACCCTTGTTACCTCTCAAGCATGAAAATAATAATAATTCTCCCACATACTGATGCAGGTAACTTTGCTTTTGATGCTGTTTCGCAAAGTCGGTAGGCCTCTTCATCTAATTGTATTCTGAATTTACCCATTCCGCTTTCAAAACCTAGGAAGTTCTTTTTTTTGTTTTTGACAGATATGAATATAGATCTGAAAAACAGTCGAAATGACGTATCGGTTATTATTCCATTGATATTTTATTATTTCCAAGTTCTTTCAGCATATATACTTCAGGTACATTACATTTTAAAAGATGTCGTTGATATGCAATTCTCGCCACAGAACTGGATGTAATCGGATTTTTGTTGACTTTTCATGATTATTATTTTTGTTTTGTTTCATGTTCATTTTTGCGCATTTCTAATAGTCTTGAGAATTAATGTATCTTGAATACACTTTTATAATTTTTTTTAGCAATGTCAAGTGACAGGAAACCAAGTCCCGAACTCTTAGCAACCGTGCCTATAAGAAAAACAAGAGCGGGTTTGCAATTCACATGTGCCGCCCCAACTCTAGGAGAAAATGGACGCGATGTGTGGGTGTGCAATAGCGATGGATATGTTGGGCAAGTCTGTGTTCTCAGTCTGACACCGGAGCCTACTGTCACTTCTTGCAATGGGGTTTGCAATGCCAGAATCCTATGTATAGCGTCAGTACCTGGCATCAATAATGGGTAAGATTATTGATACAGCTGAAATGATTGATGCTGCTTGTACGTGACGCATCTGTTTTTCTACTTGCAATATTATCCCACTCAGAATTTTTTTTTTCTATTCCAAAACCCTAGATTCCAAGATTTTCCGTCATTGTCGATCTGGCTCTTACTGTTGTAATCTGAGCGTTGCTTTGACACGTAGGTTTTGAATGAACTATCGATTTTTTGCTGCAGGTTCTTGCAACGAATCAGAAGCATTGTGGCACTCAAACTGTCAAAAATCAGGTCGGTATGAGCCACATCTAATCCTCCATTCATTCACTCATTTCTACAGTCAAATACCTCCCTTCGCATCACGTACACTGTATCTTTGCATTTTATCGCGAACAAATGAAAAGACACTCATATTCCAATTCTTCTGGTTATACTCAGGCCATACCTCAGCTTAGATCAACAAGCAATTGTTATATTTTATATAATAATGGTGATGTGAACCAACTTGAATGATTTCTTGAATGTTGAGAAAAATAAATACAATGAAAATGAAATAACAATTCTAGTAAAAGATAAAAATATTCATATTATTATCTGATTCAACTTATGCTCATGAATATTATGATATATGGAGTAAATATGGCTTTCTGTCACATATAAATCACTAAACAAGAGAAATTGGTAGCAAAAATTCCTGCTTAGATGACATATTTATCAAATATAGAGAAAAATCCATTGTGTTCAAAACAATTATTTTTGAAAATATCATAGATATAAGACAACTGGCTACGAACAATCAGGTTACTCTGATCTGGGTGCCAGGTCACAAGGAAATCAAAGGCAATGAAGAAGCGGACAGCCTTGCCAAGGAAAGCGCAAACACTCAATTTTCTGGCCCGGAACCCTTTGTGGTCTTTCCAAAGCCACATCAATGAAGAGTTTTGGCGCTGGAAAGCTGCCAAATTAAAACCCACTAGAATAAGTTCCAGGGCAAAGACAAGCGAAAAGGCTTCTGAGCCCATCGCCAAAGAAAACTGAACAGCTTCTCGAGTTGGACAAGAAAGACTTGAAACACTTCTTTATCAAGTTTCCTCACCTGGTTTTACTGATTCTAGGCGCTGGTTCTGGACGATTGATTCAGATTCTTATTTGCTATTCGCTCCGCCCTCTAGTGTGATGTTGTTGTTTTGCCAGTCCACATATGTTTTGCCTTTGAAGGTATTCCCAACATGTTTTGACTTGTTCTGTACAGAGTTCAGAGTTTTATTGCGCTTTGGCTATCACTATTCAAATTCATCTTGTATCTCAGCTTGGAATACTGTTGTGCATTCACCAAGTGCAACTGTGAGTACCCTACTTAGCCTCACTCCATATATTTCAGCTCCTGTTCCATCATCTGTTTTTGAGCTAATTGTATATCAGACTGTTTCCAGATGATAGTGTTCCTACTCCCGAGTCCCATTCATACCTCTTGAGCAGTGTTTCGAAGGGTTTTTCGTATGAGTATAGAGGGATCATATAATCAGATGCCATCTCCAATATGGCTGCATGAGTAATTTTGGTATGTATGCCCAATTTGTGCCCTCATCCTCTCTCATGACCATTGAATGTATGTGTGGCTGGGTGCTTCTTATAGCTCTCCTGATACACAGACTAGCAAGCCTTTATATTTTCTAAAGGTAATTTTTTTCCTCTTTTTTTGTTTTTGGCCACCTAAGAAATGTGATTCTGGGTTTTTATGATCGCAGCATATAGCCAGTGCATGGCTTTCGGTTCCAGTCTCCATATCTTGCCAAAAGCTATTATAATATTTATGTTGTTTACAAGCTAATCTACTCGAATAAGCTTGTGAGGTTACATATTTCTGCATAGCAACTCAGTCAGTACCTACTTCGTGTTTGGTAATTGATAAAATCTGATTATATATTGTCTTTACCACCACCACCACCTCGCCTTTCACATCGCAGTATACACTCCAATTAATTTTCAGTTGGTCAAGGCTTTTTTCTCTAAGCAAAATAAAGCAACACTAAATAAATATCTCTATATATATATATATATATATATATATACATATATATATATATATATATATATATATATATATATATATATATATATATATATATATATATATATATATATATATATATATATGTGAAAACATGTTAACATTTTGTGCACTTCACCAATACATCTTTGTAGGCATACAAAGAAATGACACAGAATAACAAAAACAAATTTTTCTTCAAATACCTCTTTGGGAAATATATATTGCTTTTCAAAATAACATCGGTGTGCCTACATATTCGAAATATCACGAAACATCCCAGGGATGTTTGTGCTCAGACCAAAAAAAAAACAAGCGAGCAAACAACGATCGAATCTTCGTAAAATCATGTCGTGTCCTGAAAAGTTCCAGATCAGATTTCTAGTGCAGTTTTATTGAAAACAAAATAATCGTTAAAATACTACGCATTTCTCAAACAAACCGCTGAATCAGGAATTGAAAAAAAAAATTAGGTATATTCCTTTACAATTTTTTCCTCATCTTCCACCATAAATTATAATTAATTCTCAGCAGTTCCCAAAATCGAAATTCATAGATATTAGAAATAGGTTCACAGTTGGTGGATACAGCAACTGATTTAAAGACCTTAAGTCTGAGCGAAGCTTTGTTAATGATATAATTTGGGGAAATCGGCTGGGTATTATACTTATTCATTTTACATACAAAAGTGAGGTTATTTTCTGACCATACATTTGAATTGAGGTACATGCCTTCCTCAGCAGTTCCCAAATTCAAAATTCATATTTACCTAAAAATTGGTTCATCACAGTTGGTGAATGGTGCCAGTAATTTGAGTCTAAGCGAAGCTTTGCTTGGTATGGAATTTGAGTATAACCTGTGGAAACTGCTCTAACTCAACTGCTATACTCACGTTTATACTACACAACCAACAACATGTTTATGCATATTCGAGAAAAACTCATTTTGATTGTGGTGAAATGCATTCATAATTTTGTTATACCTGTCATTATGAATTCATTGTGTTCCTGAGAAATATTTCCCAGTCCTTCCTCCCACCCTCAAGAAGCTCTCCTCTTCTTAGTTGTTGAAAATATGTTACAATAAACAATATTTTCAACTAGAGCACAAATCATTGATTCTATAAGTCGGTTCACATCAATCGATTCTAAGTTTTGAATTTATCTTTTATGGAAAAGTGAATGCATCCAAAATATAGGATAATTACTCTAGATCGATTTTTACATTGATTTTTTTATACATTTTAAATAGTAATAATATTCTCGGAACTTGTCTGTTTTGTGACAATATGTCTATGTTTATATTTCAGTTGGAAAAAAGTTTGCTCATTAACTAGGCAATATCAAACTTGGCGACTCAATACTAGTTTAAATAGTTCCAAGCTTCCAACCTACAAGGAAGGTGAGCAGAGCCATGAAATCAGATGCTCACCTGTAAAAAAATTGTATTTCATCCCAGGAGATATTCAGATATTGTTTTTCGATATGGTTTTCTCGGTTTTTCACCTTCCAGAATATGAAAATGATAAAATACCAAGTGTAGAAGGACAAATGATTTTCCCACCATAAGTTACTACGTTTACCAAATGACTATTGTCTCGATTAAATTTGTGTCAGAAACTTACCGTATTCCGAATTTGCCTATCGGAAAAAATACACTAAAAGTTAATCAAATGACACTTTCCTGTTCATCCATTTCGCAACAAACATTTGCAAAGTAACCTTGTAGAACTTTGCACGATCATCCATCCAATGTTCATCAAGGAATTAGCCAGGAGAGTAGTTGTTTTCTGCTGGATATTCGACTCATCATACACCTATTGTATAGGTGGTACTGAGAGCAGTCTTGAGGAATAAGACACTTTTCTTCTTGCACAAGGAACAAAAATTACGAATTTAGTATTTTGATTTATCCAGAATGCGAAAACTTGGTTAGAGTAATATTTGTTTCTGTCAAATATTATTGTATTGGGGTAGTATAGGTAACAGGTTCCTGTGACACTTCGATGTCCATCGAGTTCTTACCAAACGAATGTTGATTTCGCGAAGGTCATGAAAGAAGTGGCTTTTCAGTTCTTGTGCAAGAAGTAGTCAATGACTAGACGGTTTCTACCAAGGACCAGTAGGTGTGCATTCATGAACAAAAAGTGTTTTTCAATGACCCTCGAACGATGGTGGAGCCTTCGCTGAGAGATCAACAAAGCGGTACTTAGGATGATCTGCTTATTTGGATTTATACCGCTAATTGAGAAGGGTGCTCACAATGCTTGTTATTTTCCATTTGATAACAAAGTGGTTCATCGACAAACAAGATGGATATGCCATCGAAGTGACACACTACTGATTGGATAAAAAATATTGATTTATTACACCCAAATAATGAGTACATTTCAAATTGGGCTATGAAAAATACTCAAACTAAAACATTTATTTGATGAAATCAAAACTTCAACTTCTGAGCCTACTAAGAATTTTAAATTTCTGGATGTACCAAAATATTTGGTTAATTTGAAAATTGAGTTGCTCGCCGGGAAACTACGAATGTCAGGATGGTTTTCCATACTCAGGATGGTTTTCCTTGATGCTACAGTTCATTCGATATTATTTTCTCTGATATTTGTTTAATACTCAAATTGATTGCGTTACATTGTATTTTGATGTAGAGTATATTGGATTTGAGGAAAATATTTGGCTTTCTATTTCCCCGCAAATTTCATTTTTAACCAAAATGGAGACGTAGAAAAGCCAAAAATGCCCCTCAAACTCAAATTAATGTCATGAATTTTCAGGTCTCCACACAGATCTTCTAGAACCCAAATCCATACCGAAGAATCAAAAACAATGCATTTTGACAGCAGTTCATCTAGTGAAGAAGAAGACAACTGTGATAATGAAATCAACGAAGAACCCCAAAAAGTTCAAGACTCTGAGACATGTAGCATAGATGAAGAGGCAGATAATCACCAATCGACCATGTGGCTAGGAACCGAAGATGGCTGTATACATGTTTACAATTGTTGTGACAATATTAGGATAAAGAAAAATAAAGTCAAATTGCAGCTTGGGGCTTCAATATTATGTATAATGTGAGTGACAGATTCAGTACCACAACACTTGGTGGGAAGTTCTAAAATGGCGAAGTGAGATTCGGAAAAAACTTACAATCCAATAAAATTCAATACATAGTTTAGCCATTAGAACTTTAGCATCAGTCCTACAAAAACAATAACGCATAAAATGATCTTGATCATATATGTTTTCTAGCGGTCAAATTGACAGATTTTAGAAATGAAGAGGAAAAATACGTTTGCCAATCTTAATCAAATTCAAACAACTGGCCATAACCCACACAAATTATTGAGTACGATTTGATGATTTTTATGTTTTCATTGCCTCTCTCTGAAAATACATTATTTTTATTTTGCTAGATAATTTTTCGGTTCATATAATAAAGACACTTCAAAACTACAGCTAGCTTCTCCATTTCAATCAACTATGTTTCATTCAAAAGATGTATTGGGGAGAAAATAATTTCCTTTTCTTTCAGATATCTAGATAACAGAGTTTTTGTATCACTTGCTAACGGAGATATCAGCGTATATGACAGAGATTCATGTAAGTACTTTCTGCTTTCTTTAGTCGCTTTGAAAAACGACATTGAGTTATTTATAGACCGGTTCAATAACCACAATTCAAGCAATAAACGAGTTTTGATTAAACATGATATTTATTCTCTCATGTGGTCTTTCCTGTCTCCTGCACTTCATGCTTAATTTCAAGTCGGTTAATATGTTATTCAAATCAGTTTAAAAGTTATAATACAAGAAATATAACTCATTAAAGGTAAACAAATATTAAACCATTATATATTATTGGAGTTGGATGCCTCAAAACATTTATATCCTTCTGAGGAAAATCCATGATTGGGTAGCAAAAGTTGTACTAACAAAACTGTTTTTATGCTCGGATATTCGTCTTTTGAATGTTGTCCCGGTTTGACCTGTTGTCCCCGTTTAAAATAACAATAAGTATTTATATACTACAGATTTATCAGATATCATAGTTTTATCTCTGTTGTGATCAATCAAAGTAGATCAGTTCAATGTATTTTCATAAAGATAATTTTTCAAAGTGTTTTTTAAAAGACTGTTATATATTACGTTTGAACTATAGTTAGTGATTGCAATCCAATTATATTCAAGTGAGAAACAAATTGCAATCAATAATGTTGATGGTAAGAGATTGTACTTTTACGAAAAAAAAAACTCATTTAAGTTTATCAAACTCAAAAAAAAAATTTTTTCTGGTTATTACATATATCAGCCAACCATTCCACATTTCTGGTTCTTTCGACAACATGTTATTGATATTGGATACAGACTGATAATATTTGGGACAATCTTTCAAAAAAAAACAAAGAAAAATCTAGATATGGTGTATGAATCCACTTTTGTACTTGTCTGAATTTTGAAGCGAATATCCGATCATAGGAAAACTTACCCTCCTATAGTAGGTTGAGTTTTGAGGTATATTATTTGGTATGAAAACTCATTATGAATGATAATCTCAAAAAAGTTGTCTGGCTTCATGGGGTTTGTCATAGTCATGAAAGTATTTATTATTACTATCAGAAGATTAAACCACAGACGTTCATTTCATGTTAAATACATTTTTTTAAAGTTCTAGTCCAGAATTTTATCTCAAATGAGCTGTAGTGATTTATGACGGTAATGTGTTAATCCAGACTATTAAAATTCCAACAATGTGTTATATTCATTAACTTCAACATAACAAACTTCTCCTCTGTTCATTCTGACAAAGTATATCTGACTCCTATATTGAAAATATTTTCGCTTCTCCTTTTGGAACGTGCTTTGAACTACTTTGCTACGTATCTGGAGTCACTCGTTGCGAAGAATTGATCCAAAAAAATGTTGATGTCATGTCATTTTGAATGAATGCCCTTTTCTGCTTCTTATGGGAGAGTCATATGTTTATCTTTCGAAAGTTTGAATATAGTCGACTTTCCAATCCCTGTCATCTTGACACACATTTCAATAGTGCTGTCAATAAGGTTGGAAGGATTTTGATATTTCAGCGTACTATATACATTTAGTTAGTCTTTCAATTCTGAGAGACACACATGTCTTTTTACAAGTTTTTCTGAAACATTATTTGAAAAGCTTGCCATTGTCACCCATACAAGGCCCAATTTGTCCATGGGTTACTAAACACAATGTCGAATTAAACTCACTCCCCCACACTAGCACGTCTACAAAACTTCAGCTCTAGGACCGGAATGATTTAGTACAGTCCATGTTATCTACAGTTGAACGGGTAAATCAGTGGAACATCATGTCCTTCCCAAAATAAGTTACTAAATTATCAGATTTACCCCATTTAATGTATTCAAATACTCATCTCTCAGTGTACTGATTCGCATAGTTTTAGTTTCAATACCTACAGGGTTTATTCTAAGCTTTTTTTATATGTACGATTTGAAAAGTATCACCTTTTTCAAATCAATCAGTCAAAAAAATGCCCGCTTTGGCTCTTTGTCCTCAGATTGACATGAGGGAATCTCATGTCTAAATGTCGATGGTTATGATCTGAAAGCATTTGAATAATTCGAATTTTTTATATGAATATTTTGCATCTTTTCAATGGATGGGATAAAATAATGTACATACAGCACAAATTTCAATTTGAAACTGCATATCTGCCATATATAAATAATAACCTGCTCATGGCTTCTTCTAACCTCAGGAATTAATTACTCTATAGAAAGCTCAGAAATCAATGTTTGTATTTATTTTGATTTTGTCGAATACTTTTCGGTTGTTACAAATCCACCTTTGATCAATTTTCAGTTGCCACAATTACTTTTGTAAACTCACGGTAGATCGTAGAAAATTTTTTTCCGTCGTTATTTTTTAGTCGCAATATTCAAGTGAAACTATTATCAGTTTCTACAGTTGTGTGAACTGAAAAAAAAATAATAATTTCAATGCTTGCCAATAGTCTTATCGAAGAGAGGGTCATTGCTCAATGGAAATATAATTGAAATAACTTTTTTCAGCTGGAAGTTGGAACATCAGCAGCCCAACCGTATGCTCAGTGGGATCTTTGAGTTCCCCAGTTTCTAAATTAGTCCCAAACTTGGGAAAATTGTGGTGCGGTTGCGGAAGCAGCGTGAAAATTTTCAACACACAAACACTCGCAACCGAAAACAGCTTCATCGTCAACAACGATAATAATAAGTCAATTACTTGCATAGTTCTATGTGGCAATGGCGTTTGGCTGTCTATGCAGAATTCTGCAATCATCAAATGTTATCATAGCGTCACGTTTGAACTTCTGTGTGAGATTAATGTTGCCCCTTCTGTCACCAAAATGCTGACGAGTAAGTATTACTATTAGTACTCAATTATGATGATAATAAATTGGGCGCCATATTCAAAAAAAAAAATTAATAAAACATGCCTCATTGAGTGAATTGAGTAAATAATTAAAGTGGCTGCTCAAGTTGTCAGAATAGATCTCTGTCGCGAGACATCAAGTATCCAATATTATGAAAGCGAGTACCCTAAATTCAACTGATTTATTGTGCACCTAACATGGGATTAAACTCTGACCTCTTTCACGATATATATCTCCTAAGAGTGCAGACCTCACTAATAAATATTGGAGATTTATGTGTAGCCTTCCAGCAGTATCAGCATCATCTCGCAAAATTATCAAACTCGAGTAACTTAACCGTTGTCGAAGACTACTTCTCCTTGTTTCTCCATGTGAATGTCACACAACCAAGGTACTCTAGTGACACACGAATAAGTAAAACTATTCTTCTTTCAACCCTTTCAAACTGGGAAAATGCTGTGATCATTTTACTGATGCATCCAAAACATCGCATGGAACAGGTTTTACCTTTTTCATACCCTCTCAAAATATGGAGAAATCGTACAGCTTAGATAATAAATTCTCAATATTTTCAGCAGAGGCTATAGCTATACTCGAAGCACTTTCATTCGTAAGAAATTCTAATAAGGAAAAGGTTGCCATTGTCTCAGATTCTTTATCTGTTCTGAAAGCTTTAGAAGGCGTTGACCTCTCAATTCTAAAGTGAAATCTGTACATATTACAAAGAAAAAAACTGGTGGAGACTTGAATCTCAATGGCACACAAATTCATTTTCTGTGGATAAAGGGACATATAGGACTGGAGGACAATGAACACGTAGATCAACTGGCAAGAGTTGGTGTTGAAAGAGGCGAAATTGGTCATTTTGTATGTGCAAATCATTTTTTTGCTTACTTGAAAATGCAACAGCGTGTAACATGGTCATCCAGCTGAAGGGAATTCTGTCATACGAACCACACGAGATATACGCTATTACAACCATCTATACCTGCACAGCATTGGCATTCGAATCTCAATGTACAACGCAGATTCATCACAACCCTCCTAAGAATGAAATTTGGACATGCATGCTATCCACTACAACACCTTTTTCGGATAAATCTTATTCCTACTAAGAATTGTGATCATTGTGACCAAGAAGGAGACTTAGATCACATATTTTTTGCATGTTCCAAGTATTCTGATCAGTCAAACGAACAAACTTTGTGAATTAAATTTGCCGAATCCTTTCAATGTCAAACAGCGTGAAATTCTATGAATGTTTGGTTAATTTCCTAAATAAGACAAATATCAAGTTGTAGTAGGTTTTAGACTTGTTACCTATAAATTTGATAAGCGGATACATCTTATACAAATAACTCTACTAAATAAGTGACTAAACATCATTTCAGAAAGACATAATGAACTTTTATCCAGCACAGACGGCTTTCGAAATCAATATGCACATAAATATAGGACAATGTCCAGGCCATAAAAATTATCTACCATACGTAATTATTTTGGGAACTCCCAAAGCGCATTCAAAGGAACCAAAATACCAATAAAAAAGATCATCATTGATTTATTCAATCTGAATCATACGCGCACGATTACATATCGTTAAAAATGTAACAAATAATTATTGATTTTCGAAAAGTTATTCAGATCACATTTGTAGTGTGCATTCATTACCAGTAAAGGTGTATTTAATAAAGCAAATCAGTGTGAATCGTCAGTCATTCAGAATGAATATATTGTCAGTAATTATTCGAAATCCATTCGATGTACTCGATAACATAACATTAAAGATATAACTAATAAGCATATAAAAATTCTTAGTATACAGAATTCTCCAGTATTCAGTCAAAAAGTTAATAATAATCCATGATTGAATAACCGCGTTCCTAGGTGAATCATGTGCTGAATCATCAATGAAAACAATAAGATAGGGTTTAATTGATATATATTCTATATAAGACACCGATAGAGTCGGTAATAATAAATGTCGAACATTCACTTCCACGATATTTTGAAGCCTTAATTAGAGTCCGACATAAATTACCAGTGTGTTCAATAACATTATAAATTGCTATAAAAATTAGTGTCAATTAGTGACAGATTCCAACATGGTCACAGGAAGGACATCAAGTAATATTCAGGCTTATTCAGGAGTACATAACATGAAAAAAAAAATTATAATTTTTATCACTATTAATCTGTCTCATTACTTGTTTATTTTTATTATACTCTCTGCAAGGAACTTAATCAGAAAAAAAGGTAGTTACAATCGCTATCAAGTTCTATTGATTTGACTGAGGGAATATTCTGCAGTAATATGTTAACTGCATGCAAAATTGCTGAAAATGGTGCATGGAGGTTTATTGCCTAGAAACACAAACTGAACGTTAACATAATATAGTCAATGGTATGTAGTATGGTGGTACCATTTTGGAGGACATAAGCACTTATCTAGAACGCGTTAATTAGAATTGCTTTCGATCTCTGCTTTGCGAGGTCGCAAGGTTATCATTTTGTGCATATTATTGTTCCCAAAGCGAAGTCGCTCATATCAGGTATCTGTATATGTTCCCCAACAACACAAGTACATCCCCTGTACATCACAGGGACGTCCTTCATTTGCTACTAGGACGTCCCTGGGATATCCTTTGTCGGGACGTCCAAAGGACATCTACTTTCCACCAAAAAGGACATCCAAGGGATGTCCTTTTGGTACGTCCCAGGGATGTACCAAGTCCCGACAATGGACATCAAAGGCACACCCTAGGGATGTCCCAGGGATGTCCCAGGGATATTCCTGGGATATATGGTACATCCTCTGGACGTCCCTAAATGTCCTTTTCTTTCATTCATTCAATTTGAACATTTTCATGGAAAATATGTAAAAAATGAAATCTAATGATTTCAACACAAAACGGGTCTAATTCAGAAATTGATATGTCATATTGTGTTAAAATATGATAAAAAAACGACAAACAAAAACTCATCCTATATATAAATTCATATGACAAATAAACAAAAAAAGACTAGGTGAATCAGTTGAAAATTGTACACATATTAGGGTGTTGCATTTATTGCAGGCATTGCATTATCTTTTTCTCTGTGGCTTCTCTCCTTGGTCCTCCTGAAAAACTTCTGCAAAGCCTCCTTAATCTGTTTTTTATTTCCAATGGCTTCAGAAGATCCTGTAACAAAGATATTATTGCAGGTGGAATTGAATTGACAATGAAAAACATTACTAATACAGATATCATGTTATAGCTCTTTTGGGATTTTCAAGAATAGTTAAAAATACTCACCAAGTATTATTGCTGCATGTGTTATGTTGTGTTTCAAAGCCCATTCAGTTAACTTTGAATTTATGTTATCAATTGAATTTTCAATATTTTCCTGGAAGTTCTCAACAGGATAATTTTGAACTAGGTCTTCTCTTGATGTAGGGCTCAATTCTCCAAGGGAAAAACCATCAGACAAATTTTTAGAACTTGATTTACATTGATCAACTTCAGGAAGATTTTATCTGAAATTGTAGAAGGTAATGTTATATGAATATCATAATTTACAGCCATTAATCGACTAGTAGAAGACCCACTACAAGCCTCTCAAGATTCTTCATTTTGTCTTCCAAGTTTTCTTGTCCTTTTATAATATTTACTCAGTGTGTTTTTTCTCTTGAGCCTTGAGGATACCTTCCTCCTACGAACCATTATATTAATATGTACCTATAATAGAATAATGAAAATATACTACTATAAACATAATATTCAGAATCGAATAACCATATTATTGGAACAATCAAGTCTTCGATCCAAAAGATTACAGTAAATATTTTGAAATTTGTTTTAAACTCAACTTATTATTTCAATTTTTCGACTATGATATACACAACACTATAACTGATAAAATACTTCAAATGCTCACAAAAATCGTCAAACACAATAAGGATGCCTCTAATATTTTTACATCGAACAAAGAAAAATTAGAAACTCACACATTATGCAAAGTGAGGTTAACCATTGTTGACAAATCACCAAATAATTCAAACAATGTTGCCAAAGACACCAAACAGGACAAAACCACAGAAACCGAAATGTAATTGTGTTTGGGATTTGTGTATAATTTGTACCATTCTTGAGAATGTATATTAAAGGTGTATTATGCATTAATAATTTTTTGCTTGTGAAATGGTAACCTCCCAGAAATTTCTGAGATATATTTCCATTTTCTTTATAGTTATTTTCCAGAAGAAAAACAAACATTTTCAAAACAAAATATCAACTTTTAATTTCAATGAACATTTTGATGAGTTTCGACGATTCTTATATACGAGAATGAATATCGGAAATACCAGGGACATAAATGGGACATCCTATGGGTATACCAGATGGGATGTCCTCTGGACATCCTCTGCGGGACATCCCCCGAATGTTCCCAATCATGTCCTTGTACCGCGGTACATAAAAAGGTCAAACCTAGAACATTCCTGTGTTGTTAGGGTTACTTCAAAATGATGATCTACAATGAGATATTATATTGAATTCCCTGCGACTTACTGCAACTTCGCTGGTTGACTGAGTATGGGGTCGGCTTTAGAATAGCCCCATGGTGAATCCTGCCTGTCGTAAGAGGCGACTAAAAGGATAACCGTAGGTGGAAGATGGTCTCATCGCCCGGTGAAATACCACCATATCGACTTTGTGTGCTGTGAAATGGATCATTCCATGTTTCAGTGTTCGGTCGATACTTTCCGGTCTCCCTCTTTCCTTTTCCCCAATTCCTCCTTTATTTTCAGGTGCATCCTAATAGTAATAATGATGAAGTCTCCTAGAGTAAAACACTCCGGAAGCAAAATACCTCTTCATTCGGATTTCCGGGCGAGAGGTACTCGAGGGGACTCAACATTAAAGATTAATTTTTGCAACATCCGCGGACTCAACAAGAACATCAATGACATCCACCATCACCTACAGACGAAAAAACCGGATATTCTGGCTCTAACAGAAACACAAGTAAACTCGTCCACCAACAAGGTCCATATGCTTTGTCCTGGTTACGAACTCCATTCTCGATTCAGGTTCAAAGGTGGAGTCTGCCTTTACGCTAAGGCTAACCTTTCATGCCAGCGTGAAGAGAGTTTGGAACCAAAAGACTTTGATGTGATGTGGTTCAAGCTATCTGATACCAAACTGACTAAGTTCCTCTGCTGCCTTTACCTATCACCTAATGAACCTTTATATAACGACCTCTTTGAGTTTTTATCACTCAAACTGGACTACATTCAGGAGAACCATCCAACAGCTGAAACCATAATCATGGGAGACTTTAATGTACATAACGCTGCCTGGCTCAAATTCTCTAACAAAACAGATGATGCGGGTCGTCAAGCCGAGGCCTTCGCCATCACTCATGGTCTAGAACAACTGGTCGAGCTACCAACCCGCATCCCTAATGTCAACAACCAGTCTGCCAATACACTAGATCTTTTCCTCACCACCAATCCTGACCCGTATAGAATAAAAGTTTGTGCCCCACTTGGAAACTCTGATCACACCCTCATCTCCACAACATGCTCTTTCCATTTACCATCGAGCTGCACACTACCACCCCGTCTCATGTGGCATTCCAATACGGCCGACTGGGAAGGTCTTCGTATGTTTTTCTCAGCGTTTCCATGGAAGAGAGTTTGTTTTTCTTCAGTATATCCAACACGATGTGCTGAGACAATTTCTGAAATCATCATGTTGGGGATGCAAACCTACATACCGAATACCGAAAGAAGAACATCATCCAATAAGACCTGGTTTAACAGAAACTGCTCTAGAGCTGTGGCTTCCAAACAGGCAGCATACCATCGATGGCTAAAAAATTCGGGCCCTGAGACCAGATCAGCATATGTCGAGGCTAGAGGCATATGCAAAGAGACAATAGAATGCTCAAAAGATGCCCACAATGCCAAAATAAGATCAAAACTTGCTGAATGTCCTAACGGATCCCGTTCATTTTGGTCTTTCGCCAAAGCTGTGGGAAGAAACTTCACTTCCAGCTCATTTCCTCCTCTAACCAAAGAAGATGGAACACTAGCAACGACTGCCCAGGAAAAAGCCAATATATTTGCGCACCTATTTGCTGGAAATTCCACTCTGGATTCATCGGGAAAACAACCCCCGAACATTACACCTATTGACAGTCACATGCCCGAGATCACCTTTCGCCAACGTACTATCAGAAAGATTTTGCTGGGTCTCAACACCAACAAAGCCTGTGGATCTGACGGAATCCCGCCGATTGTTCTCAATAAATGTGCCCCCGAACTAACACCTGTTCTTTGCAAGTTGTTCAACCACTCTTACAATTTGGGGGTATTTCCGTCCAATTGGAAAATTGCAAGAGCTCAGACAGTCAAAAAGGCAAAAAGGCCCTACCTAGCAACTACAGACCTATCGCACTGCTATCTATTATTTCAAAGGTCATGGAAAAAGCCATCAACATCGAGCTCATGAAATATCTGGAAGACTCAGGAATTGTCAACGATAGGCAATATGGCTTCCGCCATCAGAGATCAACTGGTGACCTGCTCGCTTACGTCTCACATATATGGCAGCTATCTATTGAAAAGTATGGAGAAACTTTAGCTGTGGCATTAGATATCTCCAAGGCGTTCGATCGAGTTTGGCACCAGGGACTCCTCGCCAAGCTTCCGTCTTATGGCTTGCCCCCTCAGCTAAGTTCTCTGCTTGCTAGTTTTCTCTCAAACAGGTCTCTTCATATAGTGGTCGATGGAGTTTCATCTGACACTCTACTCATAAATGCTGGTGTTCCGCAAGGATCTATTCACGCACCAACACTATTTCTACTTCACATCAACGACCTGTTGAAAGCAACTTCATGTCCAGTACACAGCTTTGCCGATGATAGTACCCTCCATACCGCTTTCTCTTCCAGGGCCCCTATATCAGCCCGTGAAACCAGAAATGAACGAGGAAGAAATGTTAATAATATAAATATGGACTTAGCAACAATTCTCGAGTGGGGATCTAATAACTTGGTAGAATTCAATGCAAACAAAACACAAGCATGTCTTTTCTCTAGAAAAGCCGATCTCACTGTGCCTAACATAACTTTGTCAGGAGTAACCATACCACTGAAGTCATCCATATCGATGCTTGGTATTACTATCAGCAATAACCTTTCCTGGGAAAATCACGTGAGGTCCATTGCTAAAAGTGCATCCCAAAAACTTGGTTTTTTGTTTCGTGTCAAGAGCTATTTCACCCCCACTCAGCTGCTTATGATCTATAAGGCACAGATCCGACCTGTCCTGGAATACTGTTCCCATATTTGGAGCGCGGCACCTAAACATATCCTGAGGCTATTGGATTCTGTCCAAAAAAGGGCAATTCGTCTCGTCGGTGATGCCTCGCTTACAAACTCGCTCACTTGTCTGGAACACCGTAGAAAAGTTGGCGATTTGTCTCTATTTTATAGATATTTTCATGGGCGATGCTCTTCTGAAATATCAACAATCGTTCCTGCTTTGGCAGTCTCTTCGAGACTAACTCGTCAAGTTCAGTATCACACCCCTTCGTGGTCACTTTGGAGACCTGCAGAACATCACTTTCCAAAGACTCGTTCATCCAAAAAATTAAGCCAACTCCCTTCTTTCTTGGTTCCCGATGTTCTCTGAACATTACAGGATATCCCTTTTCGTGGGAACCAGAACATAAAAAAAAAAAAAAATCCTGAGATTCTTGACAAAGGCAGGGGCGTACTGTATTCGTAACAATACAATATATGTCAAAATATAAGTGACACCATGCAAAATGAAAAAAATGTAACAACATAGCTGAAACGAAAACAGGTTATCAACACCGCTGAAACGAAAAATATAAGTTATAATGGTGCCCCTCAAACGTCATATACATATAACGATAATAAAGTACATTTACAAAATACTAGACACAGTGGAGTCCATATACCTATGTTGAATCAGAGGCTTTTCCTAGGAGTAACTTCTGTCATTGCCTGTCGAAAATCGTACCTTCAGCTAACCACAAAACACCAGCATTCACTGAACACTAATTCCACCTATTCACTTAGAACTGACAGACATTATGACGAATAGGTATAGTTTCACTTACGGATAATGCAAAATTGCACATTCTTATATGCCCTGGAAGAAAGTCATTGGAGTGCACTTAATATATTAGATGTTCAGTTGAGATTCGTATCAGCTAACAATAGTTAAGATCGTCGGGTACTCTTCAAACACTCTTAATTGGTGATTTGTCCTACAATAGATGCAATTAGAAGCACTTCATCAAAATGTAACTATACGACTTCTTTTCCGGCTGAAGTCTTCTATCAAATCACTAAAATCTAGACTGGTTGCCAACTCATTTTCTATGGAGAGGAGGGCTGAAGATGACAGTCGATCTAGTGTCATAGAGTTTCCTAGGTGTCTTGATAAGCTTCAACTTGGAGAAGCTCCTTTCTGCAGACGGTACTGTGACATGAATTGTACCTATTATTCTTAATGCAACATAAACGTTTGGGTAGATATCTATCAAGCTTTTGTACAATATTCTTAAAAATTGAAAGTACATCCTTTTGATCTCCACCGTAGACAAGGGCCAACACATACCTATACCAAGAGTCCTCACACCTGTATATGTTGAATCAGAGGTTTTTCCTAGAAGTAACTTCTATCATTGCCTGCCGAAAATCGTACCATCAGCTAATCACAAAACACCGGCATTCACTGAACACTAATTCTAACTATTCACTTCGAACTGACAGACATTACGACGAATAGGTATAGTTCCACTCACGGATAATGATTGTAACTCTCACTCCACTCCCTGTAACTGTATTCCTATGTAAAATTCCCATCTTTATATGCCTTGGAAGGAAATCATTAAAGTGCACTCAATGTATTAGATGTTCAGTTGAGATCATAGAAATGTAATTATAATATACTGACTAGAATGCGTTTCAAGCTGCGCGAAATGTCCCATGCATGGTGGCCGCCATTGTTGTTTATGTCCTCCTCGCAGTAGCGGAACAATTCCAGTGGCATTGCTTGTAATGGAAAATAGGGTATATCATCATAAAACGTTTTTTTCAAATAGATGATGCATCAAAGGTACAGAGAATTGTGAATATAAATGTTATATACCTGTGTAAAAAATGTTCACTCTTCCACCCATCTATTATATGAAGATATATGAGACATGTTTTACATATCCTTATAATTAATAGGTTTCTATCAAGATTTTTCAGTGCACTATTACATCAATATTTGAAAAATGAGTAGGTTATAAGGTCACATTTGATGTGGGTGCCATTGTCATTGTATATATCCATTTTTCAGCCGACGAAACCAAAAAGGAGGAGGTTCTCTAGTCGACGCGTATATTTTTTTTATGTATGACCACGCATAACTTTTTACAGAGGAGTCCGATTCCGATTATTCCCTTTTCATTGGATAGGGCATACTCCAAAGTTAGTCCCATTTGAATTCGAAAAAAATCCACTCCTAAGGGTAGCAAAATGGAAAATATTTATCGTTCACCCTCTGAATTTTGATCCGTTAATCGATTCTATCAGGCATAACTTTGTACTGGGTTTTCCGATTTGGAGGATTTTTTTTATTACCTAGAATATACCTCATAGTTGATCATATTTGGGTTCGGAAGGAATTAATCCACCCCTATGGGTAGAAAAATAGGGGATGATTGATTTTTCACTTGTGAACATTGGCACACATATGTAGTTGACATTGACAGATCGCTATTTCATTATTTTTGTTCCTCATCCGTCACAATAATAACATTCTATGGAAGGATGGAATTATATACAAAGTGATGAAATGAACTTACCAGAACTATCAAAAATAATTTATAATATATAACAATAAATAGTTGAAGTAGATAATCGTATTATTTAACTGTTATTAGTTGAAGTAAGGTGGGTATAAGTAAGTATTTTGGAATTATTCAAAAGTTAAGTAGGTAGTAATTAGTATATTTCAGCCACAAAAATTGAAAAATAAAACTTTTAACAAAAAATTAAACCGACGAAAAACGGAACTGAAAATAAAAAATAAAATAAACTTCCTTAGTCTTGATAACTAAGCTCCTAAACTAATGTAAGTAACTAATTTCGAGTCGGCGCCAAACGAATAATCAACGAAGATCATTAAATTACTTCGAAAAAATTATCAGAATGCCACCGTGCATCTCGATGATTTACGCTTTACCTAGCTTGTTTGTTTGGCGCCGACTCAAAATTAGTTACTCACATTAGTTTAGATGCTTATTATTAGGACTAAGGAGGTTTATTTTATTTTTTGCTTTTTAGTTCCGTTTTTCGTCGGTTTAATTTTTTGTTAAAAAGTTTTTATCTTAGTGATCTTTGCCTCTCGACTATACCGTATATTTTCATTGTTTGAGAATATTTTTTGCCATTTGTTCAATTCTGTATTGTTGACGCTTCAAAATGTATCATATTAAAACTGTTTTTTGAAAATGCCTTGATCTGAAAGGGAAAGGATTGAAATTTTAATTATGATTGGTGTTGGCGATATGATGCGGACTCAACAAGAGGTATGCAGATTATTCCATGAAATGCACCCAGATAGTGAACTTATTTCCCAATCTACTGTTAAGCAGAATAGAGCGAAAATACAGAGAATTAGGACACGTGAGGGGTGCACCAAACCAAGGTAGACCTACAGTTAATGAAAATAATCAACAAGACGAGACGTAATTTTGTCGGCACCTGGATTTCTTATAAAATACATTAATTCCTGATTTGACCCAGCTTTTTCCTGATATTCAAATAGCCAATAATTTAGACCGCAGAAGGCGCACCGCAACATTTTGATGCATCTTTGGTAGTGTATCCAGTAGCTGCATAACTACGTAATTTCATATAATAATTCTTAATACGTTTATTCTTCATTTCGTTTTTTGTGAAATACAGTATCGCATAACTTTCTAATAAAATTTTGAAAACACCTTTTGTATTTTGCCCACCCTCTACCAATTTGGAATCAGCAAGTTCACTCATAAATAAAAAAAAAGAGGGTGTTCATTTAATAAAACCACCTCTGATGACGTCATCTCTCGAAGGTAGATCACCCTGTATATTGGATTATTATTTAAAAAAACAGTAAATTAAAATAAAAAATCGACCTGTTTCGGGAATTTTTAATGATATTGTTCATTTAGCTAATAATGAATGTATGCGTTACTTTATGGACACACTGAAAAGGCAATATGTATAAATAAGCATGGCCACATATCATTACCTACTACTACAAACTAATGTAACACTTCATTATATATAACAGTTTTCAATTTATCCACTATAATCACTATAACAAAAAAGACAACAAAGTACAAAGACACATCCAAACCGAACACAAAGGAATTAAAGAAAATTGGAATGATTTGGCAACGCTTATAAGTGCCAACCGACAACGCCGTTATGTTTACAAATAGATGATATAAATACTACCGTCATACGTTCAGTTGATTGTCTTCGTCGCACGCATGTAATATGCTTATGAAGTCATACTTTTCTTCATTGTTTGGTGTCCTCCTTGCTATCGCATAAGGGTGCCACGAAATTCGGGTGCGCAGTAGACTAAACGCGTTCTAGTCAGTATATTATAATTACATTTCTATGGTTGAGATTCGTATCGGCTCACAATAGTTAAGATCATCGGGTACTCTTCAAAAACTCTTGACAAGTGATTTGTCCTACAAGAGAAGCAATTAAAGATTCGTAATCTGGAAATGAAGCTCGGCATTTCAATAATCCGAAAAAAATATGGAATTAATATATCCTGTACCTAATGAGAATATTTGAATAAGCAAATACTAAACATGAAATGTGGTTCTGGAATGTATAATTTTCAAGGGATTTTTACTTCGCCTAGACGTATATAATAAATGCCTGGATAATTATTAATATTATTCGGGTGCCCAAAATGAAATAAAATTGATTTTTGTAACAAATAGATGAAATCTGCAGTTTCAACGACTTGTTTTTTATTCATCTGTCAGCGTTGGTTGGAATGTAATGAGTGTAGTGGAAAAAGCCCCCTGAGAAGTTGTTAGGACTAAAAATATTTGTTGTTTTTGCTGTTTCAGGTTGCGATGACATAATCAGACAGCACAAAGCTGCCTGCTTGCGGGTTACAGCTTTGGTGACATGTAAAGATCTCCTTTGGATTGGCACCTCAGCAGGAGTGCTGCTCACCATGCCTCTGCCCCATTTGACATCGACAACAACGAAGCTGACAAACGTACCAACTGTAACTGGTGTACACCATGGTCACACTGGTCACGTTCGATTTTTGACTTCCGTTGAAATCCCCTCTGTTGTCAACGAAGCACCTCATAGGAACTCATTCAAAGCCAAACAAGATACGAGGAGTAACACGAAGTTATTGGTCATTTCGGGAGGTGATGGATACGAAGATTTCAGGACTTCAAACTTATCGGAAGTAGCTGGTAGGGAAGATTCTACGAACCATTTGTTGTTGTGGAACATTTGATTCACAGGACTACAACCGTGTGAACATGCGTAGCACGTAATTTGGCATATCGAATTTTGAACTGAATACAGGGTATTTCTATAAAATGCATAGAGGAATATTCATTTTCTCCAACGCCAACTGTATTGTTACTCTTTAGGTGGGCGAACTACACACAGATTTAGGTTTTAAATTATTTTTTAGGTAGATTTAAGGACACCTTATCTTTTTTCCAGAAGTGAAATGAGTGAAATTAATGTACATTACATATCAATATATAATTTTTCGTGCTTGAACTGTGACAGGAAAGTTCGTCTATATTTTGAAAGTGGAAATATACACGATCTCATCATTCAAACAGGTGTACAGAGATATTGGGTATAACATTTTGAGTCACATATCTCAAAATGTTTCTGTATTTTTTGTATTTCAATTTTCAATCATTCAGCTATATTCCAGGATGAACTGACTGCTTACTGGCAAGTTCCCATATATCATTATGACCGTTAAACTATTCTCATTTTTGGTATGAATGCTAATTATTTTATATGAAGTGTGTTCGACTACCATTGGGGGTTTTGCAAATTCACTATAGGATGGAGGAAACTTGCTTGTTTTTTCTAGAGAAATAATATAAAAACTGAAGCTTGCTCATAACAAACCGATGATAAATCAACCCTAGAGAGGGGTAGAAAAATATATTTTTGAAAGAACACGACAAAGTGCAGATCTCCAAGTTCATGCTGCTTATCTTAAATTCGTATATCAGATGCTTCTTAATCATTTTCAATGAGAACAAAACAAAAATAGGAACTGTGGGGGACAATCTACTAGCGAAAAAATTATTCCATAATACTAACTTCATGCATTAGAATAACCAACGAAAGTTTCGCTGTCCCCCAAGTACTTTTGTGAAATAGGTCTTTTTGAGTGATGACATGACATTTTTAATGGATGAGGTTTGATAATAGCTACTGCTTTCTGCTAGTTTGTACGGAAGTAAATCAGGTAAATGGAATGCATTTAAGGGCGAACCATCATATAGTTGTCTAAAATGGATGCCATCGTATTTTCAGTTTGAATATGAAAAAATGTATGTATTGTATCACAGTAAAAGATAGTTTTTAAATTCCCTGATGAATTGGGAGAGCTTGAATGAGTTGATGATGCACAGGAATTGAGTTAATGTTGTCAAACGGTTTGAAATTAAATATAAGTGCCAGTCTACACATGTAACCACTCTTAAGAAATTATTATCGATTGGTAAGAATATAATCTTTACAAGTCATTGTATCTTTCGGTACCCTGAAAAAATATTCATGCTGTTAGTTTGGTTTCTTATGAAGCTTTTGTTTATTCAGTCGATGGCAGGAAATACATTCGGTCACAGTGGGTAGCAGGATGTTAGATATGAGTATGTTTGTATGTTTTCCCTTTTCCTATTGGAATTTTAATCCGAGATTTTCAATGCCACCAGAAAACTGTAATTATCAACATTTTTCTTTGTGAAAATCGCGGATACCGGTTGTGAAAGTAGCATGATCGAGAACATACTTGAAGGAAACCATAATGATGTTTATAAATTTTGTGTTTCTGGTGGAAATATAAAATTTCCATACTCATTGACAGAGTATGAGAGTGTATTTTTTATAGAAAAATCCTGTATGTTCGCGTGATACTTGCATTTCTGTAAAATGTGTGATAGTACTTATAGGAATTTGTAAATGGATAATACTTTATTGAGGTGGTAATGTTTACTATTTGTTAAAAATTAATTTTTCTGTCTAACATGATTGTTCCTAATATAATATTGTTGCTATGTTTGTGAACATTGATATGTGAATTAGAGATTGATATTCTGTCGAAACTATAGATAACTGATATGAGTGTCTCAGTAAAGTATATCTTTGCATCGATGCAAAATATCTGAAATAGACACTGTTTTATAACAAATTTTATCTTATATACAGCTATGAATCCTGTACATTGGAATTTATTTTCTGAATAAATTGTGTATATTGCTCAAAATTTCAATTATTCAATGTTGATCATCATTTTTCACATAATAATCGTTATTGAATATATTTATTTATTTAAACGAGTTTTTATTCTCACCCCTTTTTCTTCATTCAAAAATCAGCGGTTTGATGTATACCTCTAGTCTGCCATGGTGAATGCTACTACGCTTCTGAACTTTGTGTCTAGGTGACGATTCTAGACTTTGTGGGGCCTTGGGCCCTCCCCAGAAAAATTTAGAAAATAAAGTCTTCAAAACAACGTGAAGCCAACCTGAAATTTAAGCAAAGACGATGGTTTTACCAATTTATCTTAAGAAATTTTGCTATTCTTTCCTAATAAATTATACTCGGGTTAGTTTTGTAAATGCTACCGATCAAATTCCGGTCAATTCGCGCCATATATTTTACAAAAAACCTAGACAAACAACAGAAATAAAAATGAAAAAAAAATACTGAAAAAGTTTTTCTTTACATAAATTCAAATTTATAAATCACATGTGAATAAGAGTAAATATAGTATGGCAGTATAGGCTATAATCTTACATATGAACTACCAGTAAAATAGAATCATGTAGTGAAACATTACATAAGCGACATTTTTTCTTGGTTATTATAAACTGAAATTGTTATGGAAGACATCCAACTGCAACATTTCAAGGGAAGAGATTACAACACCTACTCATCACACAATATAGCCAATATGTGACTTTTTACTTCCACTGCACTTCATTAAAATGTAACTACAAGTTTTTTTCCGGCTGAAGTCTTCTATCAAATCACTAAAATCTAGACGGGATCCAACTCATTTTCTATGGAGGGGAGGACTGAAGATGACAGTCGAACTTGTGTCATAGAGTTTCCTAGATAAGTCTCGATAAGCTTCAACTTGGAGAAGCTTCTTTCTGCAGACACTACTGTGACATGCATTGTACCTATTATTCTGAATGCGACATAAACGTTTGGGTAGACATCTATCAAGCTGTTTTGTACATTTGTGCAATATACTGAAAGTACATCGCTTTGATGTCCACAGTAGACAAGGACAAAACATTTTTAATTCCTCATACAGTTCCACGGCGATTATTTATCAGATGTTCATCACTCATGTTCTGGAGGCCCCCAATATGCTACATAAAGTCAACATTGTCTTCATAGGTCATCAGGGCTACAAATCTTGGCTGACAGCTCATTTTTACTGCATCTACTAGCGCCAGAAAATAATTGATTTTAAAATTGTCTTCAGGTGAAAGCTCGGGAGCTTCGTTTTCTCTTTCCTGCAAGAACATTTATTTTTGCATCTTCTTCTGCTATTTCTCTTGCTGTTACCAATGCCGAATTGAAACCACTAAGACGGTAAGAGATCTGTCCGCCAGAGCCTCGTTAGTCGAGTCGCGGCCGTCCATGTGCCAAAGAGAATGTCCGCATACTGCCCCATATCACGTGAAGGTGAGGTTGGACTTTAATTAACACTCGCTTATTAAACCAGAGTCTGTGTTACTTTCACGGATACTTGAGCATCACAAACATCGCTTGGCTGGTATCTCACAGCTTTTACAGATCCACTTCTGCACTCCCATCTGGTTTCCTAAAGAGGTTTTTCGAAGAGAAGCTTGTGTTTCCTATGCCTTTTCAGTAATCAGGCCCTGGGTGCGCGCCCCACTAGTCCGGCCCTGGAACCGCCCCTGTGTCTAGTGAATGGGATGCCAGGTCGTTGAGGAGTGTATTATTTGTGTACCATGGTGGTGGGTTTGTCGTAACTTTGAGTATTTTGGATTTGGGACTTTTGAACCATACTTCTACTTGGTTTACTGGCACAGCCCCACAGCTCTATACCATAAGCCAATATGGGTTTTATTATGGCTTTATATTCCCGGCTTTTATTTTCCAGGGTTGAATGGGATCTTTTTTCTAATAACCAGTTTAACTTTTCATATTTCGGATCGATCTGCTTCCTTTTTTCAGCATATGTTCTTTGCAGTTGAGTTTTTTATTCAGGCGCATTCCTAGATAACGTACTGATGAAGGTTAATGAACACATTAGGTTCTGTCTCAGAGCAAAGGATATCTTTTTGCATTTGGATCAATTTATTTTTTCCATTTTTCCGTCCAATCTTCTAAGAGATTTAGGTGATGTAGATGTGCTGATGCACTTCTTCGGTTTTCATTACTCGAAATTATCACTGTAGGTACCATCCGCAAAAGTAAATAAAGTACTGGGCCCTGTATAGTACCCCGGTACTTCTCACTTACATATATATATATATATATATATATATATATATATATATATATATATATATATATATTATATATATATAATTATATATATATATATATATATATATATATAATATTGACTCTGATCCTGAATTGTCAGTCACTTTTGTTGGGAGATAATATATTTTATAGAGGATCCGATGCCATCGTGCCAAACATTATCAAAAGCTTGATCTAGTTAAGAAATAATGAAGGTAAATATTTTCCACAGGATTTATTGATTGTATGAACAACTCTATGGCATTGTTGGATGTTGAATGGGAATTGTGGAAACCAAATTGGTGATGTGGAATTTATTTAATTACTCTCGTTTCGGACGTACATTGTCTTAATGGATTTAAGAGGTTTCCATGACGTTTCGAATGCTTGTATCTGCTATCATCTTCAGGTGAATACTGAGTTGTATTTTCTTTACTCTGAAAAAGGGTATATTCTATGAAGTATAGGCTTTTCAAAAATAATAAATATAATTGTCAGAAGGCTAATAGGCCTATATGAGGAACATGGTTTGTGTTCTTGGCAGGCTTTGGCACTAGGATCATTCCTGCATTTTAGATGAGTTGCTCGGGCCATTATTGTAGTCTCAGGACAGCATTGAATAAAGGGGTAACATAACCATTGCTTTTTTTGTGAAGCTCTTTCAGCATTTCCTCACTTACTTGGTCAGGTATAGGTGATTTTCTATGACTGAAATTGAATAATCCTTTATTTATTTCGTTCGGCGTGAATACTTTTATTGCCTCTTCTATCATCAAGTTGATATCTAGGAAGTCTATTATTTTCTGGTTGTTCATGTCACTGGGCCTGAAAACTTCGGCTAAATGCTCGGTGAACAGATCGGCTTTCCTCTTTTTTGCTTCTTGCCCATGGTCCTGGGGTTGGCCTTTTGAGGGGAGGGGAATGCTTGTTTTGGTTTTGATGCTGTGAAATAATCAATCATAATACGATGCCTCTTCTGCTTCATTTAATCAGTTTGTATCGGAAACAAACTAGTATTCTGATAAAGCTCTGAAATAGGAATGTTCTTACTACACAATTGAAGTGAATATGTACTTTACAAACCTATATCAGTACCTTTCTCTAATCCATCAGCCTTCAATGAAAGTCCTGAGAGGCTCATTTTAGAGTTTATGCTACTGGATATGCAACTGAATATTTATGTTAAAAAAACCTAGAAGAGTGTCATCACTCTGAATAAATCATAAAATTAAAATCAGAAGAATTGGAAAATTTATAAAAATAACACGATTTCCATACTATGAAGGCTTAGAAGTGCCACTGGAGTAAGTTTTTATAATTTCGACTTAGTATCTCGGAACTTCTTGCTCGCCAGAATCTCTCGTTGCAATATACTACTTTAAAAAATTATATGAAAAAACAGAATAACAATTTACAGTACCAATGACAAAATCAAGTTTCTTGATGAACCATTTATGTGATACACCATTCGATAACATAATTAAAACTATATATCAGTATATTATATCAGCCAAACTACTTGAACAAAAAATATGAAGTATATGAACAGAAGAATCGCAATTTCTACTCAGAAGTAATCATCGAAATATATTTTTGAAAAAAAGCCTCAATCTCATCGTAAAAATATACCTCTTCAATGAATCAAATTATTCTGCATTCCAAATGAACTATTTTAACAAATCGTTGAGACAATCCTTTAAACTAGTATCAGAAAAACTGTATGATATTGAAATACTTCATCATATTCTTTTGAACAGTATGAAAAACTGAGAGTAGAAACTCGACCATTTCACTACAATAGCCAGCGTCGGTAGGTGGAAATAACGCACGTTTCTCAGATGCGTGGTTGAATATTTATCGCGTGATCTGATCTGATGTCTCTGTTTTTTCTTTAGTTATCGGATTTCCGTACTGTAGGCTATGGGTAGGCCATAAAGTTTCGGAATTAGCAATACAATAACATAGAACAACAAGATTGTAACTATGTAATAATATACTTGAGCAAGAATCGGAAAATTCAAGGAAGATAAATGGTAAGAATTACAAACAACAGAATTATTTTGTGTCACAATGAAGAATCATCAGAAACGAAAATACAAGAAATATAGTCAGATCAAAATTGGAATTTCTATGACTCAGAATTGTTGAAAACAGATTTGATCAAGGATAAAAAACAGCAAGAAAGGAATTTCGTTAAAATATAAAATGACTGAATTCTCACAAATACGAGGGTTGTTTTTTTGTATTGGGCTAGGGCTAGGCGCGATCTGACATTCCCAACATAAAGTGTGATATATTTAACAGTATACATATCCAAATCGTTTTGTCATTCTGTATTTTGATTGAGTTGAAGATTTCTCGTCGGTCAAAAAATTATAACTTTTGACTTGGATATAATCGACAACACCTCGTCGACCTTTTGTCTTTTGGACATATCGCAACCATGGCTTTTCAGATGGAGATATGCGAAAAAACGCGACGCCGAATCATTATTTACCGTGACAATTCGAGCTTACATACATTGGTGGCCTTTTTGAGCACTCAAAACATCGAATTGATAGTTTAGTATCCTATAGTACTCTTTCGATACCCAATGATAATTTTTCGCTCAACACTTTCGTGGACAATGATAGTCGACACCGAGGAGGCGGTTAATGTGTCCAAACCCATGTTTTGGAGATACCCTCTTCGCTATGGCAAGATGCTATGAAAACTGGTTTCAGTATATGGATCTGGTTTCTGTATCAAATATCAGGAAAAACATTAAAAAAGTTTTCAACGCTGAACACTGGTTTTTGTCAGTTCGTCGCAATAACAGGGTGTAAAATAACCTGCTGCACTGTCGCTAACAGTTGATAGTCCCAACTATATGATATAATCATTTGGATTCCCGATGAACTGAAGAGATTCAACCTAACGTGTACTTCCAAAGAAGAAATTTTTACCTATACTGATATACCAATGTATCGTCGTTTTTTGTCCAACCTCACCTTAACGTGGTTTGGGAAGAATGGGCCGCGGCCGCGCGACGAATTAAAGCGTTTGTAGATATTTGCGGACGCTGTGGGCGCCGTGGAACAAATAGCTCCGGGGTCACAAAAGATACGGTGTCGCAAACGGGGTCGCAAATAGGGCGAACTCATTGGAAAACACATATGAAAACACTGCCGTTAACGAACCTGTGTTCTAAAGACCTAACAGTAGTGAACATAAGGATAAGGGAAGACAATGGGAAGTAATTCTCTCATGGGCTATCACAGTTCGTGGTAGCAAAAGAACTAGATATACCAAATATAGGCAACAAACCAACTTTCGTTATAAAAAACAAGAGGGAGCTACTTGACGTACAAATATAAAGAGCAACATCATCACAGAAACTTATCGGAATCCGAGGAAAACGGAATGGAAAGCAGATCCAGTACCTAACCTTCCATGATTGCAAACCGATAAGGACAAACGGGGACTTAGAGCTAGGAGGTGAAACAATTGAATGATACAGATTTCTGCGTTTAACAACAATTGTTATAGAAAAATCGAAGTGCAGTCTTCTTCACAACAAAAGTTCAATATAAATTGAACCAGAAAATGGTAGACCACAGGGGAAAAACAACTACTTTCCTGGCAAATACCACGCAGAACGTCGAATGATATTCACCTGAAAATCCATGCATACCTCCATATAAATGGACATTGAATGCAAATGTTTCTTTCTGATAAGCTCGATTATGTTTAATTTATGTCGTGTTCGCCTAACAATCCGCATACCGGTTTCAGGCTTTTTGGCCCTCATCAGTACGGAGTAGTCACCAGCCAGAGGTCCGAAGAGCTCTGACCGAAGCGAGACACAACATAAACAGAACCATCATCGAGTCTATAACACCTTTAGGTACGCCGGAAACGAAAACTTTTAACTGGCGGTACCTAGTGACAGAAAGAAACACTCCGAAAATCTCCCACCTCGATAGGTTTCTGAATAAAAGATTCCTTCTCAGTAGGAGTGGCAAGCCCGACTAGCATATAGTGAAAGATAAACGCCATGTGAAGTGGAATAAAAATAGAAAAATCGAAGTGCAGTCTTCTTCACAACAAAAGTTCAATATAAATTGAACCAGAAAATGGTAGATCACAGGGGAAAAACAACTACTTTCCTGGCAAATACCACGCAGAACGTTGATTGATATTCACCTGAAAATCCATGCATACCATAACAATTGTTATCTTGTCACAAGGAACTCCACCAAGAAAGCGCCCTGGTAGAATGTTGAACTTGCAAGATTAAAGAGGCAAACTAGGAGAAAATTTGTGCCAAAAAAACTGGAAGGTGGGATGACTACAAGAACGCCTTTACCAGATATAAAAAGGCACTGAGCAAAGCCAAGAGAGACTCGTGGACGAGGTACTGTATGCTAGACTTCAAAGAATCCTCTCTGAGGACAAACATCAAGATACATTCCTTTAAAAATGAACACGGAGAGTACACCACTACAGGAGAAGAATCAATGAAGGAACTCTTTAGGGTTCACTTTCCTGGGGCTCAAATAGAAGAAACACTTGCTAATGAGAATTAATATGAAGCTCTGAAAAGGGTGGGAAGTTGAACATTAGCGAAAACGGTGGTAACCTAACAACGTGCAATGGGCAACAAGCTCATTTGAACTAAACAAATCACCGGGACCGGGCGCGATTCATAGAACTACTGCATGATAGTCTCTGTGAAATACTCAGAGGCAGTTTGGCTCTTGGACAAAACCAAAGTCACTAGGGTAATATTCATACCAGGTCCCCCTTTGGACTGAAGACTATGGAGAAGCTGGTGGATAGGCATATAAGGGACGGGGCATTGGTAGAAATACCACTGCATCGAGACAAATATGCATACTGGACCGGCTATCATCAGGAACAGCACTCCACAAACTGGTAGGGAGAGTGGTGAAGACGCTGGAAAACGGAGGGGTGCTAATAGCGGCCTCTCAGGGCATAGATGGAGCTTTAAATGATATCTATAGACCCAATCATCAGGTCTCTTAGAAGGAAAGGGATCGAGGAACCTTGCGTGGTCTGGATAGAAACAATGCTAAAAAAAAGAATGATCCCTACATCCCTACTGGGGTCTCTGAAAGAAAAAGGCCACAAAACCCTTTGGTATGCCAAAGACATAGTCGTCCTAGAACAAGGAAAATGCAACACCACGGATAAGGATCGCATGCAAGAGACTCCAAACTTGGTAACTAGATGGACGGACTTGGAGGCCACCTCCAGAAGGCCACCATGGTAATATTCACACGAAGACAGAAACTAGAAGGGCTAGGGCCCATATTTCGTGGTTATCTTGGACTCGAAAGTGATCTGGAATCAACATCCCACAATAATGTGGCGAGACCTTCTTTTGGAAAAAATGGGGGCTGAAACCATACATGATACGCTTCCTTGGTGTGATGGCCAAAGACACAACAAAGAAGCGCTGAAACTAAAATAGGTACAAAAACCTACATGGGCAGGCAATACAGGGATAATGAGATCTACGCCTACTGCAGCCATGCTACTGGGATTGCCTCCCTTCAGTTGGTGGTACAAGGAGAGCATATAAAAGATTTTCTCCACCTTCCCAAAAAACTTGTTTTTTACTCTATTTCCATATATTCTATATATTTCTTATTTTAGCTTCATTAATCTTGTGAACATAGAGTTTGTTACTAATAGTGATTGTTTTGTGCTGTTCAGTTATCGATTTGAATTTAGTTTCATTTTTCAAGGCTGAGTAGGAAAGATCATAATTTGTTTGTTTCCTAGTGTCTCGAACAAAAGCTAATTCTGCCTTCTGGTTGATCATTTCTCCTTTTTCTTATTATTCCTGCTGACATTTTTTTACCAATAGAAGCTATTATTATTATTATTATTGTTATTATTATCATTATTATTATGTGTCTTGGGGTGTTCATATAAGTATGTTTATAGTCTAGGTAATATTTTGGTGCACTGAAATAACACTTTTGACCCTCGGGATTATATCACTAGTGATATAAATGATGATTTCAATGGAGCAACTGAAATACTTTCACGAAATATGTTCATCAGACAGACATGTCTATTATTCAAGATATAAATTCCGAGGCACGTTCTATATCGGTTTCATCTATTATTTCCTTTCTATATGCGATATGGAAAGATGATTGATAACTCATCGATATGCTATGTTTGGATGCAGGTACTCATGAATTCCTTAGAAAGAAAAAGTACGTGGGCTAGATGAATGATAGCCTATTCGATATGTATAGTAGTTGGTCAATCACTTGACGCACCTGAACTAGTAGACAACCTTGATCTCTTGAACTCACTATGTGGGCTGCCTACACTGCATGTATCGAGAGAGTGACATCTGGTCAATCATTGCACGTGAGCAGGTGAACTCGCTTGATTTATGAACGCGTGGGTTATATAGTAACGATCTTCAGGACGACTAAACATATACAGAGCGTAATGAGTGTTAAGATTTTCACACTTAATACGCAACGACTGGAAGGGTGTATCAGTTCAAGTCAAATTTTCTGTAATGTTGGAAAGATTGCACGGTTTGCAGTGAGATGATGTTCTGCTCATATCATTCATTTCGTAGCGCTCAGAAAAACCCCTGCTTACAACTGCGGCATAAGGTCACTCATCTATTTTACATGGATGATCTGAAGCTTTATGCCGCGGGTGAGGGAAATTTACAGCAATCTCTGAGAGATGGATAAATATGCACTGGTTCATCTCCGAGGAGGACGATGCGAAGATTACGGAAGCACTGTATGCCGGAGAGGCGTACACCTACCTAGGAGTGCAACAACGTCGCACTCAAGAGGTAATGGTGGTAAAAAACGCTCTCCGCGGGAAGTATAAGCAGAAATTCCATCAGATTTGGTCATCAGAACTGTCGGGCATGAACAGAGTTCCAATATGCTCGCCGTTCCAAAACTTCTCTAATCCTTTGGGGTAGTGAAGTGGACACTGGAAGAGCTGCATCAACTTGACATTAAGAATCGCAAAATGTTGCACCCTCATCGGAGTTTCCATCCGAAATCGTCCATTCCACAGTTGTACCTCTCCCGACGTAAGGGAGGCCGTTCTGAGTGGAGTGCCTACACAACAGAATGGTGCTGGACCATGAGATCTCAGGGAAAGGAGCGTTTCTCTTCAAGGCGGCAATATGCGCAGCCGATGAACTCGGTCTCATATTCGACACCGAGCGGGAACAAGTCCACATAAAAGTTGCAGATAATACTATACATCTGCAGCTCCACAAGGATAAGCCAATGAATCTTCCACAAGAATATTGAAGACCATGGTTTATCCGAATGGCTGACCTTTTCTTTCCTCAGGTCGAGTGGGCTGAAATCACGTGATGGGTATAGAGGTCCCTGCCATGAGATGCAGGGCCTGCCGTGGAGCACCTGAGACCATTATGCATTTGCTGTCTCATTCTATATCCATCGTCATAACGCGGCGTAACGAGTGCTCTACTACCACTAACGACACTTGTACAACGTTGACGAGACACCAGTGCTGCCATACGCTCCGGGGGATATTGAGTCCTTTGTGGTGGATGAGAAAACTGACATGCCAGATAAGTCGGGAATTTATGAAATTATTTGTCAAAATTGTGACAAAGTCTATTACGGTCAGACAAAACGATCAATTCCAAAACGGTCCCACGAACATTTGGCCCGTGCCACCTACCTAAGGAAGAATGAGTCAAGTGTAGTGGACCATATGAATCAAATCTGATCACAAAATTATTATTCATAGACACTAGAAAATTGGATTGCCCGAAGAGCTCAGTTATCCACAGAAACCATAATAAAAAATTACTTAATAAGGATAATGGGCCGATGTATTCTACTTTCTTTACCTTAATCAAGATCCTATTAGCGAACCCAATTAGAAACACCAGGTATATATTGTAGAAATTGTTTACCATTTATTTAGTGTTCACCTACTGATGATGATAACTCAGTTATCGAAATGCGTATATAGGTGTGAAGTGAGTAAATGTGATGAAGGGGTCGGATTTGGAATTGTAAAGAGAAATATCAAGGAGAATTTAATAACCCATTAAAATAGTGTGGAAACTGGGTATGATAGAATTTGTTAACAGAAGTAAATCGGTATTAGGAAATAGGATTATGGGATCATTAAACTTTGATAACTATATTTAAAACGAAATTATTTATAGCTTTATCAGTTACATATTGTAACAAAGTCATCAAATGATTTCTCAGTGGTCTGCGTCTGAAGAATAATCATCTTCTTTGGATGATGAATTTTTATTCATATTAATTATAATGGGTAATATTTGACAATCCAAGCTTTCTTCTCCTGCCCAATTTGTAGTTATAAGAGTTTCAATCTGCCCAATTTTGTGTACTAACTTTATTCAATGCTTCTTTCCATGTATTCAATACAGTATCGTCACTGTAGACCTTTTGTCCTATATTCTTGTAATAAAATGTTTTGCATTGTGCCCATATTAGTTCAATGGCATTAAACTGGCAGTGGTATAGTGGTAGTCGTAGAACTGAATGACCCATTTTATAAATCAATTCATCAGTCGCATATGCATTTGAAGGCGTGCTGAGGAGTGCGTATATTTTCAGTTTGAAGCCATTGTATGTTTTTATCCTTGGTCGACTGTGATTTTTTTTCCAGAAGTCTTGATGATACCTTGCATTATTCATGATAATCAATAATGGTTTCTGAAGTCTCGGTAACAGTTGTTCTGCCATCCTCCGAATTCATATTACCATGGTGATCAGCACTTTTGTTTCTAGTTGAAAATATAAGACCGGCACTTGAATAAATCCATCTTTATTCCCAGCATGAAAAATTATGTATCGTTTGCCTCCTGAGCTACTTTTGTTCTGCAAAGATTTTACATCATCGTCATACCAGGTTTGCAATCTATTACTTTCATGTTGAAACATCCACGTTTCAACAAGGAAATCTACATCTGAGGGATTATCACATGCAGCATTATTCACATATCCTCTCAAAAACTTCACCCCTTTTGATGCAGTCAATGGTCTTTCCATTAGAGCCCTTCTACCATTATCTTCTGAGAAATGACATCTATAATATATCTATCAAGTAGTTCTTGTCATAGATTTTTTCTTGTTACAAACTGATTATTTTCTATCGTGGTATCAATACCTGTACGTATTGTAGATTTAAATCCTTCAGGCAAATATCGTGTTTTGGAAGCTTTTCTCTTTGCAGGGACCTAATAAAAATAAAATGAAACCATTACATTTAGCACTTGTTGTAACAGTTGTTTCATCTAGGCCTTCGTGTCGTATTCTAGAAATTGTCCTAGCGCTTAATGTTAATGCCTCACAATGCACAATTAATAACAGAAATGATTTCAGTGGAAGTCTTTTTTTTATTTTGGAAGTACTCCAAAACGTTCAACAAAAGTTTCCTAGTCTGCTCGTTGAAAACTTCACGATAAGCCATTTTAAAAATTTTGTTAAAACTGTATCACAAACCCATCCCAACAGAAGAAGCCATACAACACACCAGAAGGATCCACACAGTCAAAATGAGTCAATTTCCAGGATAATTTCGAGTCCCCCTCTGTTAAACCATCTGTTTTTGAAAGGAAGTACATCTTATTGGCCATCCTTCTCTACTGTAAATAATGTCACCGTAACGTTAGTCGTAGCTTAATCGGGAGCGTATCTGGGCGTGCCTTAAGTATATCTCAAACAAGTGGAAAGGGCTTAGACCTATATGTCAGGTCTCACCAATGATTTTTTGCCTACTCAGCCATCCGGAAACGTTTTAACTTGACTGCGGTCTCTGACTAATAACATATTTCGTTAATTTTTTTTAACTTCATCAGAAGGCTAAAAAGTAAGTGAAAAATTGACAAAAGTTATACGAACAATCAACAGATTACTTACAGAAAATTACAGAAAATGGAAAATGTAAAAACATTGTTGAAGTGTCCACCAGCACATTCAGACTAGAACTGCAGAATAATAACATTGATATATTTCTAAAGAAGAGAGTAAGTAACTAAAACTAGAAACTGATCTCTCATCCTTTTACATTGCGAGAGCAAGTTAATTTCAATATATATATATATATATATATATATATATATATATATATATATATATATATGTGGTTCGTTTTTATTTTATTTTATATTTGTTTATTTACTTTCCACAACCAGACATCATTACAAAAATATATAATTTTTATTTGTTTTACCATGTTTTTTCTATTTTCAAAACTTTAAACAAGTTGCCCTTTTGAATTTAATTTAATATATATTGACAAATGAATACCCATATAAATATTTTATATCTCCGGCTATGCATTTTACCTTCTTTCCATCTACTCTTTTACCTTATTTCCTTCATCTCAGCTAACTCAATCAGTACGCCTATGGAATCTCAGAAGTCGGTTCTACTGTGGAGGCCTCTGATCGTTCTTGAAGTCAATTTCAAAACATGTCAACTCATTGTTGCTCAAACATTGAAAATAATGCAGAAATACATCAAAATACTAATTTCTTTCATTCAGGAAAAAATTACTACTACCTATTCTGCGATAAATAACCTTATTAGTGCTTCATAGCAAATATATATGCAGGAAATGTGCAGTTATGTGATACTAAAAGTGAAATTTAACCTAATTTTATAGGTTATGTGGTCAATATAGTAATTCATGAGAAGTTCTATCAAAAGGGTTCTTTAAAAGTTTTAATTTAATTGCACTGCAGTAACTTTTTATGGTTTCAAAATACCTGTGACTTCTAGTAATGAGAATGTTCAGTGTTTCGGATTTTCTCCCGTTCCTGTCGACTGTGACTTCGCCTCGTACTGGTAAATCTCCAATAAAAAAAAGGTAAGATTAACTCTGCATCTGGTATCTTTTATCTGCTATTGTTCTTCATAGTATTTCCCATATTGTCTAGTCAAATGTTTTTCTAATACATATTGCTTGAGTTTTTGAAATTTCAATTTTCCTCATTCGGTTCTTCCAAAATTATTTTTCTGTTCTCCTTCGCCTGCTTGTTGATTTCTCCTCCTTGATACCAACATCCTTTTTGTTTCCTTCTCGAATTTTCACGCACCTTTTGTTGCTCTTTCCATTATTTTCACCTTTTTGAGAGTTTTTATTTACGAAACATTTCTAACTACCTTACATACTATTAACAAGACATGTAAAAATTTTTTTTTTTTTTTTAAATTCCAATTTTAATTTTGGTTTTTTGTGTTAATCCAATTTCATACACAGAATGTTCGAACTTTTAACACTTAGTTATCTGCTTGTACTCAAGAATATATTAGTAAAATTTTGTTTCTATAATTTTTAAAATTATGCCAATTGCTTGTAATGTTGAGAACATGTTTATTTCAAACATAGGTATCGATTAATATTATATAAGGTTTCAGAAAAACGGTAGAATCTTCAGAAAAACTGCAAAATAACATAGCACAGATTACTAAATACGAATATTTTTAATTTATGTTTTTTTTTAATTTTTCATTCTCCTTTCAACTCTTTAAACATTTAACGTACTTCTAAACTTAACAATATATATATATATATATATATATATATATATATAAATATTGCTTAGCTGTCCTGTATCTCATTTATTATTGACCGTTGTATTTTTGTTTTTATTGATATGGTACAGCTCAACGAATAATCTGCTTTTGTAATTATTTTCGTGTTCCATTTCAACATTTGTATAACGGAATTGGTGACCGTTTTTTTGGAGTGTTCAACAACCACGGTAGGGGTTTTTCCTTATGTTGGGTTATACGTTGTTTCAACCACTGTGACGTTTGTCCCATGTAACAGCTTTCACTTTCCAGACAAAGGAGTTCGTTCAAGAAATATAAGTAATTCTCATGAATCTTTCATAAAGCCAAATTTAAAAAAGTATTGAGATTTTTGAAAATGACGGCTCTACCAAACATATCTTAAAAATACAATTCCAACTCGTTCGATGGACCAATATAGGAGTCAAACAAATAGCTTAAATATAAAAAATGCTATACATAGATAAATTGTCCCAAGAAATGATTACTATTTTCAAACACTTTCCGCATTTGAAGATTGCTGAATATAACATTTAAAAAATAAAAATCAAGTCAAAGAGAAGACACCTATATTATACAATAGCAATCTCATCTACGTTGTTTCTGGTTTCTTTCTCACTTCTTTAGAAATATATCAATGTTATTATTCGGTAGTTCTAGTTTCTAGCCTGAATATGCTGGCGAATGATTTTCCATTTTCCATTACGCCTTCTCCTGATGAAAAAAATAACGAAATATCAAGAGATATAAAAAACTAAAGTTTTATTTGTTTTGTTTTATTTGTCACCGATATAATTTCTAATTTTCTAGGCCACGATAATATTGAACGGTTTGAATGGAAACGAATTTCATCATTCAATATTTCTAATGGCAATGTTCTGTGATGTCAGTTCTCTATAAGAAACAAACTCACTATAAGAAACAAACTCACTATCATTATTTTGTGCTTCCCTATAGAGGGCAAGAGTTTGCTTATCACCAACAACACATCTACAATATCTTCGAGAATAAATCTATGAAACACTCTATTTATATTATTTATGTTAAAAACAATTCCAGTAAAGAAAAACCTAATCCAAGAAATTTATCTCGAATATCACAAATCATAACTTTCGCTTTACATACTCACGTCGTGTTGAACAAGGATCGTTTTACCACAATAAATCGTTTCCCCTAGAGTGTTTTAAAATAACATTGTTTTTGATTTTATTGTCTTCCACCAATGCGGCAAAGGGGATGTTAAGCAAAGAGGTAGAAAAATCGAAATTAAAATATTACGGTGTACATGTTGATGGTTGATTGTGGATAAAGACAGTGACGTACTGATAACAAAATGAATAGAGATAAGATATCCCGAATACGAGTATATTATATAGAAATATATAATAGTTTTCGGTTGTAGAGATTCTAGAAATTGACATGCTTGATTCTCCTCCGGGCAATATTTTTGATTGGATTCTAGAAAAAAATCAGGAAAATATATATAGAAAGAGAGATTCGATTCCACGACCTCCTCGTTGGGGTTAAAATCAGAGGTCTCCCAAGGTTCTATACTTAGGCCAACGCTATTCCTCGTCTACGTCGATTATATTGTATATCACTTCGTCGGGGCATCATTTACACTGATTGCTGATGATGAAAGTATGATTGTTCATCACTAAGAGCAATCGTTTTTAGTCCAAACACAAGGAACTGTTATGAACTGGTTTACTACAAATGGATTCATTCTTAACGTAACCAATACTTTTTATTTACGCTTTATTTAATCTTTACAGAATCACTTGGTTTTCAATGTAGAAGAATGTGAAATAAATACCCCCGACACATCGAAGTTCCTAGGTACCCCCATTGTAGTCATCTGAATTGGTTCGAACATATATGAGAACTGGATCTGAAATAAAGTATATTCGCTATAAGAACACAAAAAAGTGATAAAAACTGTTTAGTATACCCATACTTCTACAGTCTCTCATGGTTTTTTATTGACTTTTGAGGCACATCTGTTCAATCAATCTCCACATTTATCACACAAAAAAGCGATCAGAACAGTTTTTGGTTTGAGTTATTTGAAGTCATATAGAAATCATTTCAAGAATCACAGAATATTTACACTCACTAATTGAAACATTTCCAAAGTGTCGGAAATCAAAATTAACAATCACCTCCCGTTTACTTTAAAAGCATTAGCAAGGCAAAAAATTAAACTTACGTATTTTTTATAATTTTGAAGAATGTTTCGAATAGATTTGATGAATACCTTTGGATCCAATAATAACCACAATGTTTTTCCACCACCATCTTAAATTTTATCTCATTTGTGAAATTTCCACCTACTTGGATCTAATCGATCATTGGGGTGGTAAGTCTTAGTCCTCAATCCTTTATTTTAGAAGCATTCAATGGAGTCAACTCATGGAGCTGAGAATGAAAATACCAGGTGTAACACAAGGCAATGGGACCTCACATTTTCTTTATATCAAATACTTGCCAATAATTTTGTTCATAGGGAGGGGGAAGATTTCACATAACGGTACGGGGCCCAATAGAGCTTTTTTGCATCCTTTCCTGGCTAGTGCGTCAGCGTCCTCGTTGCTCTGGTGGCTCTCATGTCTAGGCACCCAGGCCAGTGTGACTCTGTTGTGGCTGCTTAGTTTGCTCAACGCAGTAACGCAGTCCTACACTAGTCTAGAATTGACCTGATGTGCGCTGAGCGCCCTCATGGCCGCTAGGCTATCTGAGAGTTGGCAATAGATTTGTTTTCAACATTCTGTCTCAATATCTCATCTCCCCAACACAGAGTTCTATGGCTGATAACTCTGTGGAAAACCGTTGTATGTTGTCCTAGGCTAATTGGGATTTTAATATTTCCATCAGCACCATATATACAGGCCCCTTAAAGTCCAACCTCACCTTCACGTGGTTTGGGCAGCGGCCGTGCAGCGCATGGGGCAGTTTGCAGACATTCGCGTGGTCTGATGGGCGGCCGCGACTTGACTAACGAGGCTCTGGCAAAGAGTCCTAACTCCAAGCTGTGAATGCCGAGGAGACGAATGTATGGCACCGGAGTTTCAAAAGAAACGGTACTGCAACGGAGCCTCCGAAAACCAGGACGGAATCTCTGAGTAGTCAGCCATAGCCATGTGTAGGGGGCATCACAGGACTGGCCCTCCCCCTCCATCTACTCGTGGGAACAAATGATTACTGAGCCGAAATACCGTAGGGAAATTAGGACAACTCTTGGCCTTCTCGGTTTCTCTCAGGGTACTGGAGAGGATGCGATTCCGTGTATTCTACGGGATCGGAAGAGGACTCTTCAGGGTGCTGAACAAATGATAACGGCCGTCCAAATGAACCTCCGGTACTGTGAGGTAGCCATGGCAGTACTTGCAGTTGCTAGGAGGTACCACGAAGTGATCAGTTATTGTGTGGCAGATTAACTGAGATCTCCCGGACCTGTATTCTTATCAGGCAGCATTCAATGGGCCAAAAGGCTCAAGTGTCATCGGAGGCCAGGACCAAACGAGCCTGCGGGGTGGAGGTTTTAGTGGGAAAGGACCTCCACATGGTGTCCATAAAGGATTTCCTCCACCTTCATAAAAACATATATAAAGGCTTTGACACCTTTGAGCTGTCTGTATCCATGCCTGTTCTGTTTTCACGGGTGTGCCTCTCTGTCAGTTCTTTCTGCAGGGTATTTTTGTTTGGGATCTGTAATCCACTGGCATCTCCGGTATAGGATCTGCCTCGAATTCTCCGTATCACTTCTGATGGTCTGTTGCGTGAGTTCCGCATATCGGGTTTTGTCCCTGCATTATCCTGTGATAATGGGCCTTGCTATCCCTGGATGAATATATTTGTCACTATGATTGCTAACGAGGCATTTCCGGCTCAAGAGTTACGTGAGTTCACTGATTCAGGCGGAAGAAACACAATATAGGAAGACGAGGAAAGTACACTGCATGTGTCACTGCGAGGGTTTAACAAGATCAAGGTACGTGCAAAACAGGAAAAAACAAAGGCTACAATACAAGCTCCACAAAAGAACCGATGTCAAGGCTGTGGAGTCTCGTAAGAAAGACGGAGCTAGAGAGTGAGCTTTAAAATCTCACGGAGAGCTCCATAATAGGTCTGTAGAGGTAGCGGTGAACCAGGTCAAGGAGCCAACTCCCATTTATATATCTAGTATAATCTGATATACTTTCCCACTCAATTTACTATCTAGTTTCCTGTTAGAATATGCACTCTGCTTCCTCTACTAACTGGAAAATTTTTGGATAGAACGTATTACCTCTTGAAAAATGCTTAGGCATTTGCCTAGACTTCCAGAGTATTTGGTTCTATACCATAAGACGGAAATAATAGTCAGTGACTCGATCGCGCCGCCGCCGTCGATAAATATCAGTACAATTATTAACATCGACCACAAACTTCCGTTGAAATAGAGGCTGCTTCAAATGCTCCGTGCGCTCTATTGCACGGGTCGAAATAAATTTGGCACCGGTGCGCTGTGTCCGCATTTAGAACAAGCGGCATTCGGTATTTCGGAAGTATGGATTAGGGATACAATAGATTTTTATTGTGAAATATTATATTGTTTTAAGCCGCTTTTAATGTGTTGTTTTTGAACTAGTGACTGACGTCACTGACTATTATTTCCGTCTTATGGTATAGATCCATATACTCTTATTCCAGTTCCTTCTGCTGTTTTAGAGCCATATGTGTAACATTTGATGGCGTTTGATTGGCGACTTCGAAATAATGATCTCACTTCCTTCTGCAACTCAGCTTTGTAGTGAATTATTCCACAAAGCTGAACTTTCTCGGCATAGCGTCCCGGATTTGATCATCAGGTTTTTCAGATACTAGGCAGTCCACCATTGCATTAGTAAGTTCGGTACTTACCGAACATCGCTACGGCAACATTTTGAAATTCAGTGCTGGATGTGGTTTTCCCCAACGACTAGAACTCCCAACCGTTCGAGGAAAGTTTTACATCTATGAATAACTATGTAATTTTTCTAACCTATTCCCGGAGTTCTCAGGGATATACAGGACAACTTTTCGTGGAGCTCAAACATAAAAAAAAATCTCCCATCTTTCCAGTTCTCATGATGCTCTCATTCGAGGTATATT